>SRMA01027213.1:15000-91616 GCA_007224835.1 Danionella cerebrum | reverse complement strand
GTAGTTTAACTGTTGGTATAACCACGAGAAGCATTAAAATGATTACTGACCGTAGACAGATAGACAAGCGCTCTGCAGCTGGAATACTGCGCCTGAAGTTGGTGTCTTGAAAATAAATCCTCCCACCGACACGGGACAGGAGGTCATCAAACTGGGCCAGGCTCAGCCGAAAGTACCCCTGGAAACGGCCGTCATCTAATCGCAGCTCCTGGAGGAGCTGGTGAAACCCCCCAAGCTGTGTGCGTCTTTGAAGGGTTTGATAAACCCAAGTACGTCGCCGAACACGTCGACGACTTTTTTCAGCCTTCCACATCAAATAAAGTGCAGCTAATCTTTCAACATAATCGACATCCGCCATTTTCAACATTCGAAAAGAGCCGCCTGCAAGCACCTCCCATATATACGCCCATGACCGTATCCTCGCGAGTGAGGTGAAATTCACTCGCGTTACACGCGCGAATGAAACTGGCAGGTTGAAAGTAAACATGCGTGAATTCACTCGCGAGTAGCGCTTTTTTTCCGGGCGAACCGCGTTCGATGTGAACGTACCTTTATAGCTTTGACTTTTTTTTATTTATTTTATATATGGCTATTTATATTGTTAATAATTTGCATAGTTAATCTTGTTCTTTGGTGTTCAGTTTATAAAGATTATTTAAATGTTATTTAATAAAAAATATTGTTTTAAAAAATGTTTTTTTTCCTTCCACACACACAAAAAAAAATTCATGATACGAACCGAATCGTGGGTCAAAAATCGTGATACGAACCGAATCGTGGGTTTGGTGTATCGTTACAGCCCTACTTATTTGACAGATTCTTTTATCCAATGCGACTTACAGTTTAATGATTTGGTCAGTTCTGTGGTTTAAATCTATGACTTTTGATTTGCTAGCACAATTAATGACTTGCTGAGCCACAGGAAACCTTCGAACTAAAGTATGTAATGCCTGCGTTATACTTGTCATCTGTGATATACCTGACAAACATCCCACAGCTTATTATCTCTAAATTATCTGTGTGGCATGATGTCATAAGCGCTCATGCTAGCGCTTGTTCTCTCTCTCTCTCTCTCTCTCTCTGCTCGTCCACTCACTCGCTCACTCACGCAATCCTCACTCACTCACGCATGCCCTGCTCTAACCACGCGCAGGTGTTGCCCCTTTCCGCAATCACCTGTGCGCTTTATAAGGATCTCGCGCTCGCTCTCTGTCGCGAGGTCATTGTTAAGTGTGTGCGCATATGTTGACTGTAGGTTTCCACGTCTCCTCTGTAAGACCAAGTTTGTAGAAGACTCCTGATTTGCCTTTTGTGGTTTTTTTGTACAGGCGTGAGCTCTTCCGCCAGGTCTCAGATCCTGTTCCTGGCTT
Source organism: Danionella cerebrum (assembly GCA_007224835.1). NCBI lineage: Eukaryota > Metazoa > Chordata > Actinopteri > Cypriniformes > Danionidae > Danionella > Danionella cerebrum. The sequence goes on along the minus strand of SRMA01027213.1, from coordinate 90,246 downwards.
TTCTGTTGAGACCCTTTTTGTTGGATTTTGTTATTTTTCCTGCAAGCTGCTCAGTCTACAACGACTAATAAACTCTCTGATACATCGCAACTGGGTCTTCTGTCTTGTATCGTGACAGAATGACCTCGCCACAAGGAAACGGAGACCCAGCGATGGAATCTCCCATCTATTCGGCCATACAGCACCAGGGTGCTCTCCTCGGAAGACAAATTGAGGAGCTCAGTAAAGCTCGCTCCGTCGTGGATGATCTATCTCGCCGCTTCTCCGAGCTCTCTAACAAGGTTGCTATCCTTTGTCAGGGCCAAGGTTACGCACCCTCTTCTCACCTGCCAGAGCCCCGCGTTAATGTCCCGCCGCCTTATTCTGGAGAGGCGAATCAATGTAGAGACTTTCTCACTCAATGTGAGATCATTTTTTCCTTACAACCTAACACCTACGCTGATGATAAGTCCCGAGTCGCTTTTGTGCTGTCCTTATTACAGGGACGAGCACGTAGCTGGGGGACCTCAGTCTGGGAGACCGGAGATCCATGCTGCTCATCCTTCAGGAGGTTTCGAGAGGCAATGCTGAAGGTTTTTGATCGCTCAATCTACGGCATCAAGGCTTCTCGGAGTCTGGCCTCACTCCGCCAAGGCTCTTTGTCAGTGGCGGATTACTCTATTGAGTTTCGCACTCTGGCCACTAGGAGTGGCTGGAATGAGACAGCCCTATTCGCCAGGTACCTAGATGGTTTGACAGAGGAGGTCAAACAGACAGTCTTTACACAAGATCTTCCCAGTTCCCTTGACGATCTCATAGAGGTAACCATCCGCTGGACCAACATCGAGAGTTCAGACTAAGTTCACAGAGTCGGTCTCCCTCTACCCAAAGACCACCTGCCTATCCGGTTGGTGTTTCAGCCAACTTCACAACAGAACCCATGCAGCTGGGCCGCACGCGCCTTTCACCGGAGGAACGCCAACGGCATCTGAACCAGCGATTATGCCTCTACTGCGCGGACCCTAGCCATTTCTGCTCGTCGTGCCCTCTCCGTCACCCGCGCTCTCCAGCGCGACCTTCTACGCCCAGACGGCTTCTCGCCAGCAGAGCCCTCTCTCCTGCTCCTCCTCCATCTCGCTCAGAGGTACCCATAATTGTTCTGATTGGATGGACATATGTTTCCTCTGCTGGACTCTGGAGCTGAAGGCAATTTTATTGACTCTGTTTTTGCTTTAAAAAATAGGTTCCCTCTGCAAACCCTGTCCAGGACCAATGTGGTTACCGGCCTGGACGGGAAGATGATTTTTAAGGTGACTCAGTCGACTGCCCCCGTCAGGTTTATAACTTCAGGTAATCACACAGAGACAGGTTCATTCTATTTGATTGAGTCTCCCTCTGCCCCTATTATTCTAGGACACCCCTGGTTTGTAAGACACAATCCTCAGATAGACTGGGGGACTGGTTCAATTTTAGCCTGGGGACAGTGTTGTTATTCTTCATGTCTTGTTTCTGCTGTTCCGGAACATTCTAATTCATCTGAGGCAGCCAACTACGCGCAGGAGCTGTCCATGGTACCGGAGGTGTATCACGACTTGCGCGAGGTTTTTAGTAAAAGTCTTGCCACTTCTCTTCCTCCACACCGTCCTTACGACTGTACGATAGATCTCATCCCTGGTACCTCTCCTCCCCGTGGGCGTTTATACGCACTTTCACAGCCTGAGACAGAATCTCTTAAGACGTATCTGACCGAAGCCCTTAATGCAGGCACTATTGTACCATCTTCCTCCCCTGCCGGGGCTGGGGTTTTTTTTGTTAAGAAGAGGGACGGCACTTTGTGTCCTTGCGTAGACTATCGCGGGTTAAATAAAATAACCATTAAGAATAGGTACCCTCTCCCATTAATGTCTACCGCATTTGACCTTCTTAAAGATGCCAGGGTTTTCACCACGTTAGATCTTCGCAACGCATACCACCTCGTACGTATTAGAGAGGGTGACGAATGGAAGACGGCCTTTAACACTCCCTTCGGGCACTACGAATATCGGGTCCTCTCATTCGGTTTGGTCAACGCCCCCTCCGTTTTCCAGGCTCTTATTAATGATGTGTTGCGGGACATGTTAGATGTTTTTGTGTTCGTCTATCTAGACGATGTACTAATTTTCTCTCCTGATTTACAGACTCATATCGTCCATGTGCGCCGTGTCTTGCAACGTCTGTTGAAAAATCGCCTCTTTGTTAAGGCTGAGAAATGTGTCTTTCACAAGATGGAAGTAAAATATCTCGGTTATATTATTAGTTCCCAAGGTGTCCACATGGATTCGGAGAAGGTACGCGCCGTAAGGGATTGGCAGGTTCCTGAGACTCGCTCCGCTTTACAGCGTTTCCTGGGTTTCGCTAACTTTTATTGGAGATTTATTCGTAATTTTAGTCAGATCGCCGCGCCTTTATCTACCTTAACATCTCTTAAGACCCGCTATGTTTGGTCCAGAGAGTGCCAGAACGCGTTCGACACTTTAAAGCAACGCTTCATCTCGGCTCCTGTGCTAAATACCCCGGACCCCAGTCGCCAATTCATTGTGGAGGTGGACGCCTCCAGCGTGGGGGTGGGCACTGTCCTCTCACAGAGATCGGCTGGTGATGGTAAGGTTCATCCATGTGCCTTTTTCTCCCACCGGCTCTCCCCGTCAGAGCGCAACTACCATGTGGGCGATCGAGAGCTTTTGGCCGTTCGTCTCGCGTTTGGCGAGTGGCGCCACTGGTTGGAGGGAACTCACAGTCCAGTCTTAGTGTGGACAGATCACCAGAATCTTGAGGCTATCCGAGCCGCACGCCGTTTAAGTGCCAGGCAAGCACGCTGGTGTTCTTTTTTCGCTCAATTTAATTACATAATCTCGTACCGACCAGGCTCTAAGAACGTCAAGCCGGATGCCCTCTCGCGTCAGTTCTCCTCCTGTGAGGAGGAACAGATCCCGGCCACCATTATTCCTGAGGAGCGCATTGTGGCCCGCTTCTCCTGGCATCTCGAGAGACGAGTAAAGCGTGCTAGTGTCCGCGTTCCCAAACCGTCAGGTTGCCCACCTGGGAGACTGTTCGTTCCGAGGTCTGTCCGTAGAGCAGTATTAATTTGGTCACACTCCTCTAAAATTTCCGCCCATCCTGGAGTGAGTAGAACTCTGTTTGTTTTACGCCAGCGCTTCTGGTGGCCGTCCATGATCTCAGATGTGCGTAGATTTGTCGCTTGCTGCACCGTTTGCGCGCAGAACAAGTCCCCTAATCTCCTGCCGGCTCTCTCCAACCGCTTCCAGTTCCCTCCAGACCCTGGTCTCACATAGACTTAGATTTTGTCACTGGTCTACCTGAGTCTAGAGGGAATTCGGTTATCTTAACGGTGGTGGACCGCTTCTCTAAAGCCGCTCATTTTATTGCTCTACCTAATCTACCCTCTGCACGTGAGACAGCCATGGTTGTGTTTAATCAAGTGTTCCGTATACATAGTCTTCCCACCAACATAGTGTCAGACTGAGGTTCTCAATTCACCTCCCAATTCTGGAGAGAATTTTGCCGCCTTTTTGGCACCTCCGTCAGTCTGTCCTCTGGCTACCACCCTCAGAGTAACGGTCAGGCAGAGCGTGCCAACCAGGATCTCAGCAGACTACTGCGTTGTTTAACTGAACGTCATCCCGCCTCTTGGAGCGATCTCCTAACCTATGCGGAGTATGCCCACAACTCCTTACCCTCTTCAGCTACGGGTATGTCCCCTTTTGCTTGTAGCTTGGGGTACCAACCTCCACTTTTTCCGTCCCAGGAGAGGGAGGTGGCTGTTCCCTCAGTACAACATTTTGTTGATCCCGCCAAGAGGGTCTGGTCCTCCGTTAGGAGTTTTTTATTAAAGACTCAGGAGCGTGTTCGCAGGTCTGCCAATAGTCACCGGTCTGAGACGCCTCCCTACGTAGTGGGTCAAAAGGTATGGCTACCCCTTTCTTTTCCGTCTCGTAAATTAGCGCCGCGCTTTATTGGTCCTTTTTCAGTCGCCAAGGTAGTTAATCCTGTCGCAATTCGACTACGTCTTCCTAGCTATCTCTCTCAGATTCATCCCGTTTTCCACACCTCCTGCCTGAAACCTGCTCTCCCCTCCGCTCACCGTGCTGCCACCCTGCCACCACCTCCCCTTGTCATTGAAGGCTCTCCGGGTTATAGAGTTAAGAAGCTCCTTGATGTGAGAAAGCGGGGTTGTGGCCGACTGTTTTTAGTAGATTGGGTTGGTTATGGTCCTGAAGAGAGAACCTGGGTGCCCGCTAAGGATATTTTAGACTCCGCTCTTATTGAAGAATTTTACAAGAGCCATCCCTCTCGTGTCAGATAGCGCCCTATGTGCGCTTTTTTGAGAGGGGGTACTGTCATAAGCGCTCATGCTAGCGCTTGTTCTCTTTCTCTCTCTCTGCTCGTCCACTCACTCGCTCACTCACTCAATCCTCGCTCGCTCATGCGTGCGCTGCTCTAACCGCGCACAGGTGTTGCCCCTTTCCGCAATCACCTGTGCGCTTTATAAGGATCTCGCGCTCGCTCTCTGTCGCAAGGTCATTGTTAAGTGTGTGCGCATATGTTGACTGTAGGTTTCCACGTCTCCTCTGTAAGACCAAGTTTGTAGAAGACTCCTGATTTGCCTTTTGTGGTTTTTTGTACAGGCGTGAGCTCTCCCGCCCGGTCTCAGATCCTGTTCCTGGCTTTTCTGTTGAGACCCTTTTTGTTGGATTTTGTTATTTTTCCTGCAACCTGCTCAGTCTACAATGACCAATAAACTCTCTGATACATCGCAACTGGGTCTTCTGTCTTGTATCGTCACACATGATCAAATTAATACAAAAAATGAACAATCTCAACTAGTGTAACATTTAGTGTAACATTTTATTTCTTTCCACAGAAATCCAGCAAACAGCATTTATCATTAACAGAACACAACATATTTTTCAGAGAGGTGAGAAGGCGCTAAATAGTTCCATATCCTTTAAATCAGTAGCAACTAGTAACTGACAAATGATTGTACCATTATCTATACACTTCATTGAATACACAACTACTTTTACTTTAACTTCAGTAAATATTCTTAAAGTTTATTTCATGATGCAACATGGGAATCAATGGGAATCTGCTCACTTCTAAAATGGCAAGTCTAAAAACTACAGTTTGAGTCACTTCCTATTACACATGAAAGTGGGACGTTTTAGTTGAGGTGCAACAATTATTTGTTTGATGTAATTCATTTAATAATTTTCTGATCGACTTGTACAGCATTTTTTTTGACCATGTTGAATTTCTATAAAACTCAACATGTGTAAACCACCTCTAGCCATGACAAAAATCAAAGAAATTGTTCATCTGAGCAAAAATGTGTTACCAGACCAGTTTTGTGAGCAGAAACTATAAGAACAGTTATTTGAATATCTCTGTCTCTACATTAAGAGAACAAAACATAGAATCTTCTCAAAGAGAACGTGCACACGTGAAAGGAAAAGAGCGAGTCGGTTTCTTTGCCCTCCGCCTTGTGACAGTTCATTGAAAAATTTCAATTGATAATAAAAGTGCCGCGTCTTTTACTGCAAAGAACAGCAAAAGCAATTGATGGAAAGACATCACCAAAGCAGTCGCCGTTTGTTTGGCAGAATATACACAATGGTAAAGAAATCACGGTAAATAATCCCATTTTCACTGTTGATGTACCTCATAGTTAGGGACCAAAACTTCTGTTTTATTTCAGAACTCATGCTATAGTTTTGAGGTTTGTAGTATTTCTACTGCTCTATACTGAATTGATTTTCAGAATATTTTGGTGAATATTTGAAGAGTCATTTTGGTTTCACTCCAATAAGCAACACTTGTGCAGTTATAACCTCTACTGGTCATCCAATAATGCATCATAAATGTATCGTTATCAATAAAATTCCCGGAATTATTGTGATATTGGTTCAGAGCTATATCGCCCACCCCTACTGTCTCTCTTCAGCAGCATCACTTAGCATCACTTTGAAATATATCTGCGATTCACTGATTCTCTACAAGCAACTCTTTAAACGTTCAGCTTTGTTTTAGATCACTAGAGCAGCCCCTTTCCACTTTTTTAAATAACAAAATACTTTTATACAAGAACAACGTGAAACATTTATACTCCTCTTTCAGATGAAAGCAGAGGGAAAGAGGAGAAACTGGGGCTGTACCCCGCTATCCCCAAAACCACTTCAGGGTCCTGCAGCAAAGTAGATTTATTTTAGCAGTTAGATATTTTTCTGGAGACGGAGACCCTCGTGCTCAGAAACATGTTTCGCTCTTGCCTCATCATCCACCATCCTTCCTCATCCTTCCACTCTTCAGTGTCCTCCACTGCGTCACTGGTTTGGGGACGCTGCTCTTCTGTGTTTGGGAGGGGGGCTTCAGTCTGTGGCACTGCCACAACACTGCAGGACACTAAATAAAAGATTCATTTTACTTTGATTAAAAACTTCCAGTCGACAGAAAAAGACTCTTTGAAATCTTTCTAAGAACACGTGAAAGCGACTCTGGGGCTGAAATAAGATCGAAATGATGGAATTGTGATGTTTACCGTCAGAGATGCTGTGAGGCTCTGCTGTGACCGAGCCCTCGTCCCTCGTGACATCGGTGCTGGTTCAGTCCGGGGACTCTCCTCACCCAAAACACTGAAGACTGAATAAATAAAACACGAGTTTGACACAAATGAAATGCTTGAGGTAAAAAAGCTTGTTTAAATATTGTTGAGACTGATACGATGGAATTGTGATGTTTACCTTCAGATCTGCTGTGAGCCACTGCTGTGACCGAGACCTCACCCCGGCGGGTCACAGACAGACGATCTTTGGCGTTTTTAATGAAACTGCGCAACCTCAAAAACCTCTTTTTTGGGGGACCCTGAGAAGAAGCATTCTCTACAGCTTGTTCTGCTTCCTCTACAGCTTCCTCCGCTTCCTCTTCTGCAACAGGCTGTGGCTCCACCTCTTCAAGCCCTTCGAGCTGATCAACCAGAGACTGCAGGGGTCTCAATAGAAAGGAGAGAGCTCTACACACAATAGACGCCTCCTGAAGCTCAGTTGAAGAAGCTTCTTCTTCAGCATCTGCTGTTGGCCTCTGAGCTTCTTCCTGATTATAATCTAGAGATACAGTTAGATTTTAAGCTCAGCCCTGCTCTCGAGAACCTTTAACTCTGCCATTAGAAGAACTTGTAGAAGAACTTTTAGACAGGACGTGTGCGGTACTATACTTTGTGAGTTGCTGGGCGGTGCTGGAAGAACAGGCACCTGCTCCTGCTCCTCTTCTTCAGGGTGTTCTTGGGGGCTGTGATTTTTCCTTTTCAGGAAAGCGAGCAGCTTCCAAAACCTCTTTAGCGGTGAAGTGGGGGCATCATACGGCACAAAGAGAGCCGAATTTATCCTCGACTTTTTCTGCGGCAAAACAAAATCTTGGTCTAAATACACAAATCTCAGCTTGTAGATGTACATTTCATGAAGTGACTTTAACAACAGGTAAAAACGACTGTTTGCAAGTTCAAACCTTAAACCAGGCGTGGCCAAGGATTTCCCAGAGTTTTATTCGCCGCTCTGGATCAGGCTGCAGGAAGCTGCAGACCAACTTGCAGCACTCTGTGCAGAAATGCAGGAGAGAACATTGTTCAGTGTTTATGGTAAAGCTTCTGTGTGTGTCCATGTTCCTTTTAATCCTGAAAACTTGATTTAGGACAAAAATGTATTTTTCCATCTGAAGGTCATCTCACTTTTTGACAATCCTGGCGAGATCCAGACGTTTTCAACGGTTCTAGCGAGGTCCTGAGCGTCTGGTAAACGTCCACACAGAAGTGCGAACATCAAGACCCCAAGAGCCCACACCATTGCTGCCTCTCCATGGTACCTGCCTTCGTTGCTGTACTCAGGAGGGTAGTACTCCATGGTGCCTGAAGTAGAGCAAGTGAAAAAGAGTGCGTCACAATTAATGTTTGTTCAAGAACACCCCGTTTCTCTGTCACTTTGGGTGGACTCTCACCATAGAGTGCGGTGAAGGCTTCTTCCCTCATTACTGCTCCACACCCGAAATCAATCAATTTCACTTACAGGGTCTCTTTGTAGAAAAGAAAGTTTTCCAACTTGATGTCTCCATGGAAAACTTGGCGCTGCCAGCACGTCTCGACCGCCTGTGTTGCCTGCCGCATAATGTGGCGAACAACCTTCGCAGGAAGCTCACCATTGTGGGAATCCAAAAAACTGGCCAGGTTCTCACAGGGTGATGGATACTCGAGGACCATCACAAAAACTAAGTCCTGTTCCTGTCAGTCCAGGAGCTTTATAACTCCTGGAGTGCGGGGTCCCTTGTTGGCCATGATGGTGAGGGCAATCTCAGTGGGTAGAGGTGTCGGATGATCAGGCTGAAACACAGATTGTTATCGAGGCAGAATATTTCATCAAAAGAATTCTACATGAAAGCAGGGAATGAAAGAGAAAAAGCGGGAAATATTTATTTACAATAGTTATGTACTCCAAGTCTTTGGTCTTCATGACCTCCTTCACTGCCACCTGATGAACACAACAAAAATTCACGTGTGAGTAGAGGTCCAATAACTCTACACGGTGGTGTAAACAAAACATCAAAAAATGATAGTGTTTATTTGTTCTTACTTTTAAGCCATCGGCCACTCGCGTCACTTTAAAAACAAAGCCAAATCCACCGGCTCCCAAGGGTTTGATGGGCTTGTAGTGGTCAATAATAGCCTCATCTTTGTTTTTTTGCCCTTTTCAGGAAAGAGGGCAGCTTCCAGAACTTCTTCTTTGTCGCTCCCTCCGACACCTCCTCACCTCTCCTCTCTCCAGCAGCAACAGCAGGCATTTCGTGATGGCTGCAATGAGGCTGTTGTGTCACCCCGTCCATTCCCGGGCTTTTCTCCTGGGGCCTGTACCATGAAGCCGGATTAGCTGGCTAGCCAGGTAAGTTTAGGATTAGTTTGCACCAATGATGGGTTTTAGGTACCATGAAAGAAACTCGGCTTCAGTTGGTGTTCATTGCCATGGTAACTGCTCTGGGGCAGGTTAAGTTCTGGATTCGAGATCTCAAAACGAAATTTGACCAATCAGTAGTGAACATTTAAGTGAAGCAACTAATTTCTAGTGTCTGTTGCAATGGCTTGTCCTTTTCTGAGAAATCCTGTGGACATTTCCGCGCAAATTGTTTGAAGAGCGCTTCGCAGAGAAAGAGTTTTTAGGGACAGACAAGATCCCATTGCCTTCCCTGATAGTTACTTGTATGAAAGATACAGATTTTCCGCCGAAGGCATATTGTATCTTTGCAAACTTCTAGAGCCGCACATAACAAATGTGATGCGTCAAAGCCATGCCCTTACTGTAACGCAAATGGTATGTATTGCGTTGCGGTTTTTTGCAAGCTGAACATACTTGTATGCAATCGGTGATGCAGAGCACCTAAGAAAAAACACGGTTTGTCGAACCATTCGTAAGGTGGTCCTCGCACTGCAAGGCTACCTAAACAGCTTTATTGTATTCCCTGGCTTTTTATCGACCTTATCAATTAAAGAGGGTTTTTATAAAATTGCAGGTGAGATATATTAATAAAATCACATAATTTTATTTCTCTTATAACACTTACATGTTTACTAGAATACAGTACTTTTATCTAAAAGGATTCCCTAGAGTCATAGGAGCAATAGACTGCACGCATGTTGCAATCTCCACAGCTCTAGGAGACCATGAGGCAGACTATGTAAATAGGAAGTCTTTTACCAGCCTTAATATTCAGGTAGGTGTACTATGATTATGATATTTTTAGCTTTAGTTAGGTGAGTATTTAGATTTTAAAAAATAGCATTTTAATTATCTACTGTACTGTGTTCATCTGCAGATGACTTGTGATCATGAATGCATGATCACAAGCTTGGATGCAAAGTGGCCAGGGCGCAGTGCATGACTCACAAATTTTCCGTGAGTCTTTGTTGTGTCAACGCTGGGAGGAAGGCAAGTTACATTTGGAACACTACAGACTACTTTAAAGTATTCTTTTAAGATGTGACAGCGATATTTTCACAATGTTTCCTTTTCTGTTTTATGACAGGGCTTTTTGATGGTGTGTTAATTGGAGACAGGGGATATGCATGCCAGAGGTTTTTGCTAACCCCTTATCCTGACCCCCAGACATGATCACAAAACCGGTTCAATGTGGCCCTTTAGTAAAACCAGGGTCAAGGTAGAGATGACCTTTGGCATCCTAAAGGCACGCTTCAACTGCCTTCGGCACTTAAGAGTGTCGCCAGAACGGGCATCACAGATAGTGGCTGCATGTGCCATTCTGCACAACATAGTCACTATCAGAAAGGAGCGAGTACCAGCATTAAACCAGCTTCTCCCTGATGAAATTGACCCCATTACACTTGACCACCCAGCTGGTGCAGCTTTCAGAGAAGCAATCACAAAATTAATTACATTAATAAAATTTCTGTATTCATATCAAAGTGTTAGTTGGTTAATGATGTATGTACAGAAATCTGTTTTTCAAGCTGTTTAATCTCCAGTTTAATTTTTTTTTTATTTGGAGTCTCCTCAGCTCACAGTCAAGCTCCTTCAGTGTACAGTCTATTTCCATTTTTCTTTCGTAAAGGGCCCTGACTGAGTCAGTTTTCACCTGAAACCAATAAAACTGAAGGTTAATCAAAAGACACAATATTGCACTTTCTAATGTTAGGTAATGTTTAAACATTACCTTGTTCACATTCCTTTTGAATCCCATTGAGGTAGAGGCCTCAGGTTCAGCGGTAGGTTGTGAAAAATCCTACAACAAATGAAAAAAGGACCAGTCACTTTATTGCTATACATTCACATTTGTGCAATAATTAAGTCAACAGCACTCACCTCAGCAAGCCCAGTGCCTTCAGTCTCAGAACAGGCAGACAGTGTGTAAAAAATAGGCCTATGTAAAGCAGAAATGTTGTAAAACAGGTTATGTTCAAAGTGTTCATTTTGCTGTGTACTGACCTCTGTCTGGGAGACTGCATGTATGAGTGATTGCTTTAGCAGGGCCACTGTGTTTCCATCTACTGCATAACATAGTAATACAAAAATAAATAGTGTAGTAAGGCTTTGGACACATACCCACTGTTACTTGCTTAGAGGAGCCAGCACCAGGGTCAGACTGTCTAGCACCTGAAATACCATCCATTATTGGTTGCCCTTCATTGTTACTTAGAGCCAACTCCTCTGCCACAGTGTATTCTGGAGAAGGTGGTCCTCCTCCTGTTTTTCGGCCGTCACACTTTTTTCTGTTTGCTGCCAAGAAGCGTTTGTGATACAATGTTCCCTTTCAGTCGGTCCCGGAGACGTTAGTCGGGATTAGTCCGATTGAATGGGAGTGAATCACAGTGAGAGCGACTGACGAACATATCAACGGGCAAATTAATTTGCAGGCGTAGGTGATTGATTAGCAATCAGCCGGGTATAAAGCCGGGCGTGCCTAAGCCTCCAGTATGCAATGTTCCTTCGGAGCTGACTGAGTGAGACTCTCTCTCCTGAACTTTGACGCTCTAGCTTGAAAGATCAGCAGGTTGCTTACCTCTTGGCATTTTGGTGTAGTCCTCTGCTAGCCCCAGATTAGCACGCCACCAACGCCAGCACCTCGAGATCTTCTCAGGCAAGCCTGTCCAGTGATTCAGCCGTTTTCTCAGTAATCCTGTCCGTTTTTCACGACACGATGAGCAAAACGTGCATTACTCCTAACTGCGGTGGATTTATCTCGTCGAAAGACGGTCATGAGCGATGTGTGGAGTGTTTGGGTTTCCAACACGCCTGCGCAGCGTTTGTGAGGCGAAAGTGTGTGCACTGCAACGCTCTGCCGGGCCGCACGCTGAGATATAGAAGGTCTTTCTTCGAGGAAGAGGACGCCGGAGCTTCGGCTCTTGGCGCTCCTACGAATCGGAGTGAGCCGGCTGTATTCTCCCCGGATGTTTTGGGTCGAACGGTGTCAGGTGACTCCTCGCACCACCCCCAAATGCCGAGCGTGCTCCCCGTCTGGTCCGCGAATGAGTCGGAGAGCGCTTCGGCGTTACCCGGCCCCTCGTGTGATCCTGATGACGATCTGCTATCCATCGCAGCATCGGAAGGGGCGCGATCTTCGAGTTCTTCCAGCTCAGCGCTGCCACCCTCCGGGGTCTCGGCCGAGCCGGAGCTCGATGCTCACGCGGTGCTCTCCAGAGCCGCGGTCGCAATTGGGCTTGAGGTGCCTGCGCCCTCTAGCTCAGCGCCGTCGCGGCTGGATGATTGGTTCCTGGGTAAGCGCCGGGGCACCGTCCCCCGCGCTCCTGCGGTCCCTTTCTTCCTGAAGGTGCACGAGGAGCTTACAAAATTCTGGCGGGCTCCCCTGTCTGCCAGGGCTTCTAGCTCCTCCCCCTTCACCGCTCTGGATGGTGCAGCAGCTAGGGGATACTCCTCGATTCCCCAGGTGGAGCAGGCTGTCGCGGTGCACTTGTGCCCCGGCAGTGCTGCCGCTTGGCGATCTCGTCCGAGTGTGCCCTCCAAAGCCGGAAAAGTTTCGTCTGCCCTGATGGCGAAGGCTTATTCGGCTGCGGGTCAAGCTGCTGCATCGCTGCATGCCATGGCGACCTTACAGGTCTTTCAGGCCAAGGTCCTCCGTGACATGCACCAGGGGGGTGGCGACCAACAATCTATAATGGACTTACGTTCAGCCACTGATTTTGCGCTTCGTGCTACAAAATCAGCAGCACTGAACATCGGTCGCACGATGGCCACACTTGTGGTACAGGAGCGCCATCTTTGGTTGGAGCAGGCCTCTATGCTTCCCGAAGACCGAAACCGGTTTCTGGATGCACCTGTCTCCCAAGATGGCCTCTTTGGCATCGCCGTGGATGATTTTGCATCAAAGGTCTCCACGATCAGGAAACTGGCGGAGGGTCTGGGTGAGCTCATGGTCCCGCGTCGGAAGCGGCGGGCTCCTGCCGCTTCTGTGCCGGACCCCTCTCCGCCTGTGCGACGCCAAAGAGAGCGACTCTCGTCACGGTCTCAGCCTTCGACCTCTGGTCCGAGGAAGACCCCTGCACGACGAAAGTCGCAGTCAACCTCAGAGGGTTCTCGACAGCAGACGAGGGTTTCCACGAAGAAGCGCCCCTGAGGTTGGCGACTCGGGAGGAAATGAGCTCGTCTTTGGGTCTGGTCCACCACACCTCGCTGCCGTCCTTCGGGACGGCGGCACCTATTGTGTCAAAGATAGAACTCACTTCCTACCCGAGAATAGCGGACTCGCATGCCCGGCGGTCTGGGGTTCCTCTTCCTCGGTCTCCGATGAAGACCCCGACTTGGGCCAGAGCCCCGCTGGCCATGGCAGAGAGCGCGGGGGCACACCACCCCTGCCCTCATCTGACCATCCCCCAGGGTCAGCCCCTGGTGATTCCGCCCTTAAGTCCGCCTCCGGGCGGCCCCGCCATGGGGACCATCGGCACGTCCCGACCACACCCCCTATCAGCTTACCTGGGAGCCTGGCGGAAGATGCTGACGGTCCGCTGCATTCTACCGTGTATCCGTCCTGGAGATTGGTTCGCAACAATCGACCTGAAGGACGCGTACTTTCAGGTAGAAGTGGTACCAAGACACAGACCCTTTCTAAGGTTCTGTTTCGAAGGCCATTCTTACCAGTACAAGGTCCTACCCTTCGGTCTTGCCCTATACCCTCGCACCTTTACAAAGGTTGTCAGGGCCGCAATAGCCCCGCTTCGCCGGGCAGGCATTCGGATCCTGGATTACCTCGACGACTGGCTTCTACTAGCCTCGTCCAGAGACCAGTTGATCTGACACCAGGGCAAGGTGCTTTCGCATTTAAACCGTTTGGGTCTGAAGGTCAACTGGGAAAAGAGCCGCCTCACTCCTCATTCTCGGGATGGAGCTGAACTCCGAGAGCATGCTGGCGCAACTATCGGTAGAATGCTTCAGGGCCTTGCTGACCGCTTTTTCCGCGGTGTCCTCTCGACCAGTGGTCAGACTGAAGTTATTTCAGAGGCTCCTGGGGTATGCGACCACTGCAGCTATGGCTTCTCTCACGAGTTCCGAGTTGGGCATGGCGTCGGGGAGCCCTACGTCTGCCTACGGCAGACGCGCTCCCTTACCTGAAGGTTTGGAATTCGGAGTCCTTCCTGCGGTCCGGGGTGCCTCTCTCGAGTCACTCCGACCGTGTGGTTGTCACCACCGATGCCTCCAAGACCGGTTGGGGCGCTGTGTGCGGTTCCCACCGAGAGTCCGGTGCCTGGACCGGAAGACGCTCTCGCTGTCACATAAACCATCTCGAGCTAGTTGCAGTCATTCTGGCGCTGCGGCGCTTCTGCCCGCTCCTCCGGGCAGAAGGAGCGGGCAGAAGCGCTCTGCACTACCTCGCCTAACGACTGCTCCTCTGGAATCAGAGCAGACTTTTGTCGCTCAGAGCCTGTTACATCCCCGGAGAGTGCAACCGGATCGCGGATTCGCTGTCCAGGTTCCACCCCACGGCAGGAGAATGGCGACTCCATCCTCGGGCTGTTCAGCAGATATGGGACATCTTCGGCGAGGCCCAGGTAGACCTGTTTTGCCTACCGCCAGAACACCCATTGCCGGCTTTTCTACTCCCTGTCCCTGGCTCCTCTCGGGACAGATGCGCTGGCACACTGCTGGCCCAGGAACAAACGCTTATATGCGTTTCCCCCAGTGAGCCTTCTGGCACAGTTAGTGTGCAAGGTCAGGGAGGACGAGCACGAACTGCTCCTGATCGCCCCTTTTTGGCCGAACAGAGCTTGGTTTCCAGACCTCGTCGCGCTCGTGACAGCCCCCCTCCCTCTGAGTCCAGACCTCCTATAGGAGGTCTGGTATAGGCACCCGCGGCCAGACCTCTGGGCCCTACACGTATGGCATATCTGTCCGCGGTGGACCCCGAGCCTCTACCACCCTCCGTGGTGAAAACTTTGGACCACGCGCTAGCACCCTCTAGTCAAGCATGCTACGCTGGTAAATGGGGTCGGTTCGTCGATTGGTGCTCTTCCCATCAGGAAGACCCCAGGTCGTGCCCCATCAGAGTCGTGTTGACCTTTCTCCAGGAGAGGTTCGATCTGGGGCTGTCCCCTTCGTCCCTCAAGGTCTATGCCGCCGCTATTTCTGCCTTCCACCTTCGGGTCGAAGGGAAATCAGTGGGCAGCCACGAACTGACGGTGAGATTTCTCAAGGGAGCTAGGCGTCTCAGGTCGCCTAGACCCCCCTCTGTTCCCACTTGGGACATCTCCGTCGCCCTGTCTGGGCTGCGGAAGTCTCCTTTTGAGCCATTGCACTCTGCGGAGCTGCGCATCCTCTCACTGAAGACCGCACTCCTGCTCGCTTTGGCCTCAATTAAGAGGGTGGGAGATCTCCAGGCACTGTCCGCCGACGAATCCTGCCTGGAATTTGGCCCTGGTGATTCTCTGGTTACCATCAGACCCAGGCCCGGATTCATCCCCAAGGTCCCATCCGTCCCCTTCCGGGACCAGGTGGTGACCCTGCAAGCTCTGCCCCGGGAGGAGGCAGAACCAGCCCAGGGTTCGTTATGTCCTGTGCGAGCTCTCCTGATCTACTTGGACAGAACCCAGGAGCTTCGTTGCTCCCAGCAGCTCTTCATATGTTTCGGAGGCCAGCTTAAGGGTTCCGCGGTCTCCAAGCAACGGCTTGCCCACTGGCTAGTGGAGGCTATTCGCCTGGCTTACGAGGTGTGTGAGGTTCCCTGCCCTCTCCATCTGAGGGCCCACTCCACTCGCGGCATCGCTGCCTCGTGGGCGCTGGCTAGAGGGGCCTCACTCTCCGACATATGTAGAGCTGCGGGCTGGTCTACACCTAACACTTTCATCAGGTTCTACAACCTTGATGTAGGCTCTGTTCCCTCTGCGGTCCTGAGTGGTGGCAGTCACCCTTAGGGGGCGGAGCAGGTGTAAGCTTGCAGTACTCTCCTAGTCTTCAGGAGAAGTACACCTTTCTAAAAGTCCCTCTTTTGGCACTCCCTTTCTATGTTCTTTATACAGCTCCCCCTTCAGGTGGCTAGTATGAACCCGTTCCGCTACACCCCTTACTTTGGTGAGTAATGATGACTTCCGTCTCTGCCTCTTCTCCCTTGCAGAACGATGACCCGCTGGCAGCCCTTCGGGCCTCAACGCGATCTCCGCCACTCCTCCCTGCGGGTCGAGGGGTGCCTCCTTCTGGTCGTCAGCTTCAACCAAGCAGAGCAGAAGCTCTCAGTGTTGGACGACTTCCCCGTCAATGAGTATTCCGGGCAGGGGCAGAAGGAGTGCCCCATTCAGGTACCACGGCCTTGTTACTAACCCCTCTTTTGTGTTTAGTGCCGGCCTGTCTGGATTGACTTCAGGCATGGCTCTTTAAAGAGGCTCCCATTCAGTCGGTCTAATCCCGACTAACGTCTCCGGGACCGACTGAAAGGGAATGTCTAGGTTACTTGCGTAACCCCCTGTTCCCTGAATAGGGAACGGAGACGTTACCCTTCGCCATGCCCTGGAAGTCATGGATCTGAGGTAAGCTGGGAGGTAAGTGGGTCCAGCTCCACGGAAAATTCCATACTGGAGGCTTAGGCACGCCCAGCTTTATACCCGGCTGATTGCTAATCAATCACCTACGCCTGCAAATTAATTTGCCCGTTGATATGTTCGTCAGTCGCTCTCACGGTGATTCGCTCCCATTCAGTCGGTCTAATCCCGACTAACGTCTCCGTTCCCTATTCAGGGAATGTGGGGTTACGCAAGTAACCTAGACGTTCTCATTTAAAAAAAAATAAAAAATAACACACATCATCAGAAATACTCACCAGTTTGAAGTATATTTTTATATTTTGTCCTGATCTGCTGCCAAGTACGTTTGGAGTTTGGGTCGCATCTAAAAATAAAGTCAAGTAATATGATCTTGTATCATTTTCACATTTACACAAACAGATAAAAATACATTGTAATTTTGTGTATTTACACAATGCCTTCATATGAATATAGTTATATACATACATAGCCCTTGTTGAGGCGGAGACTTGATTTTCTGGGTGGGAGTTACTGCAGTGGTGGTTTAGACCGACTACCAAATCAGGGAGATCCAGACATACATCTTCTCATATGTTTATTTGGTTTAGAGGAAAAGGGGGTGCTACTTGCGCCCTCTGCTGAACAACACTGGTGGCTACAATTGAAATCAGAAGGAAACTAATTAACATCCAAACGCTTACAACACATGCCAACAGAAGACTAACATGCAACATAACAGTTTAACCTAGAGAATGCAAAGAACACTTACAAATATCATGAACACAGCTTGTCCAAACAGAGGCTTGTAGAGAAGCAACATGTAACATGAACTGCATGGTGTGCAGGGAGTTTTATCTGCAGTCACTGATCCATTACAGGTGTGATTCAGGATCCTGGTAATCAGAGATGGATTGGAGGCAAAAGACAAACGGCTAGCCAATTAACCTCTTAAGCCCTGAGGCCTATTTTCCGAAAATCCTATACTTTTACTTTTTAAGGCATTTCTCAGCTTTTACAAGGCCTAAACTGCAAATCTTGGTATCAAAATGAAGATAGGTTCTTGGGGAGTGGTGTGGATGAGTTAATTTGACAATCAAGAACACTGGGTAAGAGTAATTGATGTTGGAATGGCCAAAAAATGAACTCCGCCTAAAAAAAAAACACATGTTTCCTCCAATATCTCCTTATTTTACTTATAACGAAGCAAATAAACACAATCAATTGTAACCACTACATGTCAAGGACATCTGTAGCAAGTTTGGTGTTCATACTACAAGAAACTAATATTCTGTAAAGGTTTTGATTGAACAAAGTTCAGGCGTAATCCATGTTGGCACAGTTTGGCACAATTTGGCACAATAATTGAAATATGGAAAAAATCTTGTCCAAAGCTTCAGCTACGTTCATAGTCTTATTTTCTTGCTTATGGGACATGATTTCAGCAAAAAAAACTCCTAAAGAAACGCTGTAAAAGGGGGGTGGAAGCTCATTTACCCCATCTTGCTGCGCTTTTGGGAACCTTTCATTCACAAGCGCTTTCGACGTTCGAGCTTCTGCGTGTCCCTACCCCCCGACCATCTGTCCAATCCGAGAGCTCTATATATCGCTGAAACGCTCTGATTCTGAGGAAGCCAATGAGCTCAACCATTTTTAGACTGACGGGATCGCCGACGAATCACACGACGCGCAGCGTGGAGAGACCACCTCTTACGCACGGGGAGTCATTCCATATTTGGTGACATCATGAGCCCACGGAGCAACAGAAAAAATGCAAAATGGAGTTTTCGCGAAGCTTAAATTATGACCGGACATAACAACAAACGGACTTTTATCGCTATGGAAATAACTTTTTGTTGAAAAAACGGCAAAGGTAAGACAAGATTTACATGCTTGCTTGGTTTTCGCTGGCGTTTTTTTGTGGAACTTTCGCTCCCTGCTCTGAAATACTTCATGCAATTTTAATGAGTTGCATATCACTGGATTCAGCTGGTTGTTAGCTTTCATTTAATGTCATGGTTTGGGTGTTTCCGTTTATATTGTGGATACATATCGCACATAAACAAAAACGTGGTCATGAATTATACTCCGGACATGTTGTTGTTTATTTGCATGGCGTTCGAGCTGTGGTTAACGGATATGAAATTGAATTAGATACGTTTTTAGAGGAGTTTCCGCTGAACACAACAGTATTTAATATGTGTGGGTTATTCTCAGGGTTCGTGAGCTATGAGTGAAAATGTAACGCACAAGGGGTAAGTCCCCGGTACCGGGGACTCTCGGGCTTAAGAGGTTAAAGGTCTGTATCTACAGATTGATAGGTGGATCAGCCAATGAGTGACTACGATTTCGTACAGCCACCCCCAAATATGGAACATATTTGTAATAAAGAAATCTAGTCACTGTGGTACAGCAGGAAGTGGGACCAAACGGCTTACAGGATGAGTTAAAGACTTTCCATTGATGCAGATTTCAGCGACCCTGGTACGACCATCAGATCCCGGGAAGATGCGAGATACTGTTCCAATGGGCCAGGAGCAACGAGGTTGTTGAGAGTCCATTACCATCACTACAGTCGCTGGAGTGATGGGAGCGGCGTCAGTTTTCCATTTGGATCGGAGCTGAAAACAGGGCAGGTACTCTTCAATAAATCGATTCCAGAAGCGATCTGCCAAGATTTGGCTGTGTCTCCATTTCCGAGAGGTGAACAAGTCAGAGTCAGCATAAAAAACCTGAGGTAATGAAGCATCTCGTCTCCCCATTAAAAGGATATTAGGGGTGATTGGGTCAGCATCGGAAATATCGGAGGAAACATATCCAAGAGGTTTTGAGTTTATTTCTTCGACTTCTACAAGTAGAGTATGTAAGACGTCTTCAGTGACCGGTTGGGAATGGAGGGTGGCTCTTAAGGCAGTCTTGACGGAACGAATTTCATGTTCCCAAGTTCCCCCAAAATGAGGGGCATATGGAGGATTAAAAGTGAATTTGATTTGATGGGGTGTTAATCTCTCTTGAATATCGAGCCGTAATTGGTGGAAGGTTTCTCGGAGCTCTCTTTCCGCTCCTCGGAAATTAGTACCTTGGTCAGAAATCAACTCAAAGGGGCGTCCTCTTCGGGCAATAAACCTTCTTAATGCCAACAAAAAACTGTCAGTGTCCAGACCATACAAGATCTCCAGATGAACACACCGGGTGGTCTGACACTTGAAAATGACTCCCCATCTCTTTTCTTGTCGCCTCCCCCGTTTGACCAAAAAAGGGCCGAAACAGTCCATGCCGGTCGACCAGAAGGGGGGCTTGTGAAGTTGAAGCCTTGAGATAGGTAAATCGGCCATTTGAGGAACAGAAGGTTGACCTTTCAATTTACGACATTCCTGGCATTTATGTTGTATTTGCTTGATAGATTCGCGACCCCGTAGTAACCAGTATCTCCTCCGTAGTTGGGCTAAGACTCTCACAGGGCCAGGGTAACCCAAGCTCATGTCAAAGTGTGCAATAAGAAGCTTGGTAATATGATTCCTTGGATGTAATATAATGGGATGAATGGCATCTTGATCTAGATCTTGGTTTTGGCGTAATCTCCCGCCTACCCGAATAAGTTGGGTTACTGCATCAAATTCAGGGGCCAGTCCAGAGAGCTTGCTTTGGCGAGAGACTTCTTCCCCCTGCTGCAACCGGCGATACTCATCAGAAAAATCTTCTCTTTGGGCTTGCCGGAGAAGGAGGAGTTCAGCTTGAACATGGTAAGGTAAGGCACCATTGGCAGGTAAGTCTTGGGAGACGTGATCTAGGAGTGCTGTCCAGGAAGTGAAGGCCGAATGGTCAGCGTGGATTTCATTCGGAGAAATCTGAATCTGTCCACAAAAGAAAGGTTTCCGTAGCTCAGACTGGGTGTCTGCTTTATGAAGTATTGGAAGTTGAGGCCACTTTTCAGGAGGTTGGAGCAGGAAAGATGGACCAGCAAACCAGCGGCTAGTGGGTGTGAGGTCTGAAAGCTTTTTGCCTCTGGTTATGTCATCAGCAGGATTATTAGCGGTATCTACATACCTCCACTGTACAGGCTCGGACGTTCCAAGAATTTCGGCAATACGGTTAGCAACAAAAGTTTTGAATCTGCAGGTCTCAGAATTGATCCACATCAGAACGGTACTGCAGTCTGTCCAAAATATAATCTCATGCATGGGTAAAGTCAGTTCCCTTTGCAGCAGATTAGCCAACTGGGATCCGGAAAGAGCTGCACATAGCTCCAAGCGTGGGACAGAGAGGGTTTTCTTTGGTGCATGACAAAGGAGATATGGGGGTCGTCACAGTCCCTTATAGTAGTCCGGAAATAAGCCACTGATCCGTATGCTCGTTCGGAAGCATCACAGAATATGTGAAGCTGTCTCATCCCGGTTGTCCCTGCTTCGCTTGGACCATACCATCTTGGTAGCTGAAGGGTAGTAATGAGAGGTAGCTCGTCTTCCCAGGCCGTCCATGCTATTTTGATCTCTGCTGGGAGATCACAATCATCCCAACCTCTGGCAGGTTTAATCCATAAATGTTGCAAAAGGATCTTGGCTCGGGTAATGTATGGGATGAGGAATCCAAGAGGGTCATACTGCCGAGCAAGTATCTGATAGAGGACACGCATGGTAAGGGCTCTGTAGGCAACGGGTCTATGGCAAAAACTCAAGGTGTCCTGTACACAGTGCCAAATTAGTCCAAGAGTGCCTTCACAAGGGTCCATACCATCATGACTTAACCAGAGTGCTGAATTCGGTGAACGGGTTTCAACAGGTAAGTGATCAATGACCGTAGGATCATTACTGATCCATTGGCGTAACTCAAACCCACCTTCAGAGAGAGTAGAACTTAAGGTAGAAATCAGCCTTCTGGCTTCTTGGGAAGTGGCAACACTATGAAGGCAGTTATCTACATAAAATGACTTGAGCACAGAGGAGAGAACTTCTGGGTACTCGTTCTCATATAATCGGGCATGTTTCTGAAGAGCATAAACAGCACAACAGGGACTGAAGGTACTACCAAATGGTAAAACTTGTCATTCAAACACCTTCGGGGGACTCTCAGTTTCCAGAGAACGCCAGAGAAAACGAAGAAGTGGTCTGTCTTTGGGTAACAACCGGACCTGGTGGAACATCCCTTTTATATCCCCACTTATAGCAAACTGGTGCTCTCTGAATCGTAATAACACACCCAACAAGGAAGAGCCTAAAGTAGGTCCTGGTGCTAAATGGGCATTTAAACTGTCTCCTTGATACTGGTAGGAGCAGTTAAAGACATGTCTTGCTTTCCCATTGTGTTCCACTAAGTGATGTGGAATATACCAAGCCTCAGGACTTTGATCGACTTCACATTGTTCTATTTCCTTGACATATCCAGCATCAATAAGTTTTTGGATCTCCTTTGTATACAGCATAGCTAGTGTAGGATTCTTGCCCAGTTGTCGCTCAGTCCGATATAAGGAAGGGAGTACTGATTCTAGAGGGGCGTGCAGTAGATCATCATTGGGAATCCTAAGTAAAGGAGTAGCATACCTCTGAATACCATTCACTTCTATGCGTTCGGTCTCCCTTTTAAGTTGTTCGAGGGATCTTTGCTCTTGTTTGGTTAGTAGAGGTTCACTTGATATCGATGTATAAGGTAGCAAATCAACTTGCCATAATCGTTCAACGTTCTTCTTAAGCTGCTCCTCAGCAGATACCGAGATCAGGAGAGCATTGGTGGTAAGGGGAGATATATTGACTAGGTTGGTTGGTCCATGTAGGGTCCATCCTAGTCGAGTGCTTAGAGCTGCTGGGCTACCGGAGGGACCAAATCTAACTCTTTCCATTGAACACAACAAATGAGGATGATCGGCACCGATGAGTAAGACTGGTTGTACTCGTCGGATTTCTTGCAGGGGGAGACCTCTCAGATGACTATAGCATTCCTGTAGGGTGGCTACAGGATGTGTCTGCTGCGGTAGGGCTAACAGTTTAGAGGTAAAGGCATTATCGATCCTATAGGTCCTACAATTCGGACCAGGGGCGGATATCAAAAATGATACGCGGATGCCTTCAATCTGTTCGGTCTCTTGTCTGATGGTACGTAGGATGATTGACTCAGCCACCCCATCAAGACCAAGATTTTCAGCAGCAGGATGTAGAAGCATAGTCTGCTCAGAACCATCATCCAAGATAGCATAGGTTTCCAGAGTTTTATCTTGATTTCTCAGGATAACTTTGACAACTTTTAGCAGGACTGAATTAAGATCACTGGGGCGGCTGAGGTAGAAGGAAGAATTATTTGGTTGGTTGTTAACATCATGCAGAACTCCTAAATGTTTTTTACTACAATGAGGACATTGTCTCCTAAGGTCACATTGAGTTGTACGATGAGAACGTCCACATCTCCAGCATCGTTGTTCTTCTACAATCCATTTTTTTCTAGACTCAATACTGAGTTGACAAAAGTGGGAGCATTGACTTATATGATGAGCTTCACTGCAGAAGGCACAGGGTTGTAGGAAACTCTTCTTCTCAACCGGCAGTGATGGCATAGCAATCTGAGTCTCCTCTTCTCTTTGTACCTCATTCAGAAAGAAGTTCGTAGGGTAGGTGGGTTTCCTTGCTCGACCCTCATTCAATTGGGTTTTGACGATTTTTGGTGGTTCACATATCTGGCGAACTATATTTTGGCAATCCGCTTCTTCCTCTAGCCAATCAGCGAATATGATTAAATTATAAGTGGTCTCTAGATGCATTGTCTTACAATGCCGAGCGAAGCTGACCATTTGGTCTGCTGGGAGTTTATGAAGCAGACTGTGAACATGAGAAGCGCAGGCTAATTCTCGGGCACCTTCATCATTCCCCCAGGACTGAAGCATACCAACAAGGGCTCTGATATGAACTGCAAAGTCACCAAATCCTCAAGGGTCTTTGGAAGATACGGCTGGAAGGGTTTGGATAGAGGAGAGTTCTCGCAGAACAAGATGGTGGGGTTGACCGTACCTAGTCTGAAGAGCTTGAAGTGCTGTAGAATATGGTCGAGGATGATGAGCATGAGCAAGAGCAAGGTGGCGAGCAGAGTCAAGTCTCAAATGATCTAAGAGAATGTGGTAATTGTAATGTTCGTTGTCTTCACCCGACAGCAAATTGTTCAAGGCCATATTGAGCATGATAAACTCATAAGGATCTTCTTTTGTCAAGTAAGGAAAAGAAGGCTTCTCACAGGAGGCTCTAGCCGGAAGGGCATAAGGAACTGAATGCATGGCTGGTTGAGGTCTTTCAATGCTAAAGTCAGGATAAGGAAGTTGACTATGATCAGCAGGATATGATCTCAGACAAACTCCTTGAGTACTCTCTACCAGGGAACCTGGTACAGATCTGAGATCAGGAGTGTCATAACACTGACTCAAAGGAACTGGGGTCCTGCTTGGTATGGCTGCAGACTGTACAACAGGCTGAGGCAAAATGGTGGGCTGCCTATAGCTGTGTTGAGCTGAAAAATGATTAGAAAGGCCCATGGCTTCAGGAAAAGGGTAGAAAGGTGGAGGTAGCCATCCGTAAGGATTCACTGGAAAAGCTGGCATCATGTAAGGCAGCCAAGGAAAGGAATGTGATTGGTCACTGGAATGTTGGTTTGGATACAAAGATGGAACAGGCATAAGCAATTGAGGGGGAATGCCACCAGGTTGGGATACAGTTATATTTTGCAAATTCAAAGGAAGTTCCTGAGAGACTAACTGAGCCGTGGAAAATTGAATTTGATGACTCACTTCTGGAGTATGTCGGTGAGAGGGTCCAACTGGAGTTGGAACCATGGAGTCTGGTGGAGGAGGAAGGGTACTTTGTCGACTTATCCTGGGTAGTGAGGGTAAGACATTATTACTCTGCGCTTCATGATTTCGTAGACATTCGCCTAATTCCTGAGCCAAAGAACTTCTCAAGTCTCCAGTGGCTTCTTCCGGCCAGTTGCCTCTGGTGCTCACGGTAGCATGAGGGTCAGGTTGGGAGCCTGAAACAAAGGAGGAATCGCTCCTTTCTAATTTGTGAATCACCAACTCTTCCAAGCGTTTAAACATATTCTTCATCTGTTTCATGTCTTCAGCCAAGGACCTGACATCCAGATTATTTTCATGTCTGGGAATCAAGGACTCAGCTCCACCTCGGGGTAGACCTTGATAGGGGACATTGGAGCGAGGTGACTCCATGTGATAATCTTGATGCCATAATGGGGGTTTTGTCTGCCTTGATGGGCGGGGCAGCATGGTAGAGTTGTCCTTTTGTTCCATTGCAGTAACGCTCCAGCTTGAAGGATCATTTGTTTAGGACGGAGACTTGATTTTCTGGGTGGGAGTTACTGCAGTGGTGGTTTAGACCGACTACCAAATCAGGGAGATCCAGACATACATCTTCTCATATGTTTATTTGGTTTAGAGGAAAAGGGGGTGCTACTTACGCCCTCTGCTGAACAACACTGGTGGCTACAATTGAAATCAGAAGGAAACTAATTAACATCCAAACGCTTACAACACATGCCAACAGAAGACTAACATACAACATAACAGTTTAACCTAGAGAATGCAAAGAACACTTACAAAAATCATGAACACAGCTTGTCCAAACAGAGGCTTGTAGAGAAGCAACATGTAACATGAACTGCATGGTGTGCAGGGAGTTTTATCTGCAGTCACTGATCCATTACAGGTGTGCTTAGGGGAGGATCCTGGTAATCAGAGATGGATTGGAGGCAAAAGACAAATGGCTAGCCAATTAAAGGTCTGTATCTACAGATTGATAGGTGGATCAGCCAATGAGTGACTACGATTTCGTACAGCTCTATAATATATATATATATATACACACACGTGTGTGTGTGTGTGTGTGTGTGTGCATGCGTGCGCGCGTGTGCAAGCATTTAAAAAAATTTTTTACTGTTAACAGTAGTTCAGTAGTGAAAGCATATTGAAATCCAGTAATTGAAAATTAGTTAGTAACACTACAACTTTAGTGATCATTCTTCATTTGTCCAGTCGAATGCTTTTAACAATTACACTGTTATTGTAAAGTGTTAGCATAATTTTACGAGCGTGCAAATACATAAACTAATGTTACATAAACATAATTAGACCTTGATTTATAAAATATGTATTAAGTTTACGCATTAACGCTATCCGCAATCTTTCTCCAACAGTCTTCTCGCTTTGGCAGCAGACACGGTATTACTGCGCGCTTGTAAAACGTGCTTAAATTCAATGTATTTCTCCATTATAATAGTTTGCTCCTCAGCGGAGAAATATAAGGACCTCCCTCTCTCCATGTCGAATGCAGTTGGTTGATCGGTGGCACGTCACTCTTTTATGTGCACGCGCGCGCCTCAAGTAATCATGCTTAAGGATCAAAGCCTGGGTTAACAAAGAAAGTTGATGAGCTTCACCATGGTACCATTAATGCCTGATTGCATCGGTTTGGATTTGTCAACCCAAAACTAATCCTGTAACTCTGAGTTTGTTCATCTACTTTCATGGTACAGGCCCCTGCTCCCCGATGTTCACTGTATTAACACAAGAGCTTCTTTGTGCTGTAATTATCAGCTTGATAACAACCAGATTAATAATATAAAAGACTGATATTACTAAATATAATAATTATCAGATTAATAATATCTGACGGGTTAATGCTAAACTCGATAACGATCAAATGAGTAATTTCTGACTAGCAATGCTAATAAACTTGATAATCTGAACGATAATCTCTTGCTGGTTATAATAATAATAACAATAACCCAATAACAATCAGACGAATAATCTCAGGCCGATACACTTGATATCAATCAGATGAATGTCGAAGTTCCCTTTCAGTCGAGACGCAGACGGCTTCGATGTCTCGACTATGGGTGGAGCAATCCTGAAAGTGGGTGGAGCCGAATATTTAACGGGCAATTAATTTGCGAGTGAAGTTGATTAACGATCAATTGATCAATCAACTGCTCTATAAGAGCAGAGCGTAGCTCTACACTCATTCTGCCTTCTTCCTCGGAGCGAAGAATTTGCTTTGTATTTCGACGCTCTTTACAAGCTGGAATATCAAAGGTTGCTTACATCTGCGCTTGATGTGCTGCTGCTAGCCCAGATAGCTACGCCATCTTATCGCGACACCTCTGATTCCCAGCTAGAGCCTGTGCAGTGCATTCAGTTTTGTCCTCCCCGGATATGCGCCCCGTCTGGTCTACGGGGGATGCCTCTGTTGCTCCGGCTTCACCGGCTTCCCCGTATGACCCTGTTGACGATCTGCTATCCATCGCAGCATTGGAAGGGGCGCGGTCTTCGATGTCTTCGGATTCAGAACTGCCACCCACCGGGGTCGTGGCTGATCCGGAACCCGAGACTATCGCGATGCTCTCTAAAGCCGCGACGGCCATTGGTTTAGAGGTGCCTTCGCCCTCTGAATCAGCCCCGTCGCGGCTGGATGATTGGTACTATGGCCAGTACCTTTCTTCCCGGAGGTGCATGAAGAGCTCACGAAATTCTGGCAGGCTCCCCTGTCTGCAAGGGTCCGTAGCTCCTCTCCCTTCACCACTTTGGCGCAAGCTGCAGCTAGGGGTTACACCGCAATTCCCCGAGTAGAGCAGGCTGTTCCGGTGCACCTGTGCCCTAACAGTGCTGCCGCTTGGAGATCGCACCCAGGTGTCCCCTCCAAAGCCGGTAAATTCTCGTCAGACCTGATGACGAAGGCTTACTCGGCTGCGGGTCAAGCTGCAGCTGCATTGCATGCTATGGCGACTTTTCAGGTCTACCAGGCCAAAGTCCTCCGTGACATGCACCAGAGTGGTGGCGGCATCGAGTCCTTGCAAGACTTGCGCTCTGCCACGGATCTAGCGCTTCGTGCGTCGAAATCCTCTGCGCAGAGAATTGGCCGCACGATGTCCACACTTGTGGTCCAGGAACGCCATCTATGGTTGGAAGAGGTGTCTATGCTCAAGAATGAACATTTCCCCAGATGGCCTCTTTGGTGTCGCCGTGGACGACTTTGCGTCGAAGGTCTCCACGATCAGGAAGCAGGCGGAGGGTCTGGGCGAGTTCATGGTCCCGCGTCGTAAGAAACGCGGTTCCAGTACGCTCGGTGTGGAACCCTCTCCGCCTGCCAGACGCCAAAGAGAGTGCCCCCCGCCACGGTCCAAGCCTCCGGCCAAGAGCCCGAGGAGGACCCCTGCACGGCGCCGGGCACCGTCATCCTCAGAGGGTACTAGCAGGCAGACGAGGTCTTATTCCAGTAAGAAGCGCCCCTGAGGATGACAACTCGGGAAGATGCGAGATCTGTCAGGGTCTGTCCATCGACCCGGCTCCCCCTGGAGGGGGGAGACCACCACACACTCCTCGCTGCCGACCTTCGGGTTGGCGGCCCCCAATGTGTCAAAGATAGATCTCAAACTCTTTCCGAGTATAAAGGAAACTCACACCCAACCGTCAGGGGCACACCCCTCTCACACTCTGACGGGGGCACAGACATGGGTTCGAGCTCCAGAGGCCCGGTCAGTGGACACGGCGGCTCCGGCCCCCTACACGCCACAGACCCATTCCCAGGGCCCCGCCCTGGTGATTCCGCCCCTAAGCCCGCATCCGTGCAGCCCCGCCACGGGAGGAATCGGATCTTCCGGACCATCCGGCTGGGTTACACGATTCATTTCGTAAAACCCCCCAGGTTTCGAGGCGTCTTAGTGACCCCTGTTCCCCGGTCAGGCGCCTCACTCCTGCGAGAGGAGATCGCTGCCCTTCTTTCGAAGCGAGCTGTCGAGCCGGTCCCTCCAGCCGATGCAGAAAGAGGCTTTTACAGCCGATACTTTCTCGTCCCCAAAAAATCAGGCGGGTTGCGACCAATCCTGGATCTGAGATATCTAAACCGGAACCTGGCCCAGTTCCGCTTCAAGAAGTTGACGATCCGCAGCCTTCTGCCGTGCGTTCGTCCTGGGGATTTGTTCGCCACCATAGACCTGAAGGACGCGTACTTTCACGTGGTGATAAGGCGGCATCACAGACCCTTTCTAAGGTTCTGCTTCGAGGGCCAAGCCTATCAGTACTGCGTCCTGCCCTTCGGCCTGTCCCTTATCCCGCGCACCTTCACGAAGGTCATCCGGGCTGCTCTCGCCCCGCTACGCTGGGCAGGCATCCATGTCCTGGACAACCTGGACGACTGGCTCGTGCTAGCTTCGTCCAGGGACCAGTTGATCACACACAGGGACAGAGTGCTTTCGCACCTCAGGTCAACTGGGAAAAGAGTCGCTTGACCCCGGTCCGTACGACGATTTTTCTCGGTTTGGAGCTGAACTCGGTGAAGATGAGGGTGCGCCTTACGGCAGACCGCACCCGGGCCTTGCTGTCCGCTCTCAGAGCTGCGTCTTCACGACAGACGGTCCAACTGAAAGGATTTCAGAGGCTCCTGGGGCATATGGCAGCTGCAGCCCCGGTGATTCCGCTCGGGCTCCTGCATATGCGACCGTTTCAGCTATGGCTTCATTCCCGAGTTCCGAGTTGGGCATGGCGCAGAGGTCAGCTTCAGGTGCCCGTGACACATCGCTGCCTCTTCACCCTCAAAGTCTGGGGCTCCGTGAGCTTCCTCCGCGCAGGGGTTCCCCTGGGTGGGATCACTCTGCGCAAGGTTGTCACCACAGATGCCTCCATGACAGGTTGGGGCGCCGTGTGCGGTTCCCATCAAGCGTCCGGCTCCTGGAACCGGCGTCTCGCTCGATGGCACATAAACCATCTCGAGCTAGCTGCAGTCATACTGGCACTACGGCGTTTCCGCCCTCTTCTGCTTCAGTCACATGTGCTTGTCAGGACGGACAGCACAGCGATCGTAGCTTACATCAACTCCCAAGGAGGTGTTCGCTCCCGCCATCTGCACTACCTTGCCCAACGGCTGCTCCTGTGGAGTCGGAGCAGACTCTTGTCGCTCAGAGCCGTTCACATCCCCGGCGCTTCGAACAAGATCGCGGATGCGCTGTCGAGGTTCAAGCCGACCGCAGGGGAATGGCGACTCCACCCCCTGGCTGTCCAGCAAATATGGAGTGTGTTCGGGGAGGCCCACGTAGATCTGTTTGCCTCCCACGAGAACACCCACTGCCAGCTCTTCTACTCCCTATCCCTGGCTCCTCTCGGGATAGACGCACTGGCACACAGCTGGCCCAGGAAGAAACGCCTGTACGCGTTTCCCCCAGTGAGCCTTCTAGCACAGGTTCTGTGCAAGGTCAGGGAGGACGAGCTCGAGCTGCTTCTTGTTGCGCCCTTGTGGCCCAACACAGCATGGTTCTCCGAACTCTCGTCGCTCGTGACAGTCCCTCCCTGGCCGATCCCCCTGAGATCCGATCTTCTCACTCAGGGGGCGGGATTCAGGCACCCGAGACCGGATTTATGGGCCCTACACGTATGGCATATCCGGCCTCGGTGGACCCCCAGCCTCTACCGCCCGCGGTACTGAGGACCTTAGAGCATGCGTTAGCCCCCTCCACGAGGTTATGCTACGCAGGCAAGTGGGGTCGGTTCGTCGAGTGGTGCTCTTCCCAACGAGAAGATGCTAGGACATGTCCCATCAGAGTCGTGTTGACCTTCCTCCAGGAAGGGTTCGATCGGGGGCTGTCCCCTTCGTCTCTGAAGGTCTACGCAGCTGCAATTTCCTTCTTTCACCTCCGGGTCGAAGGGAAATCTGTTGGCAGCCACGATCTGACGTTGAGATTCCTCCAAGGGGCCAGACGGCTACGCCCCTCCAGGCCCCCCTCTGTACCCTCTTGGGACCTCTCCATCGCCCTGAGAGGGCTGAGGATGTCCCCGTTTGAGCCCCTTGCCCTCGCAGACCTGCACGCCCTCACTCTCAAGACGGCGCTTTTGCTGGCTCTGGCATCGCTCAAGAGGGTTGGAGATCTCCAAGCACTGTCCACCGACGAAACCTGCCTGGAATTCGGCCTTGAGGATTCTCTGGTGCGAATCAGACCCAGGCCCGGATTCATCCCCAAGGTCCCGTCGGTCCCCTTCCGGGACCAGACGGTGACATTGCAGGCCCTGCCCCGGGAGGAGGCAGACCCAGCTCAGGGTACTCTCTGTCCAGTGCGCGCCCTTCGGCTCTACTTGGACAGAACCCGGGAGTTTCGTAACTCTCAGCAGCTCCTCATATGCTACCACGGCCAGCGTAAGGAGTACGCTGTGTCAAAGCAGCGGATAGCGCATTGGATTGTGGAGGCTATCCAGCTGGCTTACCAGGCGAGTGATGTACCCTGCCCTCTAACGAAGCTGAGGGCCCATTCCACCCGCGGCATCGCCGCCTCGTGGGCACTGGCCAAGGGGGTCTCCCATCCATCGAGTACGGAGGTGGCAACGATTCGCCGACCCGAGTCCCCGCCATCCACACCGCTCCCGGCCAGAACCCCTGGTAAACCAGGCCGCCGTTCGGAGCCTAGAACACAAAACCCGACAGTAGTGAATACGGACGACTTACCAGATATGCTAAATATAGGTTTGTGTCCGACACAGCGCCCCGAGGCCACCCCTTAGATATCAATTCCGAGGCCTTATAAAAATATTCACGAGGACCCCCCACAAATGGTAGTCGTACATCCCGAGATACAAAATCCCGAACTCGTTCGGGAAACAGGCCAGGACACAGAACTGATCGGTACAGACGATTTGTCGGTCGACTCTTTGCTCTGTATTTCAGAGCAAGAGATGGAAAGTGAGCCTTTACCGATGCCCCAGTTGACCCTGATTATGACGCCAGACTCATCACCCAGATTGTTCAAGGTTATTCGAATCTGAGTAGGATTCCTCCACACAACGTGAAGGACCTACAGGTTGATAGCTATCCGGGAGCTACTTTTCGACACGCAGAATCTTTTATTTCCAGGGCCATCACACACACTGAGGTGGAAATGATCATCTTAGCGTTCGGCTTGAATCATAGGGGCCAAAAGCAGAGGGATACGGCAATCAAACAACTTCAGAGAGCCGTCAAGGCCGCGAAAAATCACTTCCCTCACGCCACCATCTGGATCCCTCTCATCAACTATAGCAAAAACTTAAAAAAAGAAGAAAAGACAGTATTAACAGCCATGAATGCACACATCACAAAAAACATGCCATACTTACCTCTGCTACCTGACAGGGAATTCCAGATCGACCCAGACCAGATTCACTGTTCAATGTTAAAACACTGGTGCAATCACTTAAACTTAAAAGCCCTGTAAACCCCGTGGGGGGTTTACAAAGGGGTCTGGAAGTGGTAAACCTTGCCAAAAACTTCAGACCCACGGAAGACCAGATCAAGGTCTTGAACAAGGGCTTTAAGATTGTTCCGACGCCGAGGACTAATAGAGAAGTTAAAAAACACCTCGGATTTGATTTGCAACAGTACCACAAGAGACTGTTATTCACGTCATATTTTAGATATAAGGGAGAAACCCAACCTCTCCCATTTACCCATAGAGCCACGTGGACACCTAGTTTGTCCCAGGTCCCCAATCAGGTGAGGAAAATAATTAGGGCCGACAAATACGCCTTCAGGAATCTTTCGTGGGGATATTCCCAAAAACAGAATTTGAGCGTCCGTGAGAAACGGGCATTGGCGCAGCTAAAAAGGAACAGGGACATTGTCCTTAAACCGGCTGACAAAGGTAGCGCAGTGGTGATTATGGACAGAACGTCCTATATCCAGGAAGCGTATGGACAACTTAATCAACCGCGATATTATTGCAAGTTGGACGAACCCTTACATGAAAGTACAGGACCTGAAATTAAGAAAGTCAGCCCATCAGGACTTTGGTTTTCACACCCTTACACACCATCTGGACAATTATATTCAAATTGCAACACAATACACATGAAACCAACCCACGGACAATCCAAAAAAACAGCCTTCTTTTCTACAAAAACGTGGTCTGGGGATGTACCATGGTCTGGCGGCATCCGCATCGGGACCAGAACCGGTCTCGAACTGGGGACACTCGGACTCTGAGCCGGTGGACGGACGCTGAGCGCCACATGGGCACAGGCCTAGTACCAGCCCATCAGGACTTTGGTTTTCACACCCTTACACTCTCACAACACTAGGACAGCCCCTCCAAATTTTTATGGGATAATTACTGGAATGAACCAACCAATTAAAAGATGCCCAGTAAGCACTAACACACACACGCCCTCTCACCCCACCATTTAAAAGGAGACTGCAGAGGACAACAATCACAGTCTCCTACCATCTCTCCTGAGGAAGGGCCATTGGGCCAGAAACGTCGAGAGTTTTTACAACTTGGAGTCTCTTTTTATTCTTTGGACAATTTTAAACCAGGGTACCCTTGGATTTTATTGCACTTTTTAGGGATTTTATTGCAAAAAATTCTTTTTTAAAGATTTTCTAATAGAGGATTACTTTTAACTACACACCACGGAGGAGATCAACATCATCTACCCCGTCTGGAACATCCTGCACTAGGAGTGAAATCCTGCCCAAGGTGCATCACCATTGGAAATCTGGACATAGGACACACAAGAGAGAGGGGTATCTACAAGCAGGGGCAGCGGAGCGAGAGGGTGAGTTAATAATTCTATTCTCCCTCTCCCCCGAGGCTTTGAGCCCCCTCAAGTGTGGTTTACTGGAAAAGTCGTGGGTTACACTAAACTAACTCAACTTTTACGTCCGATAAGAAAACTTTTTTTAGGTATTTCCATGGCGACTTTAACCAACCGGTTTGCGGTCCTTGGAAATCTTGAGACTCCAGAAAACTGGGGTGAGACACAGGGATTGCACACAGACACAGAGTTTAGATAATTCCTCCTGGTGTAGAAAACTCATTCAGATTCTACACCACACACATATCATACAACAAGCCTTGGACACCAATACATTTCCACCGGGCATGTTCAGAACTGTTAAAAAACTGACACAATTCATTAACCTCTTAAGCCCGAGAGTCCCCGGTACCGGGGACTTGCCCCCTTGTGCGTTACATTTTCACTCATAGCTCACTAACCCTGAGAATAACCCACACATATTAAATACTGTTGTGTTCAGCGGAAACTCCTCTAAAAACGTATCTAATTCAATTTCATATCCGTTAACCACAGCTCGAACGCCATGCAAATAAACAACAACATGTCCGGAGTATAATTCATGACCACGTTTTTGTTTATGTGCGATATGTATCCACAATATAAACGGAAACACCAAAACCATTACATTAAATGAAAGCTAACAACCAGCTGAATCCAGTGATATGCAACTCATTAACATTGCATGAAGTATTTCAGAGCAGGGAGCGAAAGTTCCACGAAAAAACGCCAGCGAAAACCAAGCAAGCATGTAAATCTTGTCTTACCTTTGCCGTTTTTTCAACAAAAAGTTATTTCCATAGCGATAAAAGTAGCGTTTGTTGTTATGTCCGGTCAATAGCTTCACGCAAACGCCATTTTTGATTATTTCTGTAGCTTTGTGGCGTCATTACGTCACCAAATATGGAATGACTCCCCGTGCGTAAGAGGTGGTCTCTCCACGCTGCGCGTCGTGTGATTCGTCGGCGATCCCGTCAGTCTCAAAATGGTTGAGCTGATTGGTTTCCATAGAATCAGAGCTTTCCGTCGATATATAGATCTCCCGGATTGGACAGATGGTCGGGGGGTAGGGACAAGCAGAAGCTCGACGTCGAAAGCGTTTGTGAATGAAAGGTCCCCAAAAGCGCAGCAAGATGGCGTAAATGAGCTTCTACCCCCCTTTTACAGCGTTTCTTTAGGAGTTTTTTTTTGCTGAAATCATGTCCCATAAGCAAGAAAAGAAGACTCTGAACGTAGCTGAAGCTTTGGACAAGATTTTTTCCATATTTCAATTATTGTGCCAAATTGTGCCAAACTGTGCCAACATGGATTACGCCTGAACTTTGTTCAATCAAAACCTTTACAGAATATTAGTTTCTTGTAGTATGAACACCAAACTTGCTACAGATGTTCTTGACATGTAGTGGTTACAATTGATTGTGTTTATTTGCTTCGTTATAAGTAAAATAAGGAGATATTGGAGGAAACATATGTTTTTTTTTTTAGGCGGAGTTCATTTTTTGGCCATTCCAACATCAATTACTCTTACCCTGTGTTCTTGACTGTCAAATTAACTCATCCACACCACTCCCCAAGAACCTATCTTCATTTTGATACCAAGATTTGCAGTTTAGGCCTTGTAAAAGCTGAGAAATGCCTTAAAAAGTAAAAGTATAGGATTTTCGGAAAATAGGCCTCAGGGCTTAAGAGGTTAAACCAGCATGCCCATCACCCACCATCATGTTAGCAAAGGGGCCCTGGACTCCTCCTCCCTCCAGACTGACATCACCTCCGATCGGCCACGGGGAACTTCCCCCAGCACTCCCCTCGACTACACATTAACACATAGGTCTGCACCAGAGGGGAGGATCTCACCCTTAAGGGGGCCTTTTCGATTTATGACTGGCCAGAGTCACACAAAATTCATTGAATACCCCAAACCTACACCTAACCCTAATCCTAACCCTCACCTAACCCTAATCTCCAACACAAACCTTAACCCTAACCTCCTCAGCCCCGACAGAGCAAGCGGACCACCGGGGCCGTTCTGGGGCAAATTGGAGCATTTTTAACACAACAAATTCAACCACTTCGACACCATCCACCCCAGGTATCCCCACCAGGCACCCGAATACCACTCATAAAATTTCAGTTTGGCAAATTTCAATAAAAAAACCCATTGTGATCCTGGGAGACTCAAATCTCTCCAGGATCCCCAAATTCCATAACCCCAACATCCAAATTGACAGCTTTCCGGGTGCCAACTTTCTCCACATAGCTCATCTTCTGCAGAGGTTGCCCCCACACGACACAGTGCAGAAAGTTTTTCTGTCGGTGGGTCTGAACAACAAAGACCAACAGATGCAGAAAACCTCCAAGAAACAACTTCTGGGGATGTGGAGGGCGGCGGCCAAGGCTTTTCCTTTGGCCACTATTTACACACCAGCAATCAATTTCAGTTCCAACCATCTCACACCACAACAACATGAGAACCTGAGGGAGCTAAACCGAGTTATCACCAACAATCCGGACACAAGATTCCACTTTTTAAATGAGATCTCCCCTCTTAGATTTAAGGTCCAGGAGGATGGGATCCACTGGACCCCGTCCACGGCACAGAACATCTTAAACTACTGGCTAGACCAGTTAAATTACTAAGTGGGGTAAACTGTAAAACAGAACCCAGACAGATGACCAATAACATCCTAAACCTAACTCAAACTCTTCAACTTTCAGTTCCACAGGAGGAGCTCCTCAGCAGGGGACTTGCTTTCGTCCCGACTCCGGGGGACCTCAGGCGGGGGCGCCTTGATGTGGACATCCAGGCCTACAACAGACGTCTCAAACTTTTGGACTATTTCTCTTACACATCCAACCACAATCCCCTCCCTTTCACTGCCCCATCCAAATGGGAACCTCCTATTCATCTCATCTCTCTCCCCATCCGCAGACTCATCCAACTCAACCTCCACTCAGTTAAGACCCACCCCATTATTCGGGAACCGGATAACCTCTCCACAACACTTAGAATAGCACTCCGTCAACTCTCACGTAACCCGGATCTCATCATCAAACCAGCCGACAAGGGGTCTGCTGTAGTCCTTATGGACAAACAGCAATACCTCTTTGAGGCATATCGACAGTTGCACAATCCCCTTCACTACACCCCACTTTCCACCTCCTTACAGTCTGAGACTCAATCTTCCATAATTTCCATCCTCCGTTCCTTAAAAAACAAAAAATTCATTAATCATAGACAGTTTTTATATCTTCTTGGACCAAACCCTCCCCAACCACGCAAATTCTACCTCCTACCAAAAATTCATAAACCACCAGAGGCCTGGACTGTCCCCTTTAAGGTTCCCCCGGGGAGGCCGATCGTCTCGGATGTCGATAGCGAGTCCTACCGCGTGGCCGAATACATTGATCATTTTTTGAACCCTCTTTCTACCTTTCACCCCAGTTATATCAAGGACACATATCACTTCTTCAATAAAGTTCGCAACCAATCTTTCCCATCACATGCCTTTCTCTTTTCTATCGTCATAGACAGTCTATACACAAACATCGACACAACACTCGGAATGGAGGAATGCTGGAGGAATGCTGGAGGAATGCCTAACCTGGTCGACGGAGCAACGGAAGAGGCGGGAGAGGGT
This sequence comes from Danionella cerebrum, assembly GCA_007224835.1. Lineage (NCBI taxonomy): Eukaryota > Metazoa > Chordata > Actinopteri > Cypriniformes > Danionidae > Danionella > Danionella cerebrum. Next base: position 53,492 of record SRMA01027213.1, on the reverse strand, counting down.
CTGGATTATGTCGGTCCGGACCCTCTACCCGCATGGTTTCAACATTAAGTGAGCCTCTGGGGGGGGGGGTGGGATTTCGGGGTTCTTTCACCAGCCACCACCTACATCTGGACTGGAGGGGCTTCCTGACCCCTGGGGGGGACAGACAGGCTACCCCGAAACGGGCACTTACACCTGTGTGATTCTTTTGTTGATTTTAATTTATAGTTTCTAATATTTTTTTTCTCCTTTTTTTTGTTTTCCTTATTTTGCCGTGAGTTGGAGTGGCACCCCTACCCCTTAGCACTTTCCCGGTCTGGCCTCTTGCCGGTTGGGGAGCACCTATGGAGTTTTACTCAGGGGCCCTGGACTCCTCCTCCCTCCAGACTGGCAACACCTACGATCGGCCACGGGGAACTTCCCCCAGCACTACCCTTGACTACACATTAACACATAGGGGAGGATCTCACCTCTAAGGGGGCCTGTTCAATTCATGACTGGCCAGAGTCACGCAAAATTCAATGAATACCCTAAACTTACACCAAACCCTAACCTTAAATCCTAATCCCTAAAACCTAACCCTAACCCTAACCCTGGCCAGAATCACGCAAAATTTATGAATACCCTAAACCTACACCTAACCCTAACATTAAATCCTAATCCCTAAAACTTAACCCTAACCCCAACCCTAACCCTAACCCTTAACCCAAACCTAACCCAACCCCAACCCTAAATCGATTACCTAACCCTAGACCCAAACCTAAATCCCTAATCCAACCCTAACCTCAAATTTAAAAATTATTACGGCCCAACCCTAAGCCTAAACCCTAACTTCTAAACAAACTAACCCTATTCTCCAATTCTGACCCTTACATTGATCATTCAAATTCATTAATAAATTCATTTAATGTCATTCGACAGTTAAAGGTTAAAAAACAATAATAAATATTCATTACAAATCATTAAAAAATCCAGGAATATAAAAATAAATAATATTTATCAAAATTCAGAAAATATAATTGGTTATTCAATTTCATATCCATGAACCACAGCTCTAACGCCATGCAAATAAACAACATAGCCGGAGTATAATTCATGACCAAGTTTTTGTTTATGTGCGATATGTATCCACAATATAAACGGAAACACCAAAACCATGGCATCAAATGAAAGCCAACAACCAGCTGAATCCAGCGATATGTAACTCATTTACATTGCATGAAGTCTTTTAGAGCAGGGAGCGAAAGTTCCCAGAAAAAACGCCAGCAAAAACCAAGCAAGCATGTAAATCTTTTGTTATTTCCATAGTGATAAAAGTCTGTTTGTTGTTCTGTCCGGTCGATAGCTTCGCGGAAACTCCATTTTGGGTCTTTTCTGTAGCTCCGCGCTCTCATAGCATCACCAAATATGGAATCACTCGCCGTGCGTAAGAGCACGTCTCTCCACGCAGCGCGTCCTGTGATTCGTCGCGGATCCCATCAGTCTCAAAATGGTTGTCATCATTGGCTGCCTCAGATTCAGAGCTTTTCAGCGATATATAGAGCTCCCGGATTGGACAGATGGTCGGGGGTAGGGACACGCAGAAGCTCGAACGTCAAAAGCGTTTGTGAATGGGAGGTTATGCAAAGCGTGCGCAGAAGGCGTAAATGGGCTTCCACCCCCCTTTTACAGCATTTCTTTAGGAGTTTTTTTTGCTGAAATCATGTCCCGTAAGCAAGAAAAGAAGACCATGAACGTATCTGAAGCTTTGGACAAGATCTTTTCCATATTTCAATTATTGTGCCAAACTGTGCCAACATGGATTACGCCTGAACTTTGTTCAATCAAAACCTGTACAGAATATTAGTTTCTTGTAGTATGAACACCAAACTTGCTACAGATGTCCTTGACATGTAGTGGTTACAATTGATTGTGTTTATTTGCTTCGTTACAAGTAAAATAAGGAGATTTTAGAGGAAACATGTAGGTTTTTTTTAGGCGGAGTTCATTTTTTTGGCCATTCCAACATCAATTAATCTTGCCCAGTGTTCTTGACTGTGAAATTAACTCATCCACACCACTCCCCAAGAACCTATCTTCATTTTGATACCAAGATTTGCAGTTTAGACCTTGTAAAAGCTGAGAAATGCCTTAAAAAGTAAAAGTATAGCATTTTCGGAAAATAGGCCTCAGGGCTTAAGAGGTTAAAACATTTTTTCGTTCATAAAAACCGTTTAATCCCATTTTTTTTTTATTAAGATGGAGTGTTTAAAACGATTATAATGCTTTTAAATGCCTCAAAATAGTCTCATTTGATGATTTTGAAGGGAAAAATGCTTTAGATTATTTTTAAAGACGTTTAAAGACATAAAAGACGTTTTTTGTTTTATTATGACAGGGTGTTTCAACATTTTTTGGATGACGTTATTAATATTCACAGGAACTAATGTCTCTTTTTTTTCTTCCCCAATAGGAACCACCAGCAATAAAATGGCCTCTGAGGCACAATGTCCACTTTGTGGAGGAGGCTATGCCAAGCTAAGCCAGCACCTTACCCTCTTCCACCACATTGGCAATAAGAAGGAGAGGAATATTTAATAAGAATAATATTATAAATATTATACTCGAAATAAGAATAATATTTCGAGTAGACAACCAGACTTTCTGACCACACACATAGAGAGGAGGGAAAGGCCTGTACAGAGGGAACATCAGAGTCCTTGTGTTGAGCATCAAATAGGGGAGCATTGAACGCCATTGAAACAGCATTGAAACGGGGACAGCCCAGTAGCAGTCGAGGGTAAGGAGTTAAAGGCGTATTCTATCCAAGTGAGTTGATCACTCCAAGAGGAGGGATCATGTACCACGAAGCTACGTAGCATACGCCCAAGTTCCTGATTTGCGCGTTCGGCCTGTCCATTAGTTTCTGAATGGAAGCCAGATGACAGGCTTAGAGATGCCCCAATCTGACGACAGAATTCCCTCCAAAACTGAGAAGTGAACTGGGAACCACGATCTGAAACAATATTAGAAGGCAGACCATGAATCCGGAAAACCTGATTAATGACTGTAGTGGCAGTCTCGCTAGCTGACGGGAGCTTGGGTAATGCGATAAAGTGCGCAGCCTTAGAGAAGCGATCCACAATGGTCATAATAACTGTATTGCCATCAGACTCGGGCAGACCAGTAACGAAATCCATGGCTAAGTGAGACCAAGGACGTGCGGGAATAGGAAGAGGTTGTAGTAAACCTGCTGGTGCCCGCTTGACCAATTTGTGTTGAGCGCAAATAGAATGCCGACACAAATTCCTGCGTATCTTTAAGTAAAGTTTGCCACCAGAAGCGCTGCCGAATAACATGGGCAGTACGAAGGACCCCGGGATGTACAGTGAATTTAGAGGAATGAGCCCATTTAATAACTGAAGGACGGAGCTTCTACAACAAAAAGCTTATTAGCAGGGGAGTCGGGAAGAATCTGGGTAGCGCCAAGGGTCTCTTTAACAGTGTGCTCTATTCCCCACCTAAGCCGCCCACAAACCTAGTGGCAGGGAGAATTGTAGCTGGAGGTGAGCTTTCACTGGTGACAGAAAACTGTCTGGAGAGAGCATCAGGCTTAACATTTTTATTACCGGGTCGATAGGAAATAGAAAAATTAAATCGATCAAATGAATAAAGACCAACGCGCCTGGCGCGTTGAGCCTCTTAGCAGACCGAATATATCCCAGATTTCGGTGATCCGTTAAAACCAAAAAAGGGCAAGACGACCCCTCTAGCCAATGTCGCCATTCCTCGAGAGCCAATTTAATAGCGAGAAGCTCCAGATTGCCTGCATCATAATTTCGTTCGGTACTAGACAGGCGACGAGAAAAAAAGCACACAGGTGAATCTTGTGGTCATGCTCGGAGCGTTGAGAGAGAACGGCCCCGATGCCACAATCAGAAGCGTCAACCTCAACAATAAATTGACGTTCCGGATCAGGCGAGACGAGAATGGGTGCGGAGGTGAACATGGCTTTGAGGCGATCAAATGCGCACTGGGTGTCCTCATTCCAAAAAAAAAGCACGTCGTAGCAGAGGTTAATCTGGTGAGAGGAAGCGCAATTTGACTGAAACCCCGAATGAAGCGTCAATAAAAATGAGCAAAACCCAAAAAGCGCTGAAGAGCTTTGCGAGACTCGGGCACGGGCCAATTGGTTACGGCTTCGATCTTGGAGGGATCCATATAAATTCCCTCAGAGGAAATGACATAGCCCAGAAAGGAAACAGAGGAGGAATGGAAGTTACATTTCTCTGCTTTAACATAGAATCGATTAGTTTGGAGACGTTGGAGAACTTTACGCACATGTATAATGTGAGTTTCAAGGTCTGGGGAAAAAACAAGAATGTCGAGATACACAAATACAAATAAATTAATCATGTCTCTAAGCACATCATTAACCAGAAATTGAAACACAGCTGGAGAGTTGGCCAAACCGAATGGGAGAACCCAATATTCAAAGTGGCCGAGGGGGGTATTAAATGCGGTCTTCCATTCGTCACCGGCCCGGATACGCACGAGGGGATACGTATTCTGGAGGTCTAACTAAGTACAAAACCTGGCTCCCTGCAATAAGTGGAGTGTTGGTGGAGCCAGTGTAGCGATAGCGAGCGCTCAACTTCCTGTCGATCCGCAGGGCCAAGGCTTCCAGATCATCAAGCTGGGTGGAGAGATTGTAAGCGCAAAGCTCCTCCTTGAGGCTAGAACTCAGACCGTCGAGGAAGCGAGCCACCAGCACCGGCCCGTTCCAACCTGAGACTGCGGCAAGGGTACGGAAGTCGACGGCGTAGTCCATGACGGAGCACTTCTCCTGGCAGAGTGCTGCTAGCTCTCGGGAGGCTTCTACCGACAGGCGATCTCGGTAGTTCCAGAGGAAATAACTGCGGGAAGAAAGGCGACAATATCTTGTGCACAGAATACCCAGAAAGACAAAATAGCATTTTTGTAATTTGTTTAGCGAAAAAAAAAAAAAACTGACTGAAGACGATGCATATCAATCATCATCTTTCTTCATCAGGCTCAAGAAACAGATCACAGATAAACTATTAGCTGTGCCCATTTCACATCTTGAAATTTATTTTATCATGAGAAATCGGAGGTGTGGTGTGAGAGATCACTCAAATGCATGAGAAACGGCAGCTCTGCAATTTCACTCGTGAGTATGGATGCGGAAATACAGTTGCGGCTACCGTAGGCATTGTGGGAAATGTATTTTTTTTTGTTTTTGTTTTTTTTCATTTTTAGACATTCAAAATTTTAAGCTCTCGCGGGCCACATTAAATTACATGGCGGGCCACGAGTTTGACACGCTGGCCCATGGGCCTTGAGTTTGATGATTGGAGAAAGTGTCAGACCGTGACGACGATTGGATATTTAAATGAAAACCCGTTGAAATACGGTATGAGATGGGTCCCTGTAGGCCCTCTGAAGGTCCCAGCTGGGTCAATGAGGGCTTAAAATGACCCCTTAGAGCCCTGATACTACATCTAGAGTATGGTGATGATCCAATGAACCATTGATTTTATATGATTTTTTAAAGGTTTAAAACTGACTTATGCAAAAACGGCTAAGTGTGTTTTTATTTAAAGGGCTCTAATTAAGGCTAGGAAGGGGCTATAGAGGTCATTCAGAGCTCTTTAATCTCAGTAGGACGTGGGGAATCTGAATCTATAGTATTGAGTTGTTTGCATAAATCTTATGTTTTGGTTTAGACACCCAGAAGACAGAGCATCCTTCCTGAGTTAAATACGGACTGCACCTCCCTGCTTCTTTTTCTTGCATTCAAAAATGAGTGCACAGATCCTCTCCTAAACACTAAATGGCGTGTACGGAATTGTAATTCACTCCATGACACTGTAGCGCCACAGCTTTTCAAATTCTGTGAGGCGCAATTCAGGAGAAAGAGATGAGGGTAAAAAAACGCTTATCTGTAAACATAAATTTAAACTATTCTTTTTCTAGAAAATAAACCTCTTCTCTTTAAAACCGGTTTCAGACGCATGATTTTAGCACCGATTTTGAGTTTATGCCCGGAATCACACACAAATCGGTGTTTGTGTGTTCTGACTAAGATTAAGTCTGTGATTATCTGCAGCCAATGAGAGCCACATCCAGAGAACAACAAGAAGTTGCAGAGATAGAAGGACAGCAAAATAAAAAGTGCTTTTGGTTCAAATGGGGTTTCTTTTCGGTTTATTTGGAACCAATAAAAGAATTTAAAACTAAAATCATGATATGTGAAATCCTCTGTTGCTAATCTCTCATGCTGTGTTTATTCAGTAACGGCTGTTAGAATAAAGAGTAACAAAGTTTGAGAGTAACACTGTAAGCATGTGGAGTTTTTTGAGTTAAGTGTCTAGTAAAGTGAAGAGACACTGAAACGGATTGTTGTCTGAGTTTATTTATTCACTGAATAGAAGAAAGTGAAACATGGTGGCAGCGGTGATCTCTGCGTGAGTAAAAGAAGCAAATAACCGCGCAGTTGTCAGAAAAAAGACTTGAGGGACTTTAATGCACAGCACGTGAGATTTTTCTTCAGAGCACGAGGTAACCACGATAGCATATCCCGTTATGGATGGATTGAAACCACCGCCGACTTTGATGCTGGATTCGAGTAATTTGGCAAAGACATGGAAGTTGTGGAAAGAGGAGTTTCTTCTATATACGGAGCTCGCACAAGATGAAACACCAGAGGCGATGAAAGTGAAACTGTTCTACTTTCTGGTAGGAGAAACCGGCAGAGAACTGTGTGGAACTTTGTTAGGCTCAGAAACAGAGGATATAACGGTACAGCAGCTAATACAAGCATTTGATCAACATTGCAATCCCAAACTGAATGAAACAGTTGAAAGTTCTTTATGAGAAATCAGAACTCAGAAGGATTTGACAAATATGTGACGGAACTGAAAATACTTGCAAACACGTGTAATTTCGGAGACATAAAAGACTCTCTGATACGTGATAGGATTATGTGTGGTACAAATAACACAAGCCTGAGAGAGAGACTCCTGAGAGAGGACAGTCTGACGCTGCAGAAGTGTGTTCAGATTTGCAGAGCTGCTGAAATGTCACGGGAAAACAGCAAAACCATTGAAAGACGATCAGTGGAGGAAATAAATGCTGTAAAACAGACACAAGCATGCAAAACAATGAAGAGGGATTGTAAAAAAGAAACTGTTCATTGCAAATTCTGTGGGAAAACACACGAAAGGGACAAGAATAAATGCACAGCTTTCCGAAAGACATGTAAAAAGTGTGGAAAAGCCAACCATTTTGCAGCAGTGTGCAAAACGAAACAAGGATACAAAAAAGTGGTGCATAATGTGTCAGAGGCAGAATGTGACAATTATGAGGATCTCTGTAGCATCACAACCAAAGCAGTGAACAAAATCACAAGATGTGGCGAAGGACAAATAAGTCAATTGTTCGCTAGTATGCTGTTGGATAGTAACCTTGTAAAAGTTTCAGCTGGATTGTGAGAGAGAGTATAGGGGACATTGTGTCAAAATGTGACGAGTGATTTATTGCTTTATTGTTTTATGACCCACCACGATTGGAGATATGCCGACCAATCGGGAAAATGCGGTGTGTCAGTCTTCTATGGAATCGTAACTTTATAAAAGGGTTTTTACCAAGGCTTCAACAGATAACATCTCTACAGACGGCGCGATATTTCAGACAACACCGTGACAAAATGGCTGGTGAGTACTTCTCTTTTTTTTTTTTAAAACCCTCGATGGAATATTCAACACAATTTAACACAATACAATCCACAGGTCCCCGATCATACCTCACTAGCGAATCCCTCAACCATCTCTGTATGTATTTATGATTGAATAATTATGTCTAACTAAATATTTATTTTTCTACAGTAAATGGATCAATCATGGATGTTTCCAATGAGGAAGGTAGAAAAACATATATTTACATTATTCGTTATGTTATTTTTGTTTCATCTTTTAAAATCACTTTGTTCTTCACAGTTGTATTTTATATAGAGGATTTAGAACCAACTCAGGAAGTTCAAGATGTCGCTTACAAATTATACCATAAAACCGAAGAAGGTGAGAAGACGTTATATCAGGACATCATTTCGTTATACCCCTACACAATGGATCATTATGATTTCCTAATTTCATACCCCACTATTATTACAGAGAACTTTGATTCTGTAGAGTCATACTTTGGGCTTGTTAAAGCTACTGTGTATCCGCCGCGTGGATTGTTACATCCTGTTCTTCCATATAGATGCGGGGTAAACTAATGTTCCCCTTATGCCGCACCTGTGAATCAGACCGAAGACTGTAATCACACGGATGAGGAGCAGGCACTCTCCGGATGTTGGGTGTCTGTTGAGTTGGTGAAAGCGATTGAAAAGAGTTATCGAATAGCTAAGCTCGATGAAGTGTGGCATTTCCCTGAAAGATCGGATGATCTTTTTCATAATCATAATTCTGCTCAGCGATCTATAGCAAAACGCTGTCTCAATAGTTTGTGGGGGCGACTAGGTTTAAGGATTCGACAGGTACAGAGCGTTTTAATAAGCGATCCTGCAGAATTTGCTAAAATTGTTTTTGGTGATCCTGAAACGCTTACATTTTTTGCATTTGTCTCAGATGACGTCGCACTTGTACAGTACACCGATCGTAAAGAGGATCGCTCTTTTGCTAAAGATGTAAATGTCTTCATCGCCGCTTAGAGACACCGCCGGGTTTGATTTCAGACTTCAACATCCATTCTCATGCGTTATTAGCGGGCCTAGTAATTCAGGAAAATCGTACTTTATAAAAAAACTTTTGGAGAATGCTGAATTTCTAATTTCAAAGAAAATTGAAAACATTACTTTGTATGATTGTTGGCAACCATTGTATACGGAACTGTCTAAGGTGTGCAATGTTACATTTGTTGAAGGAATACCGAAGGCTTTAAATGATGACAGTTTATTATCCAGCAGTAAAACAAATCTTTTAATAATTGATGATATGATGCAAGCCGCCAGCGGTAATTTGGAGGTGGAAAGGTGTTTCACGCAGTTTGTTCACCATAGAAATCTATCTGTTATTTATGTGGTACAGAATCTTTTTGTCCAAGGAAAATCTAGCCGTACGATAAGTTTGAACACAAACTATTTAATTCTTTTTAAAAACCCTCGAGATGCTAATCAAGTTGCTGTTTTAGGGGGGGCCAAATGGGAATATCTGGGAATATCCGGGAAATGCTAAGTATTTTATTGAATCGTACCGAGATGCTACGAGTCAGCCTTATGGATATCTCTTGGTCGACTATAAAGCAAAAACGCCCGAGGAATTTAGACTCAGAAGTGGTTTACTTTCGGAGAGACAGGTCGTCTATCTCCAGAAGAAAAGACGGGGGTAAAATGTCGAACCGGCTGTGTGACCAACTACCTCTTTTAAAGATTCTACATAAAGCACGACCTAAAGAACGCCGTCTTATTCTCCAGTCAGCCTCCGATGAGCTCATCTTAACCCTGTGTGAAGTAGCTCTTAATATTCTATACGGGACAATTCCAATCAACAAAGTCCAGCTAGATAGACTTAAAAGAAGAAAGGCTGAAATAAAATTTTTTGCTAACAAAAAAGTTGGTGTTAAAACAAAGAAGCGATTTATTAATCAGACGGGTGTTTTTTTACTTCCTCTTTTAAGCATCGCCTTACCTTTTATAACTAGTCTGATAGCCTCCAGGAGGGAGTGAGGATGGAGTATGCTGAGAAAATGTTTTTAGTTCCGCAGCATCAGCTGCAAGCGATGACAACATCATCCCCTCGTGAGAATATTCAAAATGTTGTAGAATCTGATCTTGATACATCAATACGCAACATTTTACACAGTGGAAAAATGTACGATTATCAAAAGGCTAAGCTTTATGCTAGCGTTCTCAATTTTAACAATTGTGAAAAAAGGTGATCAAGAGAGTAACATGTTAGCGCTTTCTTTACAACAACAGCAGCGACAAGAACAACAACAGGATCAAACTATTCCTGATTCGGCAGAAATTGGTAGTGATGATGTAGAGACTGAAGTGTTGAAAAATGTTTCTGCGAGAAATGTTAAAAACGCTAAATACATTTTGGAGAAAATGTTGAAAGCCAAGGAGTTATCAACATGGAATGACTCTGGTGAGTTTGTGTTTAAAGGCAGAGTCATACGTGGATCTCACATGGTTGATCTATTTAAGAATTTAATGAATTTACATCATGTTACGGATGATAGACGACCCATAGGTTGGAAAGAGTTTTTACAAGAAAATAACATTCCGGCTTCAACAATACCTAATCATAATGTCAGGAAAGTCATTCATGCTTTAAGAAGTAAACGGCTCACGAGTTTTGATGATGATGGTAGTGATGAGGATTCGTATGTGTTTTTTTTTTTTTTTTTTTTAAAAAAAGAAGATCAAAGAAGATTGAACGTGATAGTTTGATGCATTTTTGAAATTCTGTTAAATGTGAATGTTTTGTTTTTTCTATAATTGTGTGAAACGTTATAATATTTCTGCGAATGTTTTGTTTTTTCTATAATTGTGTGTGAAATATTCTTTTACAATAATTGTGTGAAATGTCTTTTACTTTATAATAAAAGAGATAAAAATAATATTTGCTTGTCAGCATCTTTATTTAATAATTGATTATGGTATACAGCATGATTGAATACAACAAATGTATGAATTGTTTTTTTTCATTACATACCGGCTTAAACTTTTTTACAAAAGATGAAACCATACCATCATTTTCAATACAATCATGAGAATACAACTCCATTACATCGCTATAATCATAACCTAAGACAAGGTGATAGAGGAAAAATATACAATGCTGTCCGCATGTATCGGTCTTGAACAAGTTGCTTTGAATATATCACTCTAGATGAGTTGTTGATTATAAAGTTGTTTATAGATGATGAGAAACGTTGACTGTCTGGAGGGTTACCAAAACTGTCAAAAAAACAACAAACTCCATCCCGGGTAAAGTTTGCCACTAACCAATGTTCTCCAGATAGCGTGTTGATTATCACACTCGTTGGTAAACTCGTCACAGGGTTTACAGGAAGTCGATCGCACGGTAGTATACCGAGAAAATGTTCCTTGTCACACACAATCCATAATGTTGGTTAGTTGAATAGTATTCATATTCAGTAGTAATCAGCCAGTACTTGTCTACGATTAGAGATTTCTATAATGTTGTCAAACATGGCATAAACAATTAGATTAACAGTATTCTCCAACGGCTCTCTGAAACGTGCCTCCAGTCTAATATTCCCCGAGGGATACGTGTTGCCCACAGTCTTCATCAGGCGTTAGATTGAACGTGTACAACGTGTAACCGTTTAGAAAGTCATCCCTATCGATGGAGAGCGCTTGATTTCTCAGGTGTCTACCGGTCGCACCAGCCAGCTGGTAAAACTCCCTCATGGCAGCTCCCGTCTGAAAATTTGGCTGTAACGTTTTTGTGGGGAATTGTTGCCCTTCTGAAGAAATGGTGAGATACTCCAAATTACAATGTTTAAAGTTAAATGGGTTTTTTTCATACGATCCTGTGAATGCATCATTATCGATAAAACCCAGCACTAGTGACTTTGGGAGCACGCCCAGAAATAGATTCTCCTGATTTAAAACCCGAGAGCCTGCTGGTATGGAGAAATTTTTCACGCACACTCTATCTATCGGGTACTTTGCAGTTGCTGAGAGAAGAGCTTGTGCATGACCCAGCCTGACGCTGGGAGAGACTGACACCTTTATGATAAACAAAGACGCAGACACAATGTGGAGTTTGTAGGCAACGTTGTCACTCCTCATCAGACAGAATTCATCTTTTCCTCTGATCATTCTAATTTTAATATCGACACCATTTAGTATCAACTTCTCCTGAAAAAATATGTCAGCAATAATAGGAGCAAGCAACTCTACAACTTTACTACCGCTCGAATATCCAGCACTCTTTGCCAAACCACCATTACGCCCTGCAGGGTCATTCACATCCATGTGGCCGGCTGTATCTTTGTAAAATAATCCTGCTTAGGAAAAGAGATTCCAGCGCATCTTTGCTGTAATTCATGAGAGTCTCGATGATGGCTCGATAAGGGTATGTACTTGAACTCTGCGATATTAATCTATCCCCGAGGCTGATATCAACTTGTGAAAAAATAGTGGCGCCCGGGTAATTGATTAAACCAACTTTTGCAGGGTCTGCGATATCAGCGTGATTTTAACACGTAGATATACCAATGTATTATTCAAATCAACGTAATCTTCACCGTTTCCGGCGCTGAAAAATTCCAGAGGTGCAGTATCTGTTATGGCCGAAAGAGGGGGTACCTCTAAATATGTGCTTTTATCAATAACCGTCTGAGTCATCGGTACGGTGAATATGTCCAATTCCGACTTCACACACTCTCCTGACATACGATGTAGTAGCGCCATGTTAAAAGATTGTATTTAGACTCCTCTTCAATCCTACGTTTCGACCTGTAGACTTCTTTCGCTTTCTAGTCGCGACTGATCTTTTCTTGTCGTTCTGTTTCTTTTTCTTCGATGGTGGGCCACGCCTCCTCACACCGGGCGGTTTAGCAGATCTCTTACGAGACATGACCATTAGGCCTGAACCTGCCTGATGCGCTCCATCATCAGTATTCGCTCTTGTTAGAACATTTGTAACAACGTCGCTAACAATACTTTTTGACTTCAGATGTGGTTTAGCGATGCTGAAACCTCTTTTTAATATCGGCATAGCCATTCTGAATAAGTTTTTAAATAATCCACCCAGACCATTTCCGTAAAGAACTGGTGCACCTTGAAACCCAGATAACCCTCCTCCGGCTTGATTTCTGTAGTAATCAATGTATTGCCCAGAGTCTGTGTGATGATGATGATTAGGAGTATAGTAAACCATTTTTATTTAAGACGTCTGAAGTGTAGCTTCACAATAACTTACCCGTAAGAAAAAGGTATTTCCTTGTTTTGATCGTCCTTTAATTCTATGTTGATATCACTTATAACCGATTTGTTGATCGATGCGTAATGTGGCTTGTCATAACCAATACTGACGTTCTCAGTGTTTTCACCCATTATAACATACATTGTGTAAAATCCAGAGTTAATATCGACCTGATGTTTGGCGTATGTGACTATTTCTTTGGTCTGATCCGGACCGGTGTAATTAACCCTTCTGTTGTGTTCGGGTCAAAATTGACCCGTTTTCAAGTTTGACTCTGTAAAAAGTACACTTTCCTTTTTTATCCTGGAATGAGGCTTCATCTAATCTTCAGACACACATATTTAAATGCAGCAAAAGCAATTTTCACAATTTTAGTAAATTCTAAACGGCTCAAAAAAAAAAGTTACATCTGTGGTGTTACGGGTCCAAAATGACCCGGTAGAGAATACTGGCTTTTGTAAGCATCACTTAAAAGCTACAGGTTTTCCAAATGATCAATAATGGTTTAATTTGCACAGTTATGGCCCACATCATCATACACAAACACATACGCACACACACACGCACACACACACACATATATACCCACACACACAGGCCTCTTTCACATGCATAGGCACAGACATGTACACACACACACACACCACCCCCCAGGTGAACTCAAACTTTACATTGTTCATAAACACTGGCACATACAAAGAGGGTTTGGGTGGGATATTATCAGTTGAATTCTGTAGGAGCATCTGTGAACATGAGCAAAAGATATACTGATCATGAGGCACTGGGTCGTATCTTTGCCAATGATGGTGATCCTGAGAATAGAGGGAAAAGTGAAGCTGAGGAGGATGTGTCTGAGGATGAGGTTCTGTGTGACCCTGAACAAGACCAAACATATGAAGAGGACCCAAATGTCACAGATGATCAAAGACAGGTTTTCAAGTCAAGAAAAGGTGACAATTCATGTTTATCAAGCCCTCTTCAAACCCATTCCAGGGCACCGACAGAGAACATCCTCAGAATGACTCCAGGGCCTACTAGATACGCTGTGTCACACGCCCAAGACATCAAGTCAGCGTTTGGACTGTTCTTTCCACAATCTATTGAGAAAATTCAACTTGAGATGACCAACATGGAAGGGAGAATTTGGTGATAGCTGGACAGAGATGAACAAAACACAGCTCGATGTCTACATGGGACTGTTGCTTCTTGCGGGGATATACAGATCCTGTAATGAAGCTACGGCCAGTTTATGGGATAGTGAATCAGGACGTCCTCTTTTTCATGCCACAATGTCGTTTCAAGCCTTTCATGTGTTATCAAGAGTGCTACGTTTTGACAACAGGGAAACAAGAGTTGACGAGCTTGCTCCTATTAGGGAGGTTTGGAACAAATGGGTGGAAAATTGACCCTTTGTATACAATCCTGGGGCAGAGGTGGACAGTGGATGATTGGCTAGTTCCATTCAGAGGCCACTGTTCCTTCAGGCAGTACATGCCAAGCAAGCCTGGAGAATATGGTACCAAAATATGGGCAGCATGTGATGCAAAAACTGCCTATGCATGGAATATGCAAATATATACTGGAAAACCTGAGAGTGGAGTGTCAGAGAAGTTTATCGATGTTCTTTTTATGGTTGATTTGTTTGGTTAATTGGTATGGTTAAATAGAAATTTGTTTTATGACCAAAAAAATTGATGTGTTGTCTTTATCCTACCATTTATCTATGCGGGTCCGTTTTGACCCGAAACACCAAAGATGTTACTATTGTTGATAATTAAAAATAATAATAAAAAAATAAAAGAAAATTTTGGTAGGTGCACTTTAATATTAGTTTTTAACAGATTTACAGTTAATTTATACTCATTCTATAAAATATATATATATATTTAGTGAATTTAAACAGTTTTTGCAATCAAAAACGAGTGGTATATTTTAAAATACTGTGTCTGTGGAGCTAACTAAAAACAATTCACACACTGGTGACATTTATATGAATACATACTAAGCCACCAATTAGCTGAAAAACAAAATTTGAAGAAAACTGGTGATTTTAAGCATTTTCAAGCATTTTTAAATCACGGGTCCAAATGGACCCGCTAACACCACAGGTGTAAACAGGTTTCTAACACAACACAAGGGTTAATATCACCCAACTCACTCGCTGGGTCCATGCCTAAGATGATGGCCAACTTTCCATAGAATGTGAGTGTAACATTAGGCATAGATCGGAAATACACCTTATTTTTTACACATTCATAAAACATTACTCCATGAGGGGCGATGACTTCATTTATTCTCCTAATTAATACGGATATGTCATTGTAGTATCCAGCGGGTATGGACTTCCTCATGATGGTAGAAGGTACAATAGGACTCATCTCTGTTAAATCACCTCTATTCTTACTTTTGATTCCTACTGATATTTTGAATGATGAATCATCCTTAGGAAGAGTATACCAACTTCGAGGGTATTCAATTTCAGACAACCCGACTTCCCATTGTCCTTTTAAGTGAATGGGGATGGCTAGTCTTGTTTTGTAACAACCTATCCTATTTTCAGGATATGTAGAGAGAGAAGCGTTGCAGGGTAGTGTGACGTAGAAACCATCCTTATCTATGACCGTAACAAAATCTTTCAGGGTGTATCAAATAATGTTTTTTTTGTCAACGTAGCTGTTGAGTTTAGACGGCCACCCTAACCATTTCACTAAAACGAGCGCCTTGCTTTTTCTCTCCTAAAATCTTCTCAACCTTAAACGCTTTGTTTTTACTCACACTAATTTTTTGTATCTCTTGTTCATAAAACACTCCTTCAATAGACTCGTTGTCATAATCCCTCAACTTGTAGACGACCGGTTGTCTCGGGATGCAGGCTGAAATGGTGAAAAATTCTTTGGTGTAGTTCTGCTTGTACCCTTTTGCAAATGGACCTCTCACTTTCGAAATTCTAACAACATCACCCACTTTATATTTGAATTCAGCTTTCCCTTTCTTTATAGATCCGTACAAGTTTTGAAATACAAAGTCTTCATTATCTTTACAGACATCCACTGGTCTCATTTTGATACTCTTGTGGAAACTGGTGTTAAAACCCAACATTAGGTCTTGTAAGACATCTATGTACCATCTTGAATTTGTAGCAGTCAGGAATCTCCACATTCTACTTTTCAATGTCCTATTAAAACGCTCTACGACGCTGGCTTTCAAGTCTGAAGCAGTCGCGAAATGAATGATGTTGTGTTTTTTCACCAAATCTTGAAATTTTTTATTGAAAAACTCAGTTCCATTATCCGTCTGCAGCTTTTGAGGAATGCGACCCTCTGCTAGAATTGATGCAAAAGCGTCGGTGACATCTTTCCCAGTCTTATTTTTTAACGCACGTGCCCAAGCATATTTGCTAAACACATCTATACATGTCAGTATGTACTTATAACCATCATTCTCCTCTGAGTATTCAGTCATATCAGCCAAATCAGCTTGAAACTGAGCATCTACCCCATACACCATCACCTTATTCCGTTTATAGGTTTTAGGAGCAGTCCTATGTAACGTATAGGCATCCTCCCCTGACAACCACTCTGAAACTTCATCACCAGTCAGACGAAGGCCGCTTTCCTTAAAGACAGCGTCTTTTAATCTTTTATTCCCACCGAATGATCCGGGATTCGATGGGGTGTAGTAAATCTCTCTCATAACCTCACTCATGTTGACGCAGCAAGAATATTGAAAAAATTATGCTTCAAAGTTTAATGACACAGTGTTTTATTATAATTTCAGACACAAAAAATTACAAGTTGTCCAGATAGTATAGAAAATTAATACATGAGGTTATGTTTTTATCAACAATAAAATGTATTGAAAAATCAAGAATAACACCTATAGTGGCTCTATCATTTTCTAAAAGTAGTGCCGAGCAAACATCAACCACATAGACAATCGTAGTGAGGACATCGGCAGGTCGAAACACTGTAGGGTTTTTACACATTGTTTCTAAAACCACTTTTATCACAGAGGTCTTGGTTTCATCATCAGAATCGAGAACAACATTAATCATCTCAACCCATGAATTTGACAGCGATCGTACATCTTTAATCAAATTTGAGAAATTTGTTACACGTCTTGACCGAATTTTCATCACATCATCAAAAATAACTTGATACAACAGACGTTTCAACTGGGATTTAATAATAATTAATAATAATTAATAATAACTGGGATAATAATATTTAAACAAATGATTACAAATAATATTCACACACCAAATGTTACCCATTCTGACTTAATCTGAACTTTTACTATTCTTCCAAGAATCTACAGCATCGCAGATGATTGTTTCAGTCTTTTTATCCAGGAGGTTTATCTCTTCCAGCTTGTCAACAATGTATGGCTCGTTTTTCAGTTCCAGCAAAATAGCTCCAGCGGCTCCGTGGATCCTTTGCGGATGTGTCTTCAACGCACACTCACCCAGAGCGTGCGCGATGATGGTTTGGAGTTCAGGCTTGAACAGTTTCTGACAAATTTCATCAAAGTGTGAACTGAAGAAGTATGTAGGAGGATCATAAATGCAGGAATGTTGGAGTTGACTGGGGTGGTCGATCTCGCAACCGTTGCACACATCCTTCCGTTTAGCGTAGATGAGACTCTGCAACACCATAACGATCACACCTTTCAGGATTCTGAATCCGACATAGTTGAAGCAGCCGTCGGTAGTGTCAAAAGAAGTCGCATGTGTAGGTTTCCACACATCCATCAGAAAAGTCAGGTTTCGATACCCCAACTCTTTGCAGAATTTGTCCAACCAGGAGGTGTTGGTGGTAGCGTCATCCACTTGTTGAATTTTGGCTTGTTTCTTGTCTGTAGCATTTTCATCAACATTCATATCGAACAGGGTGGTGAGTGCGCGTCTGCACTTGGGTGTACTCTTCTCAGCCATTTTGCGTCGATGCCTTGTGGAAGTTGTAAGGGTTTAAATGTTGTACTGAATGGGAGGAGCCGGTAGTGATCCACACCCACTTTTTCTGATTCTTTCAGGGTGAAAGAGCTTGGTTTTCACTTTGCTGTACCCATCATACATGTCGCACCAACCAAAGAGTTTATTAATGGATAAAAAAACATCATCCAATAGTTGTAGATCTTTCCATTTGACCACAAATTGCATCTCATAGAATTCATGATGATCGCTCCTCTTCGTCACACAAAAGTCATCACCAATCTTTGCCTTATCTTTGCAGAAAAATATGTAGATACACTCATCAGGAGCCTTCTTTCAATGATCGGTAACAAGACGGTATCTGCTGTTAGGAGTCACACCATTCCATTCAGCAACAAACAACGGATTCTCTCCGATCCCGTGTACACCCCCCCAGACTGATGAATAAAACAACTTCCAGTCTTTTGCATGGAGAGTTAGACAGGGACTCTCAAGTGAAAAGACATCCTTGACACAGATTGTGTTGAGAGTCACAACTCGATCCGACTTGTTAAATAAGTATCCTAAAACACGGTTGTCTGACAAAGCGAATTCCTTCTTCACAAAGGTCACGTCATCATGTAGAAATTTTGTCAATAAAAGATGCCCCAATGGTTTTCTAGGAGCCTTTGAAAGAAAGTCAGTCATCTCTTCATTCCAACCCGTAACGGAAGTTGAATTCATCTCCGCCATCTCTCTTGCGAAACAGTTTTTTCACACAAAAACATTAACACATTGAAAATGATACAACTCTTAAATATACACACAAACGGAGGGAGGGTGGCTACATCCTGTGACGTAGATCCGGAGGAATAGGTGCACATAAAACAATAAAGCAATAAATCACTCGTCACATTTTGACACAATGTCCCCTATACTCTCTCTATTGTGGAGCAACATGCAACATCCACTCTGTGAATCTGGTGAATCCAAACATTAAAATAGAGGATACAGATCAGGTACTGGTGATGTACAACAAAAGCACACTGAAACCATTGGGAAAATGTCGGATCAAATTGAGAAATCCATGCAACAAAAGGCTGTACAGATTGGAATTTTTGGTGGTTGATGCACACACCGCAATACCGTTACTTGGTAGCAGAGCAGTACAAGCCATGACACTTATTTGTGTGCAGTCACAAAACATCCTATGTGTTGACAAAGTAATGGAACAGAAAGAGGAAAACAAAACTGAGGGCCAATGGACTTTGCAACAGATAAAAGGTGAATTTGCGGATGTTTTTACAGGTGATGGCTGTTTGAAAGGATACTACAAAATAGAGGTAGATGAAAATGTGAAGCCTGTGAAACTGCCAAAAAGGAGAGTACCAGTTGCAATGATGGCACAGTTAAAGGAGGAATTGAACAATCTCCAAGAGCGAGGTATAATTACACCTGTGACACAAAGTACGGATTGGATTAGTAGCCTTGTGGTGGTGAAGAAACCAAATGGCAAATTAAGAATCTGCATATATCCGAGACCACTGAACAAAGCCTTGAAAAGAAGTCACTTTCCCCTCGCAACAAATGATGATATTTTACCAGAACTAACCAAAGCAAGAGTATTCACTGTTTGTGATGTGAAAAATGGGTACTGGCATGTGCAATTGGATGACCTATCAAGCAAACTAACTACATTTGCTACACCCTATGGTAGATACAGATGGATGAGAATGCCTATGGGAATAAGTCCAGCACCAGAGGTTTTCCAGAGAATGCTAAACCAAGCACTAGAAGGGCTGCAAGGCATACAAGTAATTGCAGATGATGTGTTGATAACTGGAGAAGGTGAAACAATGCAGATGGCAAATGAGGACCATGATCGAAAACTAAAACTGTTTCTAGAGAGATGCAGACAGAGAAATATCAAAATAAATGCAGACAAACTCAGACTCAGGCAAACTGAAGTGTCATACATAGATCACTTGCTTACATCTGAAGGTTTAAAGGTGGATCCAGAGAAAGTGAGAGCCATCAAAGAAATGCCAAGACCACTGGATGTGAAAGGAGTTCAAAGACTTCTTGGTATGGTGAATTACTTGGCAAAGTTTTGCAAACACCTGCCAGATTACTGTGAGCCACTCAGACAGTTGACACACAAAAAAATAATCTATGGGAATGGTCTGAGTTGCAGGAAAAGGCATTCCAGAACATTAAAGATGCCATTTCAAAGTCACCAGTGCTGAGATACTATAGCCTCAAGGAAGATGTAGTTTTGCAATGTGATGCGTCTGAAAAAGGATTGGGAGCTGCGTTGTTGCAGGAAGGGGAACCAGTAGCGTTTGTGAGTCGTGCATTGTCACTCACTGAACAGGGTTATGCACAAATTGAAAAAGAATGTCTTGCCATTGTATATGGTATGGAGAAATTTCATCAATACACATATGGCAGAAAAGTGCTAGTACATTCAGACCACAAACCACTGAAAAGTATTGTGAAGAAACCACTACTGCATGCACCTGTTAGTCTCTCTTGTGGAATGAGGACCCAGATGCAAGGAGAGTAATGTAACCAAAACTAATATTTATTGTCCAGAGTTCAAAAGGCAAAATAAGCCACAGGCCAGACAAGCCAGAAAAACAAATGAAAATCTTCTGGAGATAGAAAAAAAACAAAGAACATAGAGAGACTAACACTGCCTCCCACTTAACGAGCACCTCCAGGTGCTTCGAGAGCGCGGGTAGGATGGGAGCGCGCAAAGTCGTCAATAAGGGACTTATCTAAAATATTACGGGCAGGTACCCAAGAACGTTCTTCAGGCCCGTAACCCTCCCAATCAATAAGGTATTGTAGACCACAGCCCCTACGACACGCATCTAAAATGCGTTTTACTCTATACGCCGGCTCCCCCTCAACAATGAGTGGAGGACGTGGCAACGAGGTAGTTCTGCAGACGGAGGGAACAAATGGTTTGAGACAAGACACATGAAACATGGGGTGAATGCGTGATATGTACCCTGGAAGGCGCAAATGCATAGTGACAGGGTTAACAACCTTAACAATGGAGAAAGGACCGATAAACCTGGGTGCCAGTTTACAAGACGGGTGCTGGAGGGGTAAATTGCGCATAGCTAGCCAAACCCGCTGCCCACAAACATAAGACGGTGCCGACCGGCGTCGACGGTTGCTAGATTTACACATAAGTTCACGGGCTCGGAGTAAGGTAGCTCTAACTAATCTCCAGGCGCGACGTGCTCGAGTCATGAAACACTGAACCGAGGGAACCACTGACTCCTTCTCCTGGGAAGGAAACAGCGGGGGTTGGTAACCCAGAGAAGCGGCGAAGGGGGACACCCCGGAGGCAGACGAGGGAAGAGAATTGTGAGCTTATTCAGCCCAAGAAATATAATCACACCACGAAGCGGGGAACTTAGAGGCAAAGCATCGTAGGAGTCTTCCTAAATCCTGGTTCGCTCGTTCAGACTGCCCATTGCTCTGAGGATGGAAACCAGAAGAAAGCGAAACGGAAGCGCCCAGTAATCTGCAGAATTCTCTCCAGACTTGCGATGTAAACTGCGTGCCCCTATCAGAAACGATATCTACGGGAATACCATGTAATCGAAAAACCTGATCAACAAGAATCCGTGCTGTCTCTAGAGAAGTGGGTAGTTTTACCAAAGGAATGAAATGAGCTGCCTTTGGGAAACGGTCGGCAACGGTAAGAACAGCCATGTTACCCCGAGAGGTGGGTAGACCAGTTACAAAATCGAGAGATAGGTGGGACCAAAGCCGAGAGGGAATCCCCAAAGGGTGGAGCAGACCCGCAGGAGAAGACGTCTCCGCCTTGTTAATAGCACATACGGTACAAGAGCGCACAAAACCTCTGACGTAAGTGCGGAGGGATGGCCACCAGAAGCGTTGACGCACGACAGCCTCAGTGCCGCGCATGCCGGGATGAGCGAATAGTTTTGATGTATGGCACCAACGCATTACTCGGTCACGTAGGGATTCAACCACGAACAACTTATCCTGAGGGCATTCATGCGGAATAGAAAACGACTGTAGAGCCCCCAGTACCTCCCGCTCAATTCCCCATGTGATTCCTCCAATCACACTAGAGGGAGGAAGTATGGGCTCGGGCAGAGTAGATTCAGTATAGATCTCGAACAGTTGGGAGAGAGCATCAGGTTTCACATTTTAAGAGCCCGGACGAAACGTGACAACAAAATTGAATCGATTAAAAAATAGAGACGACCGAGCTTGTCTAGCGCTGAGGGTGCGGGTGGAATGGATGAAGCTCAAATTCTAGTGATCGGTCCATACTAAGAACGGGGTGACTGCTCCCTCTAACCAATGACGCCACTCCTCCAGCGCCAGCCGAATGGCCAGCAGCTCCCGATCCCCGACGTCATAGTTGCGCTCCGCAGGAGTGAGTCGGTGGGAAAAAAAAGTGCAAGAATGGACCTTTCCATCGGTCTCGGCGCGTTGAGATAATACCGCCCCGACTCCAGTTGCAGAAGCATCTACCTCCACAATAAATTGATGAGAGGAGTCAGGAGTCATTAGAATAGGGGCTGTAGTGAAAAGAGATTTTAACTGATCAAAAGCCTCTTGAGCTTCCGCTGTCCAAAAGAAGCGACGCTTGACTGACGTGAGCGCGGTCAGCGGGAGCGCAATACGGCCAAAATTCTTAATAAAGCGTCGATAAAAGTTAGCAAACCCCAAGAAACGTCTAAGAGCAGTGCAGGATTCGGGCACTGCCCACTCAGTGACAGCACGGACCTTATCAGGATCGACGGCCAACCCCTTAGCACTAACAATATGACTGAGGAACGGAACAGACTCGGAGTGAAACACACACTTCTCAGCTTTGACAAAAAGGCGATTCTCAAGAAGTCGTTGAAGGACTAGCCTGACGTGGCGGATATGGGTAGCAAGATCAGGGGAAAAAATTAATATATCATCCAGATAAACGAAAACGAAAATGTTTAACATGTCCCGTAGAACATCATTAATTAAAGCCTGGAAGGTTGCTGGAGAGTTGCAAAGACCGAACGGCAAAACCCGGTAATCGAATTGCCAGAGGGGAGTAAGGAAATCGGTCTTCCACTCATCCCCCTCACGAATCCGAATGAGATGATAAGCATTGCGTAAATCCAGCTTAGAGAAAAACCTGGCCCCACTCAGAGCATTGAACGCGGAACTCATTAGGGGAAGCGGGTAGCGATCCTTAACGGTGATCTCATTGAGACCCCTATAATCAACGCAACCTTTTCCACCTAACTCTGTCCTCAGTATCCTCTACTATTGCACCAACTACCTTCATGTCCTCTTTCAGCACATCCATATATCTTGTCTTTGGTCTTCCTCTTGACCTCTTGCCTGGCATCTCCATCTCCAACATCCTTCTACCAACATAACCACTATCCCTCCTCTGCACATGTCCAAACCATCTCAACCTGGCCTCTCTGACTTTGTCTCCAAAACAACCAACCTGAGCTGTCCCTCTGATGTGCTCGTTCTTAATCTTGTCCATCCTAGTCACTCCTAAACTGAACCTCAACATCCTCATCTCTGCTACTTCCAGCTCTGCCTCTTGTCTCTTCCTCACTGTCACAGTCTCCAACCCCATACATCATAGCTGGTCTCACTACTGTTCTGTACACCTTTCCTTTGATTCTTGCTGACACTCTTCTGTCACACAACACCCCTGACACTTTTCTCCACCCACTCCAACCTGCCTGCACTCGTCTCTTCACCTCTTTTCCACACTCCCCGTCACACTGGACTGTTGACCCCAAATACCTAAACTCCTGCACCTTCTTGACCTCAGCCCCCTGTAACCTCACTGTTCTATTTCCCTCCCTCTCGTTCAAACACATGTATTCTGTCTTGCTGCGACTGACTTTCATTCCTCTTCTTTCTAGAGCTGACCTCCAACTTTCCAGGACGTTCTGTTTTCAGATAATGGACCGCAATACACATCATTGGAATTTCAACATTTTAGTAAACGATGGGAGTTTCAACATAAAACTTCATCACCTACCCATCCACAGAACAATGGGAAAGCAGAGTCTGCTGTAAAAATGGCTAAACGATTGATGGAAAGAGCCAAGCTGTCAAATAGAGACTCATATCTAGCAATCTTGGATTACAGAAATACACCATCCCAGGGTCTCAATGCAAGTCCTGCTCAAAGGATGTTAAGCAGAAGGACACGAACACTTCTACCATCACACAACAATCTATTAAAACCAAAAGTTGTGGACACAGAGCAAGGATTAAAGGTCAATCTAAAAAGACAGGAAATATACAACAACAGGCATGCCAAAGATATGAAAATCTTAAAGCCTGGGGACAGAGTGAGAATCAACCAGTATAACCACAGAAGATCTGGAAGGAAGCTACAGTTTTGGAACCTGTCAATAATCGCTCATACAGAGTTTGACTGGACAAAGGTGGTATTCTGAGGAATAGGAAATATCTCAGAGAGACAAAAACCCAAGAACAAACTCAAGTAGAGAGACTGAGTGTTGACACCAAGCCAACAGTCTCTGAAGGAGCACAAATGGGTGATACTAACTCTGGAATACTCACCAGAACAGGCCGAATTAGTGTGAAACCTAAATATTTGAAGGACTATGTTAGGACGTTGTTGAGCCAATGTTGTAGCACGGACCTTTTTGAGAGTAACACTGTAAGCATGTGGAGTTTTTTGAGTTAAGTGTCCAGTAAAGTGAAGAGACACTGAAACGGATTGTTGTCTGAGTTTATTTATTCACTGAATAGAAGAAAGTGAAACAACGGCTGGATGCAGCGTCTGAAGCGACCATTGAATGAAGAAAGACCCGTCTGTTGCTCTTTCGGGAGCATAGCTCCTCGTTTTGTTCTCGGCTGTCGTCGATTGCTGCCTTTCCAGGCTGAAGAAGTGTGACCAAACTCTTGGGAGCCAGATATCTTGCTGACTGATAGGGGTCACATACTTTCTTCACTCATAGAAGTGCGAGTCAAGTTCTTAACCTTTTCATTTGCATTTTTTTTTTTTATTTTTGTCTCCCACAGTTGAAAAAAAAGCTACATTTAAATTTATTTACTGAAATTGTCATTTCATGTTCATGATATGAACTGAGATATGTTTAGTTTCTAAAGAGTTTAGACAGCAGACGCAGCAGCAGCAGAGCTGGAGATGGAGAGAATGGGATGCATCATAACGCTTACAGACAGTGCCCTCTACCGTTGATTAGCGGCAATTGCGTCTGCCATAATTAACATATTCATAACAAACTGGAATCTTTTTCGCTGATTCGTTTAGCTCGTCGATACATTTTTTCAGACTATTGTCTGCATTCTAGACAAACTGTCATAGTTCATACTGAGATATTAAAGGAACAACACTTTTTAGCTAATTCTCGATCTCCACGAGATAAAAAATGGCGTCTTGAAATTTTGGTTTAGCTGTTTCCGTCCCTGGGGATAGCACTTTTATAATATCGTAGATCCTAAGATAAGGAGTTAAAATGATCAAAGATTTCCCATATTTCCAACAAATGTTCCCTTTTAAATTTACGAATGCAAAAGGGTTCATTTATAATTGTACACAAACTTTAATTAAACTCAGCAGTATAATTAATTATATATGTTTAAGGGAAACATTAATAACGAGTATTTTGCTAACTGAAACTTTTAAGAAAATATTCCTTTATTTTTCTTTATTTATTTTTTATAGTTTTAATGTCTTTTGAAACCGTGGTTAAGAACATAATAATATAAATACTAGCTTCTAAAAAAAATCATAGATAGAATACATTTTATTGTTTACCTAAATCAACTGTGGTGATGTGCTAATTGGGAACATTTGGACACAATCGGGGAATAACATATAAAAGGCTAGACTGTCTTGAGCACTTTACACGCTCCATTAGAATCTTTTGGGGGTCGCTATTCACTATTAGCAGACCGGAATTGCGAGGACACATTAGTTGGCGTGCTGGAACGCAACGCAACGCTCAGGGATTTACCGTTCTCGAGTTACTGAGTGCTGCAGCAGGCTCAAAGAGACCGCGTATCTCACCGCGCATATAGGAAACTGTGATCGACCAGCTTGAGCGTCTTATTATTGCCAGCTCTCAGCTGATCACCTGTCAGGCTGTCGTATTCATCCGCGCAGCCGGAGTTGCTTCCATTCGTGTGTGTGTGCGTGTGTGTGTGTGTCGTCGTGTATCCCTCCGACCAATCAGGGTTAATCTGTGTAGGTTTCTCTTCCGCCCGACGCCCTCAAATGACAGCGCTAACTGGATGACCACACCGCTGGCGTGGTGGACCGCATCATTGACTGGGTCAGCTCGTTCCTTTTCTCACTCTTTTCTATGTACTTCAAGAACTAAAATTGCGTGCGTGTGTGCTGCGGCTCCTGGAGAAAAAGATTGTTTGAGAAGTGTTTTTTCTATTCCATAACTGAATTTTTAACTGGTTTTAAATAAGATTATAATAAAACTGTTTTGTACCACGAATCGACCCTGGTCCATGCCTCTGACACTGCTGAACCTGCGTGCTTTAAATTGTATGTGTGGGAGTGAGTTTTAGGGTCGCTAGTTCCCTTAATGCCAGGGTGGCGTTGTCAGTATAACATTAAAACAAAGGTTCTGGGCTCGGGAGATTAGTGACCCTGTCCCATTTTGCAGTTTCCTGCTCATTGTGGAACAGTGGTAGCTCTCCTCCCCCGGAGCTCAGGTCATTTCTGGCTGTTTCTCTCACTCTCTTGTTCTCTCTTCTCTTCTCTCCAAATTATAACTCACTCCCTTGTTGATCTGTTGATCTGACCTGGTCAGTCCCAAGTCCCAGTCTCAACCTCAACCCAGCTCCTTCTGGTACGGCCCGGCGACACAACAAAACAAAGAATCATTTAGTGAACACAATTAGGTTTAACAATGTTGTTTTACTTAATTTGACGACATCGTGATTGACGTCATCGCGATCAGTTAGAACGCACGTGACGCACGTAACGAATTCTCATTTGCTTTTGACGAGCAAAAGCCTCGAGTTATTTTCAACCGGTGAACAA
This sequence comes from Danionella cerebrum, assembly GCA_007224835.1. Taxonomy (NCBI): domain Eukaryota; kingdom Metazoa; phylum Chordata; class Actinopteri; order Cypriniformes; family Danionidae; genus Danionella; species Danionella cerebrum. Next base: position 26,578 of record SRMA01027213.1, on the reverse strand, counting down.
CAGCGACTTTCATCGACTTTGTCTGAGTATCATCTGTCTGAGATTATTTATCTGATTGTTATCAAGTTCAGCATTGCCACTTAGAGATTATTAATCCGATTATTAAAAACGTCTAGGTTACATACGTAACCCGCGTTCCCTGAAGGAGGGAACGCAGATGGCGTAGATGTCTAGACTATGGGTGGAGCCATCCTGAAAGTGGGTGGAGCCGAATATTTAACGGGCAATTAATTTGCGAGTGAAGTTGATTAACGATCAATTGATCAATCAACTGCTAAATTCCCTCCTTCAGGGAACGCGGGTTACGTATGTAACCTAGACGTTCCCTTTCAGTCGAGACGCAGACGGCGTCGATGTCTCGACTATGGGAACTCCCTCGAACGGGCCATGACCAAGTCCATCCAACCAGGCTGACTCTAAGCTGTGAAGGTTAGGTGTTAGTCAGGCCACTGGTCGGGAACTCCTTCTGCCCTTTAGCCCGGACATTAGTCTATTGCGGGGTCGTTGCAAACTGCTGAGGAGCTCAAAAAGCAGGGCAACCAGAAGGAGTGTGCCCCTGATGTGGAACAGGGGCACGTGGAGGCTTGCATCGGGACCTGAAGAGGGCATCCAAAAAGTGATAAAAGCGTTCCGCCGGCTATAAAAGGGGGCGGAATAGAAAAGTCATCGTTCCCCGCCCAGGTAGGGGACGGAACGGAAAGGGGTAATACAATACACCTAAAAAGGGGCTTTGTATAGAGTACACGGATTGGGCCACCCAGCTAGGGGGGGTCCGCAAGTCCGGCCCGAGTTCTGTAGGGATCAGGCCAGCGGCAAAACCTCACTACAGAACCTAGCAGAGCTGACTGCTCCGCGTCAGTCAGATGCCGAGTGGGTGGGAGGATAGAGTTCACCGATCCACCATACGGGAGACGTGAAAAAAGGTTCCTTCCCGTAGGACTAGGAACCAGCAGGCGCAGCACATCCTTGATGCGGAGGTCCTAGTTGTGCTTAGGCCCCAGATCAGAGCCCTCATCGGTATTGGAGTTGGTGATGAGGGAGCGGATGTTCGACAGACCCATGGGGATGTGCGTCCATGGGTATTACCCCCTACTGTGCCAGCGGGTCACTGCCACCACTCAGGACCGCAGCAGGCACAGCGCCTAAGTCAAGGCAGTAATGCCTGATGAAGGTTTGGGGTGTCGACCAGCCCGCAGCTCGACATATGTCGGCGAGTGAGACCGGGCGATGCCGCGGGTGGAATGGGCCCTCAGCTTCGTTAGAGGGCAGGGTACATCACTCGCCTGGTAAGCCAGCTGGATAGCCTCTACAATCCAATGCGCTATCTCCAACCCTCTTGAGCGATGCCAGAGCCAGCAAAAGCGCCGTCTTGAGAGTGAGGGTGTGCAGGTCTGCGAGGGCAAGGGGCTCAATCCTCAGCCCTCTCAGGGCGATGGAGAGGTCCCAATAGGGTACAGAGGGGGGCCTGGAGGGGTGTAGCCGTATGGCCCCTTGGAGGAATCTCAACGTCAGATCGTGGCTGCCAACAGATTTCCCTTCGACCCGGAGGTGAAAGAAGGAAATTGCAGCTGCGTAGACCTTCAGGGACGAAGGGGACAGCCCCCGATCGAACCCTTCCTGGAGGAAGGTCAACACGACTCTGATGGGACATGTCCTAGCATCTTCTCGTTGGGAAGAGCACCACTCGACGAACCGACCCCACTTGCCTGCGTAGCATAACCTCGTTGAGGGGGCTAACGCATGCTCTAAGGTCCTCAGTACCGCGGGCGGTAGAGGCTGGGGGTCCACCGAGGCCGGATATGCCATACGAGTAGAGCCCATAAGTCTGGTCTCGGGTGCCTGAATCCCCCCCCCCCCTGAGTGAGAAGATCGGGTCTCAGGGGGATCGGCCAGGGAGGGACTGTCACGAGCGACGAGAGTTCGGAGAACCATGCTGTGTTGGGCCACAAGGGCGCAACAAGAAGCAGCTCGAGCTCGTCCTCCCTGACCTTGCACAGAACCTGTGCTAGAAGGCTCACTGGGGGAAACGCGTACAGGCGTTTCTTCCTGGGCCAGCTGTGTGCCAGTGCGTCTATCCCGAGAGGAGCCAGGGATAGGGAGTAGAAGAGCTGGCAGTGGGTGTTCTCGTGGGAGGCAAACAGATCTACGTGGGCCTCCCCGAACACACTCCATATTTGCTGGACAGCCAGGGGGTGGAGTCGCCATTCCCCTGCGGTCGGCTTGAACCTTGACAGCGCATCCGCGATCTTGTTCGAAGCGCCGGGGATGTGAACGGCTCTGAGCGACAAGAGTCTGCTCCGACTCCACAGGAGCAGCCGTTGGGCGAGGTAGTGCAGATGGCGGGAGCGAACACCTCCTTGGGAGTTGATGTAAGCTACGACCGCCGTGTTGTCCGTCCTGACAAGCACATGTGACTGAAGCAGTAGAGGGCGGAAACGCCGTAGTGCCAGTATGACTGCAGCTAGTTCGAGACGGTTTATGTGCCATCGAGCGAGACGCCGGTTTCAGGAGCCGGACGCTCGATGGAAACCGCACACGGCGCCCCAACCTGTCATGGAGGCGTCTGTGGTTACAACCTTGCGCAGAGTGATCCCACCCAGGGGAACCCCTGCGTGGAGGAAGCTCACGGAGCCTCAGACTTTGAGGGTGAAGAGGCAGCGATGTGTCACGGGCACCTGAAGCTGACCTCTGCGCCATGCCCAACTCGGAACTCGGGAATGAAGCCATAGCTGAAACGGTCGCATATGCAGGAGCCCGAGCGGAATCACCGGGGCTGCAGCTGCCATATGCCCCAGGAGCCTCTGAAATCCTTTCAGTTGGACCGTCCGTCGTGAAGAAGCAGCTCTGAGAGCGGACAGCAAGGCCCGGGTGCGGTCTGCCGTAAGGCGCACCCTCATCTTCACCGAGTTCAGCTCCAAACCGAGAAAAATCGTCGTACGGACCGGGGTCAAGCGACTCTTTTCCCAGTTGACCTGAAACCCTAATTGGCTGAGGTGCGAAAGCACTCTGTCCCTGTGTGTGATCAACTGGTCCCTGGACGAAGCTAGCACGAGCCAGTCGTCCAGGTGGACCAGGACACAGATGCCTGCCCGGCGTAGCGGGGCGAGAGCAGCCCGGGTGACCTTCGTGAAGGTGCGTGGGGAGAGGGACAGGCCGAAGGGCAGGACGCAGTTCTGATAGGCTTGGCCCTCGTATCAGAACCTTAGAAAGGGTCTGTGATGCTGCCTTATCGCCACGTGAAAGTACGCGTCCTTCAGGTCTATGGTGGCGAACCAATTCCCAGGACGAACGCACGGCAGAAGGCTGTGGATCGTCAACATCTTGAAGCGGAACTGGGCCAGGTTCCGGTTTAGATATCTCAGATCCAGGATTGGTCGCAACCCGCCTGATTTTTTGGGGACGAGAAAGTAACGGCTGTAAAAGTCTCTTTCTGCATCGGCTGGAGAGACTGGCTCGACTGCTCGCTTCGAAAAAAGGGCAGCGATCTCCTCTCGCAGGAGTGAGGCGCCTGACCGGGGAACCTGGGGGGTTTTATGAAATGAATCGTGTAACCCAGCCGGATGGTCCGGAGGATCCACTGGCTGACCCGGGAAGCTTCCGCCAGGCTCCCAGGCAAGCTGCCAGTGGTCTGGCGTCGGACGTGCCGATTCGTCCCGGATGCGGGCTTAGGGGCGGAATCATCAGGGCGGGGCCCTGGGAACGGGTCTGTGGCGTGTAGAGGGCCGGAGCTGCCGTGTCCACTGACCGGGCCTCTGGAGCTCGAACCCATGTCTGTGCCCCCGTCAGAGTGTGAGAGGGGTGTGCCCCTGACGGTTGGGTGTGAGTTTCCTTTATACTCAGAAAGAGTTTGAGATCTATCTTTGACACATTGGGGGCCGCCAACCCGAAGGTCGGCAGCGAGGATTGTGTGGTGGTCCCCCCCCCTCCAGGGTGAGCCGGGTCGATGAACAGACCCTGACAGATCTCGTATCTTCCCGAGTTGTCATCCTCAGGGGCGCTTCTTACTGGAAGAAGACCTCGTCTGCCTGCGAGGACCCTCTGAGGATGACGGTGCCTGGCGCCGTGCAGGGGTCCAATACTCTGCGCAGCGGATTTCGTAGCACGAAGCGCTAGATCCGTGGCAGAGCGCAAGTCTTGCAAGGACTCGATGCCGCCACCACTCTGGTGCATGTCACGGAGGACTTTGGCCTGGTAGACCTGAAAAGTCGCCATAGCATGCAATGCAGCTGCAGCTTGACCCGCAGTCGAGTAAGCCTTCGTCATCAGGTCTGACGAGAATTTACCAGCTTTGGAGGGGACACCTGGGCGCGATCTCCAAGCGGCAGCACTGTTAGGACACAGGTGCACTGCAACAGCCTGTTCCACTCGGGGAATTGCGGTGTAACCCCTAGCTGCAGCTTGCGCCAAAGTGGTGAAAGGGGAGGAGCTACGGACCCTCGCAGACAGGGGAGCCTGCTAGAATTTCATGAGCTCTTCATGCACCTCCGGGAAAAAAGGTACTGGCGGATGGCGGGGAGCGGAGTCCCGGAGCTTGCTATAGTACCAATCATCCAGCCGCGACGGGGCTGATTCAGAGGGCGAAGGCACCTCTAAACCAATGGTCGTCGTGGCTTTAGAGAGCATCGCGATAGTCTCGGGTTCCGGATCAGCCATGACCCCGGTGGGTGGCAGTTCTGAATCCGAAGACATCGAAGACCGCGCCCCTTCTAATGCTGCGATGGATAGCAGATAGTCAACAGGGTCATACGGGGAAGCCGGTGAAGCCGGAGCAACAGAGGCATCCCCCGTAGACCAGACGGGGCGCACATCCGGGGAACAGGGATGACGCGAGGGGTTTCCTGACGTCACTAGCCCTGCGCTGCCAGCTGAAGCCTCGGAGGAACTAGCCCGAGTTAGCGGAGCGACAGAAGCTGGAGCTTCAGCGTCCTCTTCCTCGAAGAAGGACCTCCTGTACTTCAGTGTGCGCTTCGGCAGAGCGTTGCAGTGCAAACACTCGCGCGGCACGAGAGCAATGCAGGCGTGTTGGAAGCCCAAACAGGCCACACATCGCTCGTGACCGTCCTTCGACGAGATAAAACCACCGCAGCCAGGAGTAATACAGATTTTGCCCATCGTCGTGAAAAACGGACGTTTACAGGACAAAACTGAATGCACTGGACAGGCTCTAGCTGGGAATCAGAGGTGCCGCGATAAGATGGTGTAGCTATCTGGGCTAGCAGCAGCACATCAAGTGCAGAGGTAAGCAACCTTTGATATTTCAGCTTGTAAAGAGCGTCGAAATACAAAGCAACCACCATTCGCTCCGAGGAAGAAGGCAGAATGAGTGTAGAGCTACGCTCTGCTCTTATAGAGCAGTTGATTGATCAATTGATCGTTAATCAACTTCACTCGCAAATTAATTGCCCGTTAAATATTTGGCTCCACCCACTTTCAGGATGGCTCCATCCATAGTCGAGACATCGACGCCGTCTGCGTCTCGACTGAAAGGGAACAGAGGCTGTTGCCAATTCGGTTTAGGTTGAGGAGGTAGGTAACTTATTCTAAATGCTGGTCTGTACTGACCAGTTTGTGTTTTTTGAAATTGAGGGAACATTTTAAAATCAAATTAAAACGAAAGAAATAGGAAAATAAAAAAAATTTTAAAACAAAAAAACTTTTATTTCAAAAAATTATTTTTTATATATATAAAAGGCAAGTCTGTAAAGTTGCGCAACGTTTTGGTGTAAAATTCACACCATCAGGCGCTGACCTGCCAATTTCGAAGAAGAGATTAAATGAAAAAAGTGTGGAGGAAAATAACAGGAAATAAAAAATAAAAATGTGATAGTTTTTTGGAAACAAATAAATCAGATTAACCTCTTAAGCCCTGAGGCCTATTTTCCGAAAATCCTATACTTTTACTTTTTAAGGCATTTCTCAGCTTTTACAAGGCCTAAACTGCAAATCTTGGTATCAAAATGAAGATAGGTTCTTGGGGAGTGGTGTGGATGAGTTAATTTGACAGTCAAGAACACTGGGTAAGAGTAATTGATGTTGGAATGGCCAAAAAATGAACTCCGCCTAAAAAAAAAACACATGTTTCCTCCAATATCTCCTTATTTTACTTATAACGAAGCAAATAAACACAATCAATTGTAACCACTACATGTCAAGAACATCTGTAGCAAGTTTGGTGTTCATACTACAAGAAACTAATATTCTGTAAAGGTTTTGATTGAACAAAGTTCAGGCGTAATCCATGTTGGCACAGTTTGGCACAATTTGGCACAATAATTGAAATATGGAAAAATCTTGTCCAAAGCTTCAGCTACGTTAATAGTCTTCTTTTGTTGCTTATGGGACATGATTTCAGCAAAAAAAACTCCTAAAGAAACGCTGTAAAAGGGGGGGTAGAAGCTCATTTACGCCATCTTGCTGCGCTTTTGGGAACCTTTCATTCACAAACGCTTTCGACGTCGAGCTTCTGCGTGTCCCTACCCCCCGACCATCTGTCCAATCCGGAGATCTATATATCGCTGGAAAGCTCTGATTCTATGGAAACCAATCAGCTCAACCATTTTGAGACTGACGGGATCGCCGACGAATCACACGACGCGCAGCGTGGAGAGACCACCTCTTACGCACGAGGAGTCATTCCATATTTGGTGACGTAATGACGCCACAGAGCTACAGAAATAATCCAAAATGGCGTTTGCGCGAAGCTATCGACCGGACATAACAACAAGACTTTTATCGCTATGGAAATAACTTTTTGTTGAAAAAACGGCAAAGGTAAGACAAGATTTACATGCTTGCTTGGTTTTCGCTGGCGTTTTTTCGTGGAACTTTCGCTCCCTGCTCTGAAATACTTCATGCAATGTTAATGAGTTGCATATTACTGGATTCAGCTGGTTGTTAGCTTTCATTTAATGTAATGGTTTTGGTGTTTCCGTTTATATTGTGGATACATATCGCACATAAACAAAAACGTGGTCATGAATTATCCTCCGACTATGTTGTTGTTTATTTGCATGGCGTTCGAGCTGTGGTTAACGGATATGAAATTGAATTAGATACGTTTTTAGAGGAGTTTCCGCTGAACACAACAGTATTTAATATGTGTGGGTTATTCTCAGGGTTCGTGAGCTATGAGTGAAAATGTAACGCACAAGGGGGCAAGTCCCCGGTACAGGGGACTCTCGGGCTTAAGAGGTTAAATAAACCTTGTAAGCAATAAGGAAATAATATCAAGCAAGCAACCATAGCGATGGTGTGCTCTCTAGCTCAGTCTGACTCGAAATGAGCTCCTGATGCAGTTGCTGTGTGTGAAAAGACTCTGTGTTAGGGGTAAACTCCGCCCACCCCCTCCCTTCTCTCACTTTCTCCCCATTCTCGAAAACTGTTGTTATCGAGAAAAAAACGTAATTCTGTCCGCAAAACAGAGGTTTTTATAAAAATTCAGATGAAGGGGGTTTCTAGGGGGAAGAAAACGTTGTTATTATCGAATTTTTTTTTTATTTTTATCGATAAAGAGGGTTAAAAATTCAGATGAAGGGGGTTTCTAGGGGGAAAGAAAACGGTTGTTATTATCGACAAGAAAACTGTAATTCTTTTCGAAAAAGAGGGTTTTAAGAATTCAGATGAAGGGGGTTTCTGGGAAAAAAACGTAATTCCTCTCGAAAAAAAGGAAAGAGATTGTTTACATTTAGAATTTAACCAAAATAATTCCAGTTGGGGTAAAATCTCACTTATATCATGTTTTATAGTTTATCCTATAATTATTTTTAATATCTTTATTAAAGTTGTGTCGAATCTGTAATTTTTGTAAAAAATTTAATCTGTAAAAAGGGGGGGGGGGGGGAATTTTAATGTTTACCAGTCTGTGTTTCCAGAGAAGGATCGGGAGCGGTTCCAGGCGGCACTGGCTGGATTAGATTAAGGTTTGGGTTTGGGTTAGGGTTAGGTTTTAGGGATTAGGATTTAAGGTTAGGGTTAGGGGTTAGGTTTAGAGTTGGGGTTAGGGTTAGGTTTTAGGGATTAGGATTTAAAGTTAGGGTTAGGGTTAGGGTTGGGGTTAGGGTTAGGTTTTAGGGATTAGGATTTAAGGTTAGGGTTAGGTGTAGGTTTAGGGTATTCATTGAATCTTGCGTGACTCTGGCCAGTCATGAATTGAACAGGCCCCCTTAAAGGTGAGATCCTCCCCTCTGGTGTAGACCTATGTGTTAATGTGTAGTCGAGGGGAGTGCTGGGGGAAGTTCCCCGTGGCCGATCGGAGGTGATGTCAGTCTGGAGGGAGGAGGAGTCCAGGGCCCCTGAGTAAAAACTCTATAGGTGCTCCCCAACCGGGAAGAGGCCAGACCGGGAAAGTGCTAAGGGCTAGGGGTGCCACTCCAACTCACGGCAAAATAAGAAAAAACAAAAACAAAAAGAAGGAGAAAAAATTAGAAACTATACATTAAAATCAACAAAAGAATCACACAGGTGTAAGTGCCCGTTTCGGGGTAGCCGGTCTGTCCCCCCCAAGGGTCAGGCAGCCCCTTCAGCCCAGATGTAGGTGGTGGCTGGTGAAAGAACCTCGAATTCCCCCCCCCAAGGGGCTCACTTAATGTTGAAACCATGCGGGTAGAGGGTCCGGACTGGCATAATCCAGACCCTCTCCCGCCTCCTCCGTTGCTCCGTCGACCAGGTTAGGCATTCCTCCAGCACTCCCGCTTTAAGATAAGTTATTGGAATAAGTGAGAAGTGGTTTATCAGGGGAGTGTCCAAGTGCTGATGCCGGATATTGTACAGATGCTGTTTAAGACGCTGGTGGAGTGTGTGTTGTGTCTCCCTGATGTAATGTTGTAGGCAGTGTGTGCATGTAAGGATGTAAACCATGTTGCGTGTGTGAAGATTAGCTCCAGAAGGAAGGGAAAAAGCACCGGAGTCCGTCCACAGCATATCCGGTTGATTATAATATTGTTCCACAAGAGGGGCCCCCCGCCGCCTGGCCGAGACCGCCGCCCTCACCAGAAGATCCCGGAGATTGGGATTCCTCCGGTAAGAGGCAAGCGGTCTAAATTTGGACAGAGGAAGGTGGGTGGATTGTGTGTGAGAAAAGTGCTGGCGTAATGATCGGTTGAGGTTTATAGTGGTCGAATTGAAGGTGGAAATGAAGGGAATGGGGATGACCTCCTCGGGGCCCGTCCCAACCACAGGGGCGGACTCCCACAGCGCCGTGAGGGTGTTGGACTTGATCGTCCGGAGAAATCTCTTTGAATAGCCCCTCGGTCAGAGCGCCTGAAATAGAGTACTGATGGCTTCCTGGAGGTGTTCCTCCAGGGAGCAGATGCGGTGGAATCGGATGATTTGAGATTTTATTACTGAGGAGAATGTGTGTTTTGGATGAAAACTTTTTTTACGCAGGAGGTTGTGAGTGTCGGTCGGCTTGAAGTAAACTTTGCTCAGGATTGTCTTAGATGGAGGGGTGGATTGAAAGAATATTGAAGTGTCCAGGAAATGGATGAAGGATGGATGAAACTGTGATTTGAAGGTGATGGTTGTATGGTGGGAATTAGCTATATCCAAAAAGGCGCTGAAGGCTTCCTCCCCGTGTGTCCAGACCCCGAAGATGTCATCCAAGAACCGGTAGTAAAGACTTCCATGGTCTATGTGTAAATTTTGGAAAAACTTCTTCCCCATAGCCGTGCCATGAATCTGTAGGAAATGGTGGGCATTGAAAGTGAAATCGTTCCGGGTAAGGCAGAGGTGAAGAAGTTGCTAAATAACCTCTTAAGCCCGAGAGTCCCCGGTACCGGGGACTCGCCCCCTTGTGCATTACATTTTCACTCATAGCTCACTAACCCTGAGAATAACCCAGACATATTAAATACTGTTGTGTTCAGCGGAAACTCCTCTAAAAACGTATCTAATTCAATTTCATATTCGTGAACCACAGCTCGAACGCCATGCAAATAAACAACAACATATCCGGAGTATAGTTCATGACCAAGTTTTTGTTTATGTGCGATATGTATCCACAATATAAACGGAAACACCAAAACCATGACATTAAATGAAAGCTAACAACCAGCTGAATCCAGCGATATGCAACTCATTTACATTGCATGAAGTATTTCAGAGCAGGGAGCGAAAGTTCCACAAAAAAACACCAGCGAAAACCAAGCAAGCATGTAAATCTTGTCTTACCTTTGCCGTTTTTTCAACAAAAAGTTATTTCCATAGCGATAAAAGTCTGTTTGTTGTTATGTCCGGTCGATAGCTTCGCGAAAACTCCATTTTGTATTTTTTCTGTTGCTCCTTGGCCTCATGACGTCACCAAATATGGAATGACTCCCCGTGCGTAAGAGGTGGTCTCTCCACGCTGCGCGTCGTGTGATTCGTTAGCGATCCCGTCAGTCTCAAAATGGTTGATCTCATTGGGTTGCATAGAATCAGAGCTTTCCAGCGATATATAGAGCTCCCGGATTGGACAGATGGTCGGGGGGTAGGGACACGCAGAAGCTCGACGCCGAAAGCGTTTGTGAATGAAAGGTTCCCAAAAGCGCAGCAAGATGGTGTAAATGAGCTTCCACCCCCCTTTTACAGCGTTTCTTTAGGAGTTTTTTTTGCTGAAATCATGTCCCGTAAGCAAGAAAAGACTATGAACGTAGCTGAAGCTTTGGACAAGATTTTTTCCATATTTCAATTATTGTGCCAAACTGTGCCAACATGGATTACGCCTGAACTTTGTTCAATCAAAACCTTTACAGAATATTAGTTTCTTGTAGTATGGACACCAAATTTGCTACAGATGTCCTTGACATGTAGTGGTTACAATTGATTGTGTTTATTTGCTTCGTTATAAGTAAAATAAGGAGATATTAGAGGAAACATGTAGTTTCATTTTTTTGGCCAATTCAACATCAATTACTCTACCCAGTGTTCTTGACTGTCAAATTAACTCATCCACACCACTCCCCAAGAACCTATCTTCATTTTGATACCAAGATTTGCAGTTTAGACCTTGTAAAAGCTGAGAAATGCCTTAAAAAGTAAAAGTATAGGATTTTCGGAAAATAGGCCTCAGGGCTTAAGAGGTTAAGCATATAAGTAAGCGGAGGAAAAGAAACTAACAAGGATTCCCCTAGTAGCAGCGAGCGAAGAGGGTAAATACCGGCACGAGACCGATAGCAGACAAGTACCGTGAGGGAAAGTTGAAAAGAACTTTGAAGAGAGAGTTCAACAGGGCGTGAAACCGCAAAGAGGTAAACGGATGGCTACCGCACAGTCTGCCCGGAGGGTTCAGCCCGGCGGGGGCCGGCCGGCCCGGACCGTGGCGTCGCCCGGACGCTCCCTCTCTGGAGGGGTAAGCGCGCCGGGGGCGTTCGGTTAGGCGTTGGCCACCCCACGGGTGCACTCCCTCCGTAAGGCGGTGCGCCGCGACCGGCTCCGGTTTGGCTTGGAAGGGCTCGGGGGAGAAGGTGGCTTTAGAGCTTTAGAGCTCCCCCCCGCTCCGACATCACCCATGACCCCCGGGGCCGCGTTTCAGTGTCCTCTGCGCCTTCCTCCGCCCTCGGGCGGGGGACGGGGCCCCCTCGCCCCTGGCCCATTGCGGGAC
>SRMA01027213.1:0-12500 GCA_007224835.1 Danionella cerebrum | reverse complement strand
AGACTTTCAAGTGTAATTTAAAACTAAAAACCAGAAGCACACTGTGTTTTCCTACAGCTTTACATTTTAAAATGTGTTGTCGTGGCCGAGTGGTTAAGGCGATGGACTAGAAATCCATTGGGGTTACCCCGCGCAGGTTCAAATCCTGCCGATAACGGTTGGTGCATTGTTCCTGTTATGTAAAAATCTTTTAAGGAAATTTAAAATTGAAAGTGCACTGTGTTTTTCTATATCACTACATTAAAAGTTGAGTTTTCATGGCAGAGTGTTTAAGGCGATGTATTTAAGATCCATTGGGATGTCCCCACACAGGTTAAAATCCTGCCGATAACGGTTTTCTGTGTCAAATAAAAATTTAAGTGTAAATTAAAACAAAATCCGGAAGTACACTGTGTTTTCTGACAGCTTTTTTAAGACACAAAGTAGTGTTGTCGTGGCCAAGTGGTGAAGGCTGTGGACTTGAAATATTTTGGGGTTTCCCCAACCAGGTTGAAATCCTGGCGATAACTATGTCACTTTTGCGGTTTTGAAAGACTTTCAAGTGTAATTTAAAAAAAAAACAGAAGCACACTGTTTTTTCTTACAGCTTTACATTGAAAAATGTGTTGTCATGGCCGAGTGGTTAAGGTGATGGACTGGAAATCCATTGGGGTTTTCCCGCTCAGGTTCAAATCCTGCCGAGTACGGTCAGTGCTTTGTTCCTGTTATGTAAAAATCTTTTAAAGAAATTTAAATTTAAAACTGAAAGTACACTGTGTTTTCCTATATCTCTACAAAAAAGAATTCAGTTGTTGTGGCCGAGTGGTTAAGTCAATAAACTAGAAATCCATTGATGTTTCCCTGCACAGGTTCAAATCCTGCTGATAACCATAGGTGATTTGTGTCTGTTAGGTGAAGATCTTTTTAAAGAAATGTAAAATTTAAAATTGAAAGTACACTGTGTTTTTCTATATCTCTACATAAAAAGTTGAGTTTTCATGGCAGAGTGGTTAAGACGATGTATTTAAGATCCATTGGGATGTCCCTACACAGGTTAAAATCCTGCCGGTAACGGTTTTCTGTTTCAAATAAAAATTTAAGTGTAAATTAAAACAAAATCCGAAAGTACACTGTTTTCTCACAGCTTTTTTAAGACACAAAGCTGTATTGTCGTGGCCAAGTGGTGAAGTCCATTGCCTTGAAATATTTTGGAGTTTCCCCAACCAGGTTCAAATCCGGGCGATAACGATGTCACTTTTGCGGTTTTGAAAGACTTTCTAGTGTAATTTAAAATAAATCAGAAGCACACTGTGTTTTCTTACAGCTTTACATTGAAAAATGTGTTGTCGTGGGCGAGTGGTTAAGGCGATGGACTAGAAATCCATTGAAGTTACCCCGCGCAGGTTCAAATCCTGCCGATAACGGTCAGTGCTTTGTTCCTGTTATGTAAAAATCTTTTAAGGAAATATAAAACTGAAAGTACACTGTGTTTTTCTATATTTCAACATAAAAGAATTGAGTTGTTGTGGCCGAGTGGTTAAGGCGATGGCCTTAAAATTGTTGGACTTTTGAGGGTCCAATGCGTGTTTAAAATGATTTTAGGAGAACATTAGGGGTGTAACGGTACGCTAAAATCGTATTCGGTTCGGTATAGTGTCTTAGAGAGTTCGGTTCATTCGGTTCGGTACAAAACAATAAGAACTTACAAAATTTTTATTTTGAAAAGCTGCCAATACACAATAGAATTCTTGCATAAATTAAATAAAAGTGACACATTTGGGTGATATTTTAAATAAATTGCACTCTTTATAAAGAAAAACACATTTTTTTAAAAATAAAAAATGAAATACTGCAACTAGTTAGGATAGATAGGATAGATTAACCTATCCACATTTTCTGAAGAGAGCATAGATCTGGTTGCAGTGACAATATCTCCAGCAGTAGAAAATGTTAGATGTGTTGCCTGCCCGATCTCCGTGGAACAATGTCGCCATACAACTTTAAATTTATCCACTCGTCTATCCCCTTATGTATTTTAACAGAGAAGCCAAAGTGTTCCCAAACAGGAGAGTGTAGTGAGATGGGAGAGTCTTCAAACTTTGGCTTCTCTTTCACTTTTCACATGATTCCATTTTCCTACTCGCGCTCGTCACTCAATAGCGTCCGTGCAGAAACTCACCATGGAACATTGTTCCGCTGCGCTTAATATCGCGCTAATAACAAATTTAAATTATTATAAAAATACCGAATACCTTAACGGTACGCAAGTGTACCGAACCGAACAGGCCGTACCGAAACGGTTCAATACATACCGTGAACCGTTACACCCCTAGAGAACATGTATTAATAAAAAGGTAGATTTATCAAGTATTACTCAATGCGGTGCACCGGAGAATCATCACAGTCTGTTCATAGGATGATTCTGAATCTTCTCTCTTGTTCTCAGCTCAAATATCACAGTTCAGTTTCACTCTCCACCCGGTCTGGTACACTCTTCAGACGGTCTGGTATGTCTGCAGACCCACTTCAGTCCGGGGTGTGGTGAGGCCATGGAGAATGCCCAAGGACAAGTGTAGCCGCACATCCACAGAAGATCCCCGCATGCGAACCAAGCACAGCATCACGGCCAGTATCCATCCGAGTAAGGTTTCCCTCAAACAAAGAAATCCATAATTAATAATCATTTTTAACCAAAAACTTTTTTTTTTAGATATATACGGCAATTTGACTGACATGAAACCCAAAAATATGCCATACTGCACAAAACCAAAACACAGGAACCCCCCCAACGACAATACAATCCCACACATCCAAGAATAACACACAGCTTATTAACCAACACCACGATAATGATAAGGCACAGGTCCATCTTCCATCCGACATCCTCTTTCGCAAGACCAAGAATCCATCTTCCATCCGACATCCTCTAGCGCAAGACCAAGAATCCATCTTCCATCCGGGCAAAAACTCCCCTTTTGTGTAGTGGAATGGGAGTGAAAGCAAGTTCTTTGTGAGATATGGGCAAAACCACATCTGCCCACTAATCTTTGATAACAGTGGGAGTACCACAGAGAGAAAATTCCTTCCGGAGGCCCCTTGGGATGTCGTAAGGATTGATCATTGGAGCATCCTCTCAGGTCAAAGGTTCTTTTTAAAATCTCAATAGTGGGAACAGAAGGAATATTAGGAATGCTTGTTCTGAAAGAGCCAGCAAACAACAGACATAAGTAACTATGACAAAGTAAGCTTTCGTTTTGTCAAACATTCTTTCATCATTAATGACCATTCGTACATTAATCAATATATAATGCATTCGTGCTTTTCTCTTTGAATCACTCATTTACTCTTCTCCATTCCAGGTCCACCTTGCACACAGGCATCACAGTCTTTCTGACTATGGAATAAGTTCCTTTCATACAAACAAAAACAAACATTCATGCATCCTAGATCGAAATATTTTACTTCCTTGCATTCAGTTTTCTCATCAATCAATGAGACAGGATTAACTGAGGCAGGAGTTATGTTAACAGTGTTAGAATCTACAGCAACATTATTTTATTTTGAAGACCAGCCAGTAAATCATCCTTTTTTTCTATGGCAGCCACAATCACCCTGTTACACAATGACCTGATGCATGGGATACAACAGCATCCACAGGTGACAATTATTGCCATGAAAGTTGCAATCGAGATAAACAGACACAATCATTGCCTTATATTTTCCGAAAATTCCGGTCAGCCAATCATCCAAAGGATTATTAACACCAGACTGTTCAGCCATTGTTTTAGATAATACCTTAAGACCTTCTAAAGCTCTTGTAACGGAGCCATCCAGAGCTGTATTATTAGGAATAAAAGTACAGCAGTATCCTTTAACCATCTCACACACTCCTCCCTTTTCAAGTTGTTCTGCTAATCCTTCTACTGCATCTCTTGTTAAATTTGCTAATCTCATTACATTGTAGTGAACATAATTTATTCTGTCTACATTCTTATTTGGGGTTATTGGGAAGAGTGCTGAGAAGATGGGTATATTCTCAAATCTTGCTGATATTTGATCTGCTAATTTATACTCCACGGGGAACTCCTATAGCATCTATATATGTGGGTGAGTTGAGACTTAAATCGAATGTTCCTATTGCTCTTTTCTGTCTGTCCTTTTGCTCATCTTGTCTTATGCCGATTAATGTTAAGGGTGCTGTCAGTCTCACCATTGCGCATGTTCCTACAGTTATTTCATTCTCGATTCTTGTGAATAATCTATTGGCCCCACAGTAATAATATAATTCTCCTCTTGCCCATGGTCCCACTAAATCACCTACTTTAGTTATGGTTTCTTCGCACCAAGAAGGATCTATGCTCCCTACCTTGATTTTTGGTCTGGCTGCGTTGAAATTAAAACACGTGTAGTTTCCTGGCTGTGGCACAAAGGGACCTGTTTTTGTCTGATTGTTGATTATGGGGAAAATTTTAGATAATGTGTCACATCCTTCAGGGTTTGCCTTTTTTGTAATAGATATCATGCAGTAATATCCTTTCTTATCCGTTTTTAGCAATGGGGCTGGTTCGGTTCTTAGGGTTGATCTAGCTTTTGCACAAGCTACGCAATTTTCCATTTGCATTTCTTTAGCTGTTGTTGCCATCCATTCTATTTTGTTCAGCTTCAAAAATTATTAGTCCTCCCACTACGATTGCTGCCACTATTCCCATAAAAATCATCACCTTCCAGTTTTCCCATAACTGTACTCTATAATGACCCATTATTCTATAGCGGTTCTTGTTGGTATACTTTTAGCAGTAACTCAATACTGTAGTTTTCAGTAGCTCAAATAATGTGTACAATATTGTGAAGTGTATATCTCAAAAAATAATAAAAGTTGAAAATAGAAAGTTAAAGTTGAAAACTAGAAAATCACAAATCACACAGAAAATTACTCGGTTACATAAAGACCCACTAAATTTAAAAATTATAAAAGATGTTCAAATAATATATCAAAAGAGAAAATAAGCGTCTCAAAAGCGAAAAGTATTAAAAAATATGTAAAACTTAAAAAAAAAATGTTAAAGTATTTACCAAAAAAATTCTGTAAGTAAAAAGTTAGTTTAGAAAAATTTTCACACAAGGCTTTCACTCTAAAGTGTACACGGAAATGATTATATCAGAACCTTTAAAGGTTTTTCAATGATCTGGAGCACTCTATAGTAGTCCAGTTTGTCAAATCCACATCCCAGCCTGGGTATGGATAGTTTTGCAATATTTGGTTCGTCACACCATCTTCGCATGCAGGTCAAGCTACTTTCAAAATCTTGAAATGTAGAGAGATCACTGCCAAGTGTTTTTGTGACTAAGTGAAAGACAATCCTGTCTGTTTCACTCTCCATTTACTTTTCCTTGTGCTCTTACGTTCTCTGAATTTCTTGGCTATGCCTGCCGCAAAGCAAAGTCTGCGCTTACGCAGTGTGCTACCGGATCTTATGGACAATATGCTATGCTTGTACTGGTGGGTGAAAATTTTTATTGGGGTCTCCTTCTCCTTCAGTTATATGTGTACGTGTTTGTGTATCACCTTCTTTCAAACTCGGTGTACTGTCCCTCTCTTGGACCTTCGAAGCAAGGTCCACTCTAGTGTCCTCCAGGGATCTTGATAGAGGGTCAGCTGGACAGCACTGGCTCAGGTGATACCAGATATCACCCTTCCCTGTAATACAAATACAGTGCGAGGTGCGTGCAGTTACCTTCAGTAAAGCTGACCAGCGAGTTTCCTTCCATTTGCGCTTGTAAACTCTCGACCGTACCCAGTCCCAGGCGTGATTGGCTGGAGACATAGGCGGATCCATTGTGGGAGTAGCTGTGGAGGACATATCCTGAAACACGGCTACTCATGGTGCAAGCTTTTCATAATACACCCTGTGTGACAGGGGCTGGACCGGCTCCAGCTGCAAAGGATCTTGTGGGCCAAGGAACTGTCGTCCAGTTAACAGTTCAAAAGGTGTGTATCTTGTCATGCGGCTCACAGAACTTCTTATTGACATTAAGTTGAGTGGGCTTGTGGTAAGACCCTCAGCAAACATCACCCACGATTACCCAGCCTAGATCCAGTCTGTGTGCGAATGGTGCGTTGTTTGGTCCATTACGTTGTTCTCTTACTTTGTGGACTCCTGGATGAATTTGGGCTCCTGGATCCAATGGTGGAATGCAATGTACAATAGACTTCAGATGCGCATGCCCAAGTGCTGCATCAGGGGTTGGTATTTCATTCCTCTCATCAGGGATATTGTTGCATTCTATTAAGGTGGGCACTCTTGTTTTTACTGTACCATCTACAGACTCAATTATTAAGTTTGAAGCTTTTCTTCCCATGGCTTGTGTCACCCCTGCACATGTACGTAATGTGTTTGATTAACTTTTACCTTTGATCTGTAATATACTCACTTCTGGCAAGCGATCTGTTACTTTGGTCGTCTAGAACAACATAGAGTTTAACTACATTCTTTGGACGGTCTTCCGTTTAAACTTTAGCCAAACAAATCTTCGAACAGGGCCGTGAACTCCCATTCTGACCACAAACTTCTGTGCATTTTGAAGTCACCTCTGGGTGAACCACTGTCGCTTCTCTCTCCCCGCCATGCTAACGTGGGTTTGACAAAGGGGGTCCTGGGTGGAGTGCAGCGACATTCCAAACATTTGATGGCTGCTTTACAGGCTTTCGCTAGATGAGTAGTGCTTGCACAACATCTAAAACATACTCTGTTTTCTTTCAGATATGTTTTCCTTTCATCCAACGGTTTGCTGCAAAAACCTCTGTAGCGTTTGAGGGCATGGGATTTTCCATGTATTGGACACGTTTTCTCTACATCCATTTTATCTTCAATTGAATTGAATGTTTGAGTTACTTCAGTTTTGTGGGCATAAATTGCACTCTTTATTTGTCTGCTTACAGGCTGATCCTGCTTAATGTTGAAGGCTGTCTGAGGCAAGAAGAAGCTTGGATCATTACGTGTTCTTGCTTCTCTGCAGAGAAAATCACAAAAGACTGAGAATGGAGGAAAGGCTACGCGATATTTTGTTTTGTATTTAGAGCATTGTGTCATCCATTTTTCTTGTAGGCTGTATGGTAATTTCTCAACAATTGGTGCTACACCACGAGCAGTGTTTAGATCAGGGGTGCTCATTATGTCGTGCTACCGGTCGATCGCGGTGTGAAATGGAAACAATATCAGCCGATCCTCCATCCCGTCACAGTTCAGTAAAGTTAGCTGCAGATTCACGGATTCGGTTTTCTCTGCTCAATAGCACGAGACCAGAATGTTCTTAGTCAACTAATAATACCTATTTTTAATCTGTGTTATGTAGTGGACAAACTACAAAACGTTTTTTTATCAAAACAAGTTTCCCTCGGCATTCGCATAAACACATTACCATCTATGCGCTGACATGGAATCGCTTAGGGACCGTCTGCAAATAACCAGATCCAAAATATGTTTGACCTAGAATATGCTTCATAACTTCATTCTAAATTACTCTATTACAACCAAAATCAAGCAACACGCCACTTCTCACCTGCAAATTGTACTGCACGACTCAGTTTCAATAAAAAATTAAAAAATTTATTAGAGCATAATTTTTGTTCTTGATTATTTGGCTCAAAGCTCAATTGCTCCCATAAAAATCACTCTATTACCATCAAACTCAGGTCACACACAACTGTTCTAATGATTCAATTCAGTTCAAGTCATCAAATCAAACTCAGGTTATTACAAAAAAATGTAAATAATTAATTATTATGTGTGTTTTGTCAATTCTCAACAAAGTTGAAAATAATTGTTTGTTGATTAATGTTTTACATTTTTGTAGCGGGTAGATCACTTTGACTTGGTCATTTTAAAAGTAGCGCGCAAGCTGAAAAAGTGTGAGCACCCCTGTTTTAGATATAGTAGTCCTGGGGCCTGTACCATGAAGCCGGATTAGCTGGCTAGCCAGGTAAGTTTAGGATTAGTTTGCACCAATGCTGGGTTTAAGGTACTATGAAAGAAACTCGGCTTCAGTTGGTGTTCATTGCCATGGTAACTTGCGCTGCACGGCTAACCTGCTCCGGGGCAGGTTAAGTTCTGGATTCGAGTTCTCAAAATGAAATTTGACCAATCAGTAGAGAACATTTAAGTGACGCAACTAATTTCTAGTGTCTGTTGCAATGGCTTGTCCTTTTCTGAGAAATCCCGTGGACATTTCCGCGCAAATTGTTCGAAGAGCGCTTCGCAGAGAAAGAGTTTTTTAGGGACAGACACGATCCCATTGCCTTCCCTGATAGTTACTTGTATGAAAGATACAGATTTTAAAAATAATTTCAAATTATTTTAACTGTTAACAGTAGTTCAGTACTGAAAGCATATTGAAATCCAGTAATTGAAAAGTAGTTAGTAACACTACAACTTTAGTGATCATTCTTCTTTTGTCCGGTCGAATGCTTTTAACAATTACACTGTTATTGTAAAGTGTTAGCATAATTTTTACGGGCGTGCAAATACATAAACTAACGTTACATATACATAATTAGACCTTGATGTATAAAATATGTATTTAATTTACGCATTAACGCTATCCGAAATCTTTCTCCAACAGTCTTCTCTCGCTTTGGCAGCAGACACGGTATTATTGCGCGCTTGTAAAACGTGCTTAAATTCAATGTATTTCTGCATTATAATAGTTTGCTCCTCAGCGGAGAAATATAAGGACCTCCCTCTCTCCATGTCGAACGCAATTGGTTGTTCGGTGGCACATCACTCTTTTATGTGCACGCGCGTCTCAAGTAATCATGCTTAAGGATCAAAGCCTGGGTTAACAAAGAAAGTTGATGAGCTTCATCATGGTACCATTAATGCCTGATTGCATCGGTTTGGATTTGTCAACCCAAAACTAATCCTGTAACTCTGAGTTTGTTCATCTACGTTCATGGTACAGGCCCCAGGTAAATAACCCTCTTGTTTTGCTGACTCTATTTCTTGGAGAAGATCACCAAGCTCTTGTAGCTTCTTGACATCTTTGTTGCCAATTTTGGGGAAGTTGGCAATCCTTTCGAATAGAGATTGCTCTATGAACTCTGTAGAACCATAGCAGCTTTCTAGACGCTCCCATGCCAAGTTTAAACCTGCATCTGGGTTGTGTGTGTGGACAGCTCTGATCCTACGCACATGCTGAGAGGATCGTTCTCCTAAACATTTTGAAAGGTCTAATTGTTCAGAAGCTGATAAGCACATTCCATCTATAGCATTGTTAAATGAAGATTTCCAAGCTCAATAATTCTCAGGATGGTCATTAAATTTGAAAAGGCCAGAGTTAACAAGCTCTCTTTTGGCTAAGTACTTGGCAATTTGACATACTTCAGTTTCATTGTTGAACGATGACTGGAACCGTGCCTTGTATGTGGAAGATGAGGCTATTGGAGTTTGGTGGCTTTTAAACCATCTCTCAGGTTGTGGCAACGCACTTTCCATCTCTGGTCTGTTTGTGTAGCTTTGAACTCGTTACCCACGGTGCCATTTTGTCTTTGCACTGTTTCTGCCTTCAAGACGTGCACAATGGGCTCTACGTGCATTTTGTGAATGTCATCTTCAGCGGGTGGAATTGAGTCCCACTGTGACAGCTGTATGACGTAGTCACGTGTGCGTTCAACTGTGCTTCTCATATCGACAGCTTTTTCTTCTAACTCGCTTTCTGCAGCAGCTTCCAAATATTGTGCTTCAGCGAGGGCAGCCGCGACTTCCTTTTGTTGCTTGATCTCCACTAAAGATGCTTCCATGCAAGCTTTTTCTATCATGATTTCTGACTCCTTTCTCAGAAAGTCTGCCTTTGCTTTCTCTGCCGCCAGTTTAGCTCGTGCTCTGGCTGCAGCTGCACCCACAGTTGAGATCATCGTTCTGCTTGTTGAAGTTGAGGCTAGAGACCTGTTTTCCAGTAGTTTCCGGAACTACATCTTATCCATGTCACAGACACAAGAATGAATACTCACAGGCAAAGCCTCTCGAAAGTACGATTGAAATGAAAACACGGGAAAAGACATAAAAACAACTTCCAAGGACTTAACGAAATGAACTAAAAACGAAACCTAACTCTCACCATAACACGTGATCTTTTGCAACCAATAAGAACTGAGAATGTAACCGGTATATTTCTGCTGCTATTGGAGTATTACACCAGCAGATGTCGCCAAAACATAGAAAATAACACATGACATACCAGTTATGTTTTATTTTGTCATTTCATTTTATTGTTAGTTTGATTGCAATCAAAGTATAATCTTCTTCTTTTCCTTTCAGCTGTTCCCAATTTAGGGGTCGCCACAGCGAATCATCCTTTTCCACCTAACTCTGTCCTCAGTATCCTCTACTCTTGCACCAACTACCTTCATGTCCCCTTTCAGCACATCCATATATCTTGTCTTTGGTCTTCCTCTTGACCTCTTGCCTGGCATCTCCATCTCCAACATCCTTCTACCAATATAACCACTATCCCTCCTCTGCACATGTCCAAACCATCTCAACCTGGCCTCTCTGACTTCGTCTCCAAAACAACCAACCTGAGCTGTCCCTCTGATGTGCTCGTTCCTAATCTTGTCCATCCTCGTCACTCCTAAACTGAACCTCAACATCCTCATCTCTGCTACTTCCATCTCTGTCTCTTCCTCACTGCCACAGTCTCCAACCCATACATCATAGCTGGTCTCACTACTGTTCTGTACACCTTTCCTTTGATTCTTGCTGACACTCTTCTGTCACACAACACCCCTGACACTTTTCTCCACCCACTCCAACCTGCCTGCACTCGTCTGACTATTGACCCCAAATACCTAAACTCCTGCACCTTCTTGACCTCAGCCCCCTGTAACCTCACTGTTCTATTTCCCTCTCTCTCGTTCAAACACATGTGTTCTGTCTTGCTGCGACTGACTTTCATTCCTCTTCTTTCTAGTGCTGACCTCCAACTTTCCAGGTTTTCCTCCACCTGCTCTCTGCTCTCACTACAAATCACAACGTCATCTGCAAACATCATTGTCCATGGAGATTCCTGTCTGACCTCATCTGTCAACCTGTCCATCACCATAGCAAATAAGAAGGGACTCAAAGCTGATCCTTGATGTAGCCCCACCTCCACTTTGAACTCCTTTGTCTGACCTACAGCACATCTCACTGCTGTCTTACTTCTCTCATACATATCCTGAACTATTCTGACGTACTTCTCTGCCCCTCCTGACCTCCTCATACAGGACCATAGCTCCTCTCTCGGCACCCTGTCATACGCTTTTTCTAAATCCACAAAGACGCAGTGCAGCTCCTTCTGACCATCTCTGTACTTCTCCATTAACAATCTCAGAGCAAAAATTGCATCAGTAGTGCTCTTCCTGGGCATGAAGCCATACTGCTGCTCACAAATATCCACTTCTCTTCTTAGCCTAGCTTCCACTACTCTTTCCCAAAGTTTCATTGTGTGCCTCTGTAGTTGTTACAATTCTGCACATCACCCTTGTTCTTAAAGATTGGTACTAGGACACTTCTCCTCCATTCCTCAGGCATCTTCTCACTCTCTAAAATCCTGTTGAATAACCTGGAAAGGAACTCCACTGCTGTCTCTCCTAGACACTTCCACACCTCCACTGGTATGTCATCTGGACCAACAGCCTTTCCACTCTTCATTCTCCCCAGGGCCTTTTTCACCTCATCCTTTTTAATCTTTTCAACTTCCTGCTCTACAATATTCACATCTTCCTCCCTTCTTTCCCTTTCATTCTCCTCATTCATCAACTCCTCAAAATACTCCTTCCATCTTCTCAGCACACTCTCCTCACTTGTTAGCACCTTTCCATCTCTATCTTTAATCACCCTTATCTGTTGCACATCCTTCCCATCTCTGTCTCTCTGTCTCGCTAATCTATACAATTCCTTCTCGCCTTCCCTCGTGTCTAACCTGGCATACAACTCATCATATGCTTTCTGTTTGGCCTTTGCCACCTCCCTCTTCACTCTGCGCTGCGATTCCTTGTAGTCCTGTCTACTTTCTTCAGTCCTTTCAATGTCCCACTTCTTTTTAGCTAGCCTCTTCCTCTGGATGATGTCCTGTACTTCCTCATTCCACCACCATGTTTCTTTATCTTCTTTCCTCCTTCCAGCTGACACACCTAGCACCTTTCTTCCTGTCTCCCTGATCAATTCTGCTGTAGTTTCCCAGTCATCTGGAAGCTCTTCCTGACCACCCAAAGCCTGTCTCAGCTTCTTTCTGAATTCCTCACAATATTCTTCCTTTTTCAACTTCCACCACTTGGTCTTCTTTTCAATCTTTCCTTTTCTCTTCTTCCTGACCACCAGAAACATCCTACACATCACCATCCGATGCTGTCTGGCTACACGCTCTCCTACCACTACTTTACAGTCTCTGATCTCTCTCAGATTGGCTCGTCTACAAAGGATGTAGTCTACCTGCGTACTCCTCCCTCCACTCTTCTAGGTAACTCTATGTTCCTCCCTCTTCTG
>SRMA01027212.1:262983-514946 GCA_007224835.1 Danionella cerebrum | reverse complement strand
CCCAGAGGTTATGATTTATCATATGGTAAGTTAACCAAGCTTTCTGGAATACCCCCCTGGTCTGGGGTTTGAATAGACATTAGTTCAGTAAAATACAAAGATGCCAGTTTAGGGATATATTTGTACATTAAAACAAGCAATTTGAAATGAATCTGAAATGTTCTGGGTAACTAGTGGAAGAATTTTAATTTGCAGAATTGTTGCAGAATTGTGGTGATATGCTTAAATTAAGGAGTTCATGTGATCAACCTGGCTGCGGCTTTTTAGATGAGCTGGAGTTCACCTGGGGGGGGTTGGGGTTGGGGGTGGGTGTTCACAGTTAGAGTAGGTCAAACTGTAGCGCAAAAGAGAGCATGAATTAGAACAGCAATTGATGTTAGAGAGAGACATTAATATGTCCACTAATAATCATGTAATGGTGCAATAATTTATTATGGTACATTATAACCATACAACCTTTTTTATACAAAAACTTGCTACTCTGTAGTTTTCAGAGGCTAGCAGACGTTGCAATGTCTATGCATGCATGTTGCTGTCAGAAAAAAAAAAAAGACAAAGCTTGTGGCAGTTTGCTTCTGCAGAACTGGTCTTTCAAAAATGTGTCAAATGCATGACTATGATCTCCAGAGAGAGGTGTGAAGATATGTATAGGTGTAAGAGTGTAAAGGTAATGCTCACAGTTGACGGAAAATCACATTTTGGTTAGTATGAGTCAAAGAAAACAGTCATATGATAAATGGAGCCACATGCACCTTGTGACCTCAGATTACACATTAGCATATTTTTAGGGATGGCAAAAGCACCACATCAGTGGTCTGCAGCATGTATATACCCCTTAGACAGATATAACACAAAACACCAAAAGAAAAAAGGCATTTGCAGTGCAAACCACAATGTTTACAGAGAAAGAAATTAGATCATCTCCGTGGCAACGACAAAAGATTGAATCACCACCCTCAGGTCTGGCCTAGAATTTTTTAGTAACATCTATATGTATGTATGTATGTGCCAAGAAAATCAGGGGAATGTCCATTCATTTCAATTATTTGTTCACTACATACAAAGTGAAATGTTTGCGCCTTTATGTAAAAGACACAACATTGTGAAATGGTCACCGCCCCTTTAAAAAGTGTGTTGCTGCACTGTATTAAGTGCTCAGTACTTTGTTGTGTCTGCTTTTGCACTAATTAAACCATCAAGGCGGCACAGTTAAAAACAAACAAGTTTGTCAGTCAGTTATTCTGTGGTTTTTAAACCCGATGGTGATAGTTTTGGTTTTATTACCAAGTACCAAAACTTGTAAGAAAAAGAAGTCATGATCTCCTAATGTTGACGGCGACGAAAAGCATGAAGCGATCTGACATTTCCTGGTAGACAGCTGCGTTGACTGTGGACGATGATAAAAAACAGAGTGGACCCACAGCAGCAGAAAACATGGCTTCCCAAAGAAAATGAAAAATCGGCTTTGAAAAGAGAACTTGGGATGACCACGCAATAGACTTTTGTTTGATGTTTTTGTTTCAGAAATGGTTAAACACATTAAATTCCACAGGTGTAGCCCACGTCGTGCAAACATCTTTATGTGAAAATTCTTGATGCACCAACATCAACCTTAAGGCCTTTACACACCTTTTTTTTTTTTTTTTTTTATGCGGGGGCTGCATGCAGTAAATATTTAGCCTTAATTATACGGCGCTAATGTAACCATACACACCAGCCGGAAAAAACTTCATTTTTCAAGAAATGTACCGAGCCTTTTTTTGTTTTTACGGTGTGCGTAAACTGTTGTGGTTGCGCTTGAGAACAAAAGAAGAAGCTGTACTCCCAGAGGGGCAGAAGAAGAGACAACAGAGGCTGTCTGGAGAAGCATCCAGTCCTTGCTGAATTTAAACAGCACAGGAGATCATGATTTTAGACAGATTCGGCATGATTTTAGACTAAATCACAGAGAGCGGTGTCCATGTTTTCAAACTGCGTCCCATGACCAAGCACTCGCGAGATAGATTTGAAAATGTGGTCATGTGTGCCACTCTGATGCGCAAGACCGGGATTATTATAAAAAAGGGAGCACACAAGATTCGACGGCACAACCGTCTATGCCATTGTATCCTATGCCTCTGCAACTTCTTGTTTATGGAAGACATCGGAGACATTATTTTACTCACACTGCAGGTTTGTGACTTGCCGACAGACGCAGTTATCTGAGAATATCTCGCTAGCCTGTGACTCAAAGAGGCGTTTGGACTTCAATCGCTGCGATTGTCACTGTCGGCATGAATCGCACTCAAAATATTGCGCCTAAAAGCAGCTCTAATAAGAAGTTGTTTGTTTTCCAGAAAATGAATAGTTCTGTAGATCTTTTTTACAGATAAGCGATTGCTCATCCTCTTCTCCTTCTCCATAAACGCGCCTCACACAGTGTGAATTGCTTCTGCGCCATCGTGTGGCATGGAGTTAATTTCAGTTCATCAATACGCCATCTAGTGTTCAGGAGATTGTCTGTGCCCTTATTGTTTTACACAAAAGAAAAAGTAAAAGTAAACGCATAGGTGTGTAAAGACCTTAAGTCCATTCCTTATGAAGCTTCCTCATTTTTAATCACCCTTGCTTGATAATCCTCTCAAGGCTCCGGTCATCCCTGCTACATATATCAGACAAACAGATCAAATGACAAAGATCTAAAGATTTATAGCGCGCTGCACCTTGCAATGCATGCAGATCACAAACAGATTATTTCTTTATCATATTTATAATACACTACACAACATAGTTTACAGATCAGAGAATCCTTAAAAACAGTTTTGAGACTACATGCCATGCAGCTAAACAGTTACATATATAGCATTGAACAGGTTGATTTGCTGAAGTATAGTAGCAGCAGCAGTGCACTGCTTTAATGTATGCCTAGAGCTCCTCTAATGGTGATCTCAGAAATCACAGCTACAAATCACAACGTGAGATTCTGCCTCAAAGTACATTATGCATGACTTTTGTCATCATGAAAGTCTGAACAATTGTAAATGCATTAGTTTGTCTTAAAATTGTCAAGAAAAAGACCTGCTGCTTTAATTGTTCAAATATGTTGTGTACATACTTTCCCTTAAACACTTATTTGAAATCAAGTACATGTTCAATCAAGACTCTTCATCAAATGAATATTACTTTTTTTTAAACAAACAAAACCATAAACTGTACTATAGTAATGAGGATACTCTGTAAAATGCAGGACAGGTAGCTTTCAAATGCCACGTAAGAGAATTATTGACTTTTCTAAAAATAACACTCTTCCAATAACTCATTTTACAATTGTCAGCAATTTGGTACATTTAAAAACATTTGGAAAACATGTTGGGAGTCGAACCTGAACTGTAACTAGATGCAAGTGCTGTGTGTCTGGAGTGTTTTGGGAGCCTCTGATCCTCTGTAATGAAACTCTAATGGGAAACATGTGTATGAGTGTGTCTGCCCTGCTGGGGGTGGAGAATTTTTTGAATGAATGCAAGTCTTGTGAGAAAAAAAGAGAGATGGGGGTTTTGTTTTAGAGTTTAGTAAGATAGAGTATGAGTTGTTGCATGTATACACGCTGTTTGTGTTTGTTTAGGGGCATGTGAACAGAAACCCATCATAAACAATTACAAATATTCTGGAGCACAAACACCAAAGCTGCACTAGACAGAGCTGAGGGGCCAAATTGAGTTTTTTTTAAAAACCTTAAAGCCAATTGTAATGCTAAATTTGGTTTATTTCTGTATTATGATACTTTTACTTTGAAGCACTTTAACTTAAAAGCACATCTGTTATACAAGACCATCTAATTTGCACATTTTGTACATCAAGTCTAAAATAGATGGGCTCTAAATGAGGTAAAAGGCAGACCCCAAGCTTACTTTAACACAGCATTGATATTTTAACTATTTCAACTCTTTTATTCAACTTGCAGTAAACATGTTGCCACAACATTATTGGCAAGTAAAGGAGCATTTCCAGAAGTGTGTATTTGTCAAATTTAGTCAAGATAAAATGTTGTGTTCCCTTATTTGAAGTTATTCAGAGAAAAAGGAAGGATTGTTTTACATTTGGCTTGGAGGAGAATGGGTTCTACTTGTGAAGTTCTTTATGTTCAGTAACCCACCTATTGTTTAATTTGAATATAACATGTAGGTCAAAAAGGTTATTAGTTTTGATATTTTGAGTTTTTAACAAACAATACAGGAGTATTTACAAGACATATAATTTGCATGGTTAATTCAATTTAAAATGTTTATGAAATGCATGACAGTGCCCAAATTGTTGCCGTCAGTGCTATCTAGTAGAGAAAAGAAGGGATAATCCTTGGAAGTATAACACCTGTGATAAGGCCTGTGTTTTTCAAAGTTCTTGCATGAAAAAAGCACAATGGCACAAAAAGTGCTTGGGAAAGTGTGTAAGGTTTAGTTCTGCCTGTTTTTTGTTTGTTTTTTTTTTTGCAAAAATTTTCACTCTCTTTTGACCTTGTCTTTGCTTTTTTGGGGATTATTATTTGGTCTCAACATTTTTTTATTTTTGTTATAAAAACTGTACACTCTCCATTTTTGCAGTAAAAAATGACTAAATATAATACTTGAATTTTATATATTTTTTTTATTTTCAGGTTTGTAGTGGAGTTGTGTAATATAATTTAACAATATGTGTAAACAAAAATATAAACTGGAGTTGTCCTAAAAAAATTTATATCAAGCAGTGCCACAAAAAAAGAAATGTTTTAAAGGTAATTTATTCATTCATTCATTTTCATACCCGCTTCTTCCCTTTCGGGGTCACGGGGGTCTCCCCACGCAAGCACAGGGAGAACATGCAAAATCCTTCCAGGAAGGTCACTGGTGAGCCTCGAACCGATAACCTTCTAACTGGAAGGCCACTGTGCTACCCACTGCGCCACCATGCCACCAGTAATTTATTAGAGCATAATGTAAAGTAGTGAACAAATGGTCAAAAAGGCCCCGGATTTCTAAGGGTTAGAACAAAAGTTACATTAGTATATTTTGAGTGGTTTTTAATTACCAATCATTGTGGAAAGCAAAAAGCGAACCATGGTCAGAAAATCTGTGCATCTCTAGATATTTGTTCTACATTAAGTCTTTTCAAGTTGAAACGATTTTTGTACCTCTTCCTATCTCCCAAAGTAAGAAAGGCATGGTACGATTGACCTTTCAGCAGCCTCTTTCCTTGCTGATTTACACAGCTTCATAAATCTGGCCCAAACAGTTTAGAGAAGTCAAATCCCCCATTTCCATCACTGGCTCAGTGCCACGGAAAAAGCGTTCAGCTGCAGAAAAGAGTGCTTTTCATTTACCAGGATGAATAACCTAAAGCGTGAGAGAGAGGTAGTGGATGAAAAAAAAGTTAGCGCAATAAAAGATGTGAGTGATATAAGTAGTGTGTCTAAAACGAGGCTCCGGAAACGTGCCTTTCCTCACACACACCTGAACCCTACGTCTCATCTCTACTACCTGGAAGCGAGACCTGGCTCATATCACTCAAACACACATGCCCCCACGCACAAACACATTCAAGAGGTGGGTAATGGAGAACAGCTGCTGGGAAGCAGAGAGCCTCATTCATAAAACACTAAACTTTCATAATGAGGCAGAGATACAGCCAGAAAAAACGAATGACACTTTGTATATCTTCTTGAAATTATTAGAGCAGATTAAGGCCATTTACGCAGTTTGTTTAATTAAAAAAAAAGTCATCACACATTGGTAAAAAAGAAAAAACTAAGTGCAGTAAATAGCATGTAATTCCAAAGGTATGATTCTAAGCCTAAAATCATCTTGAGCAACCAGAGGCCTTCAAAAACAGCATCCATTATAGAAAAAACTATGGTTTTGTTGTCTACCTTAAAGCATATAATCCGGCAGTTTCAAATTATTAGCAGAGAAAAGAAAAGTTTATTAACATCAACCTTCAGACAACCTTGCAATGTCACATTAGCTGCGTTTTCATCCATAACATTGTAAATATTGCTTTAAAAAGCCCTGGATGGAAACCCCAAGATGCGCATACATTTTTAAAACATACAATACACTTTTATCCTATAAGGTAAATGTGCAAAAACTATGATATAAACAAAAATAGTGAATAAAACCAAGCATGTGCATCAAAAATGGAGCAATGAGGCAGCATTGATAGACGAATTGATTTCACTGTACATCGATGTAGTTTCAGTCATTCTTAAATTCCTTAATCAAAGTCTGCCATCAAAGTGGTTTAGGATTACCATCTTCCAGAACTGTCTTGAGTTGCATTCCCAAAGAGCAGTCTCCCGCCTCCAAAAATGAGATGACTTGAAATGTATTGTGTTTCGTCTGCGACTTCTACGCAAGTCAGTTTTTTATTATAATAAAAAGGCCTTCCCCTAATGTAGCAACTTCTTTTTTTTTTTATATTTGGCGCCAGTTTATCTTGAAGTGACGATTTTGTTTTTTGGGTCTTGTTGGATGGACACAGTGTTTATTCAATAATGTTTTATGAAAGATTTCAGTTTTGCGCATACATTTTCTCACATATTTGGATGGAAACATGGCTTGCGCGACGCTTAACATGAAGAATTTTGCGTCTAGATTTTCTTGGAAGCTATATGGATGTTTGAAATAGATCAAGATGGAAAAATGACACTATATCTGAACAAGATCGTGCTCCTCCCTTGATGTGAAAACATGTGATTTTTAAAAATCTAATATGCAAACAAAAAGAAAAATGTAACTGTGAAAAAATAAATAAATAGACAAACAAAGACTAGTTGGCAAGCCCCTTTGAAATTAACCATTTGAAAATAATCGTGGGAGCCAAAAAACAAAAGATAATTACATGTTTACAAACACTATGCAAGCAATGGAAGCAGGAAGTCTGACGCGCTCAGAAATCACATTGACTGTTCCTATGTCTGAAACATAAAGAACATCCTCAGTTTTACAATCCTAATAAAATCTGTTAAGAGTGGCTCTGCAGTATATGGAAACGTATTTCACCGTAAAATAACTGACTTTTTTCAGATGTTGGGGTGATTTTCAAGTTATGAATTCAGTACATGTGTGTTTTTTAGCTGATGCTTAATGATGCTCATGGGAACAGACCACAAGCAGAGCGGTGTTCTTATTAGCACAGAGAAGCTAGGAAGATATTGATGCATAGTTCAGCTGGAGTTTACCAGTGTGTGTGCGTCCATGCGCCTGTGCTTGTGTATGTGTGGGTCCCACAGGGTGTCTTCCTGCTGGAGGGATCTTCTCATGGCCGAAACATGATCCCTCCTTCCAAAAATAAAGAGGACTGCAGCAGGAACCGACCCTGCAAACCATCAGCATTGAAGATGCAATTGTTTGTTCAAATACAGCAATGCTAAAATTGGATTGTGGTTTTGTTTGATTGGGGTAAGGGTTATATAGTATATGATATACTTTGTTCAGGGTTTATATTAGTAATTTATTATTCAATGAATTATTTATAATAAATGTATTTAAACAAATATGTATCTACAAAACATCATGCATCTTACGAACACCCATGACAAGCATGTAGAAAACTTTGCATGTGCAAAACAGTGACAAATATGCAAAACGTGTTTTATATTTTGGATTCTTTAATGTGGTCTTATTTTGCTTTGGGTACAGCTTTGCATTTTCTCTCAACGAGCTTCATGCGAACGGATTTTCTTGTCTTGAAGGAGTCCCCAGAGACCTGTTGAGTCCCCATTTAGCCTTTAGTTTCTCTTTCATCCCAAACCATGTCATTTGGGGTTGGATCGGGAGAACATGGCAGCTGAATCACCTGGATTAAGCTTTTCAGGGATCTCCATGATTAAAAAAGCCACATATAGATGAACGGCATAGCCCTAGGTTTACCTGACTAGATTCCCGCAACTGCCACACTGGCTACACCTCTTTGTGTGTATTAGCTTCCCTGTGTAGTTGCCCATGTGAATTGGAATTGCTAGTGGGGGTAAATCACATGTGCCCTAAGCTAAGTGAATCTGCTAAAACTAGATTTAAATGTTTTTCAAAAACACTAATTAAAGTTCATTTAAACGTACTACTCCGAATTTATTTTTTTGGTGCAATTTCACGTTTGTTGTGGAATTATTGTGCAATGTAAAGAAAAATGAAGCAGGGGCTGTACTTAAAAAATTATATCAAGCAATGCCACAAAAAACTGCTTTAAAGGTAATCTATTACAGCAGATTGTAAAGTAGTAAAGAAAAACAATCGCTTTTAAATTTGGTGCGTGATCAAAAAAAAAAAGCAAAATATACACTTGAAATGCTGTGGTTATTAATCCATTCTGCCCCTTTCAATGTTTTCACATAGCATCAATCGCTGTGTACCCGAGTCGTTTGCATCCATGGTTGAAGCTTTCTTTATTTTATTTCCAATTAACAAAACCAGCAATATTTGGGTTACAAACCATATTCTAAAGAAATCTATGCAGTTAAACGTCTGCGGGAATATTGAAATGACTGACATCTTGTTTCTTTGCTCTGCATGCTCCATTCTGAAGTGACACACAGCCTCCTGGAGGAAAAATTCCCAACAGTGACTGGCAAAGACTCAGATGCAGCAGGGTTACTTTGATTGGCTGTGTGTTGTTTAGTGCTGCCTCGTGTACTCAGAATGTGAAGAGGAAAGTGTGAAGTATTTTCACCCACAGCTCACTATAGCCCCCGTGAGGTAAAACATGGTACTAAAGGGATTTTTGAAATAGTTACTTAAGGAATGGCCTGTTTGCTCTCTTTTCACTGTCCCAAACATTAAAGTCTTCTTTTTAGAGGACACAAAAAGAAAGCGTGATGGAAACGGAAGGCAACTGAAAAGCACAATATGTTTTACTGTAGCAACAGATACATTGTAAAAAAAGTAAAAGAAATGCATTGTGAAAAATGTCATTTTACTATGTATAAAAGATGGAAATCTATATTTGTACTCAAGACAAACCATAAATCTGCAGCACATTACACAGACTCAGTCGTAACCTCAGGCATTTCACCATTCACACATAAATACAGTTGAAGGAGAACACGGCTTTACTCTTTTGACTCTCACTAGCGCTCATAAAAACAACCAAAATCAGTTTGAAACCACAGCTATGTGAACGGCGGACCCAGCAGCCACAGCTCCAGATCTCTCATGTCTGGGTGAATAATGACATCAATTTCCATCTGGAGCTCTGTCACTCCAAGTGTGCTTTTTTTTGTTCCAGCAGTTGCTCTCGATTGGGATGACTTTTTTCCCCCAAACCTTTAACCTTGAACAAAACAAGACTGGCTTACAATAAGAATGTACTACTTAATAAGGTTTAATTTATACTAATTAAAGTCTTAAAAGTAAACTTTAAACATGAGCTTTTTAATCCTCCAAGTGTGTTTTGTTAACTTCAGCTTACAGTTATAAACACATATTTCTTTCTCTCATCTGTTTTTGATTGAAAAATTGAAGGAAAGAACGGAACACTAAGATGGATAAAGAAATAAATGCAAGTTAAATGTTAAAATGTATAATCAAAATCGAAGTCAGTCTGTATCAGTAACAGGTTGGCTTTCCACCTCTCTGTGTGAGCTGGTTGCTTTCATGGGCGCAAGTGCAGACGGTGCAGTTCTGGGGTACAATGTGCCTTTCATTTCGCCTGTTCCTCTCAGAGCACATGTGGCCCAAATATGCAGCTCAAAGCTCCAACACAAACTGTCTCAAGCTCTCTCTCTCTCTCTCTCTCTCTCTCTCTGTAGATTATACAAATAATAAAACAATGTAACATTAACCGTGTTTTTCATGCAATAAATGCATTATAAACTATAATCATATACCTATAAATGTAGATTCATTTTAGCAGTTTCGACTTTAGAAGTGGAAACAAAAATGAAAGTAAATAATAATATAAAAAACAAGTGTTAAGAAATTAAAATAGTTAATGTCTGGCAATGATTATTATAATCCCCAAGTTTTTCGCATAAACGAAGCAGAACATTATGGATGAGAAATGTTTTTAGCTACAAGTACTCTGCAAACACGGGAGATGCATAACTAAGACTTGCAAACTGCTACATAACATCAAAAGAAAGAAAAAGGAGAAGAATAAATTAAAAGTACTTTTGAAAGTTAATATATCTATTTTTATGAAATCAGTGTTTGATGAAGTTCAATGTATTATTATACATCAATACATTTGTAGCTTTGTATTTAGCAAATCTGTTGAACGGTTGGTTATAATTTTGGAAAACATACAAAATTCTATAATTTTCAATAATTCACCACCTTCTATGTTGCTGGTTCTACACAATAAAAAATGCAACATATATCGAGTAGGTTGTGTAAATGATTTTTTTTTCTGTAGAGAAATTAAATGCATTTACTTGAAACTAAATGTTGAATATCAATGATAACAATGCAGCAGCTTGACAAATAGTCTTTAAGCAACAGTCCTTGCCAGAATAATCGTAGACGCCATGTGCTCAGCCAAGCCATAAAACTCCTGTTCTACCTTTATTGAGAAGAACGAGCCTTTTCAGTTCGTAGAGAGAATGAAAGAGATTCCAAAGGGAACCAGACAGCAGCCAGCAACAATCACAGCATCCAGCTGCTCGACAGCAACAATGAAATTTCAGACCATTCTATAAAATCTTGAGCCAAATACTTCACGGAAAAATCTGGTTGTTTTTATATAGAGCTTGCAGAAACATCATAGGTTTAATTGAGAAAAACTCCTTTTTTTCTTTTAATTTCCTCTGGGGTCAAATATAGGTTGAAAAACAAAAAAGGAAGTACACATTAGAGTGTAATTAATTAATTATTCTCACTCTTTCTCTCTCTCTCTCTCTCTCACTCTCTCTCTCTCTCTCACTCTCGTTCCAGCTGTTTCCTAAAGCAGTAGTGTTACTCTCTTAGACCTGTCCAGCATTCAACATGCTACTGGTCACCACACAGCACTTCCTGTTTGCGTTTACTCATTTCCTCTTCTCTCCTTGCAGGAGAGTCTGTTGGTTTTGGCAAACCACTCAAGTCCCTCAAGTTCACACACAAACATGCGCACACACACATACACCATAGCAGTATTTAATGTTCTAGCGGCCTTTAATTAAAACTGAAAAAAGTATGTATATTAATTTTAAATTTATTCCTATGATTTTAGGGCTGATTGTTGAGGAACAGTTTCAACTCTCTCCATTATCTGTTGGGTTCAGTTCTGATGACTGGCAAGATCTCTTTAGTTCAACTTACTGAACTGGTAAGGAAGTTCTTGAAAACCTTTCTTGCAATACATTCCACCTCCCCTTAACACAGTGTACTGGTCCACTTCTCCAAAATATGATGTTTCCATCCTCATGCTTCACACTCAATATGGTGTTCTTGAAATTGACCTTACTACAAAACAAACAACAACAAAAAAAACAATAGCAAAAAGTTCTATTTTGATCTAATTTGTCCCCATGACCTTCTCTCATGCTTCTTCTTGATCATCCAGAGGTCTTAGAAAAGCTTCAGAAGAGCCTGGACATATGCTGGTTTAGATTAGAGCTAAAGATCGGACTAAATTTTTATAACCCTACTTCGGCGCAGGTTGTCACGTGATGCGCGTATATTGCCACGAGAGACACAAGAATGGATGCAGTGGAGGTGAAACAGAGGTTTATCTCTAGAGATTACCTTTAGAATAAATGTTTATGCCATGGTCATTCTGTTTTGCTGGCAGGTGTTGATGAAATTCAATATCTGCCCAGGTTCCTCAGGTTTGGAATTATCAGTAACCATAGTAACTCATGGCTTTGGTTGAGAGCGAGAAGGCAGCAGTAACTTTTCCAGAATTTTTTGTCTTTCCTAGATATACCGTCATTTATTATGCAAAAGCATGATTTGTTTAGCACACATGTTTTTTTATTCTAAAGCTCGACTGACAAACACAACTCTTTTACTGCAATTTTCCAGAAATTGGTGTAAATCTTACTAAAATAAACAATATAGGTAAACCACCTTAAACACAGAACAGTTTTTTTCTGGTTGGTAATGAGACACCTATGACTTTCATCATTTCAGCCTTGTATTTAGCCCAGATATGCAGGTTGAACTTTTTAGGTCAGATTACCACTCTAGTGTGGATGGCATTTGACACTCTAATAACTGAAGATTTAACGTTTAGGTCGTAAGTTATGATCGTTTAAATTTCTATCAACTATGAAAAGATAATTGTATGTGTAATTGAAATACATGTGGCATATTAAAATGCAGTACTTTTCTTCAGTACAAAAAAAAAAAACAGCTAATATTTACATTTTTATTCATAAAGTAGAAATAATTGCAGATTTAAATTAGAGTTTAAAACACCAAAAACTACCCAATGACCTCTATAATTTCCTCCTCTGTGTAAGTCACAATGCAAAATCTGATTATCATCAAATTCCCAACAAAATATACATAAGATCAACAAGCCACACCCATCAGAGATGACAACCCAAGCTGTCATCATCTGACCTAAAATCACAACTCATTCTCCAGTCTCTCCATGATAGCTGTTTATTCTTTGCCCGCAAGACACATCTAAGTGCTTCAGAAATATCTAAAGAGATCTGCCCTAAAGAATGCACCTCCGAGACGAAGCAAAGAAGAAGGTGGCCAGGCTGAGTCCATGCCATCAAGCACTGAGCTTGTTTGCTACAATTAGTCTGATGCCAGATAGCGGACGTTATCGCAGCTCCCCATCAGACTCTCAGTTTATCTTTAATTGCAATTTGGAAAGAACTCTGCTACAATTAAGCCTGGGAGTGGTGCTGAAACCCTGCCCTAAACAAGAGGTTTAGATGCTTCGGTCAGAAATAAACACAGTACGAGCATGAGGTAGACAAGAATAAACATATTAAAAAGCTGTAGAAAAGTGTAAAAGATCTACATACCATCTATTTTTTTTTTTTTGTAATAAATGTTTACAAAACGATTTAAATTTCACAATGTGATCGCTTTAGGAATTTTCTAGACTCTTTATCTCTCACTACATTGTCAGCCACTACCTTCTTTTCCCATCCCTCCCTGTGAATATAAGCTTCACTTCCCCACAGCACTGGTGTCTGTCATCTACTGCTCACTATTCTGAACTCCATCAGCTCTTTCAATCGTCTGGCTCCATGGTCTGCAGTGGTCCATCACGTCTTTATATCCTTGTTGAATTTCTGTTTATGTGTCATCATCTTGTCAATAAACCCTCTGCACCTCCATATCCACTTGACTCAGTAAAAATTACTTCTCTTATTACCTCTATAGTTATGCTTGCTATGTGCATCACCAAGATAACGCTTGAGAGTCTTCAAGAGGTATTTTTAAACGTTTCGTTTCAAACTGGTTTTAAAGATCCGGACACTGCTTTCAATGTGTAGATGTATTTCAACAGTGGCAGTTTGAATAAATGTTGAAATGTTGAATTGGTTTGCACTTAAAGGTATTTGACCCCTTCACAAAACTCTTGTTGCAAAGAGTTGTTTGGACGTCAGGTTTGCCCATGAAAGATTTTGTCCCATTGTTCTTTAAACATCCTCTCAGAGTCATTCATGGTTCAAGGTTGAAATAGGAACCCAAACCTTCAGCTCCCTCCGCAGATTTTCAATGGGATTTGCCTGGTGTGATTGGTAGCTATTTTGAGATCACATTTAAAAAAATATATATTTTATTTAAATATTTTTTGTCTGTTATTCTGTCTTTTCGGACTGTTGAAATAAAACTAGTATTACATGTGATCTCACTGTGGGCAAATGTTTAAAATCACCAGGGGCTGACATACTTCTATCCTTTGCTGTTAAATAGACATCCCCAAAATTAAGAGACACAATAAAAATGTGTTTCTGAATACATTGTGTGTAGTGTAGCGTAGTGAGAGTTTTTTTCTTCTTCCAGAGAATGTTAAATGTTGCAGCACCACAAGCAGGACATCACTAATTTATAAGATCACGTAAAAGATTTGGAATTTTAGTTGCAATCTGATCCCTGTTTTATTATGTCCATGTTTTTTTAAGAGCTTGTGGCCCACACATCTGGAAAAGTCATTTGTTTCCTGTGCATACCATATTTTTATCAGTAATCTATCCTTTGGGCATCTTTAGAAATTCTTGGTGGACACTGTGACAATGACTAGGCAGTTAAGCTTTATTTCTAGTGATGGTGATCCAGGCTTCTGTTAATGTCCCATGCTGTGACTGGAAGGTCAGACAAAGGAAAGAGAAAAGAATTTGAAGATTGAGAGGCATTGACTGACATCTGCTGGACATTCTCAGCAAACACAATAAGATGCAAGAAAAAAACAAACACAAAAAAAGCAAAATGTTTCTATAGTTTTGCTTTTAAAATGTATTTGAATATATAAGAATAATATATAATATATGAATATATATTTTAAAATAAATATTTTTACTCTGGGCACCATAGGTATGAAAATGAATGAATGAATGAATGAAAGATATTTTTCCTCTGTTCTAACTGCTTTATGTGCAAAGAATGGAATTTAAGATTGGAATCTTTGTATTCATATTTCTTTGATTTGTCATTTTATTTAAATTGACATGTATATGTTATATAATGCAACACACATCGAATAATTAGAGTTTTGTTTTTTGCTTGTTCAGATCATTCTCAAGTGTGGATTAGAGTTTAGTGGCACAATTCGCAAAACCTCTGCTTGATCCAAATCTTGTAGAACAAAGCTTTCCTGCACAAGCAGCCAACTTAAGAAGAAGATAAAGAGAAAGAAAGTTAAGACAGAGGAGGGGATGATGGTAAAATAAGAACGATTTGCTGCTGCTGGCAAGACGTGGTGCTTTTAATTGGTTCCAAGTGTACTGGATTTTCTCCGCTGGAAGCACCTCTGTATGGAGCTCCTCCAATATGGCTTGGACTCTGCTTGCCCTCAGATTCTTTATTGATATTATGCAACATCCTGGGGAACTTCTGGAAAGTGCTCCAGAGAAGGTAATGGATAAGCTTTAGCAGTGACCCCATTGATGAGTTGGACAAGACCCACATAAATGCCCTGAGAATAGTTGTCTCACACAGTGTCCCAAGGAATGACACCCATTGCCATAAAACCTATAAAATATATTATATAGTTGTAACAATTATTTGAATATAAACTGAATCTCTCTCTCTCTCTCTGAACTGCCTTTAACATTTAATAAGTTCACTCTGTATTTCATTGTTAAATAGTTATTTGTCACAGTGCATATCAGAAACTGTTGTCGACAGATCAACAGTCATTGTCTTCGCTTAAAGCACCATTGAACATTCCAGCTTCTGGTTGTCATCCATCTCTTAAAACTCAACCACTCAGAGCTGAAAACCTGTCTCTTTTGCTCAAGCATCTTTGTATTGCCGCATGGTTTTAGAAAAATCTCTTATAGTCCTAAAGAGAAATCCTTCATGCGAACAGTGAACATGAGATCACAGGTACATTATGGGAGACAATGTGCACCTTTCACTCACAATCAAATCTAACAGGTAATAGCTTTAAAAGCTAGAAGCAAAAACATAAATGTTTATTTCATAACTAATACTTTTAAATCATAGATTCATAGATTATGTTTTTGCTAATCTTGTAAATTCAAATAACTAGGGATTAAAACATCTATTACATATGTAAATTAAATGCTGTGTGAATTTTAAAAAAAGCAAATCTAAATTTAACAATATTATTTAATTATATTAACATATCTGCAATGCCTTGGTGACCTGTCTAGGGTGTACCCCCGCCTCTCGCCCAATGTGCGCTAGAGATAGGCACCGGCAGTCCCCCGTGATACCAAAAAGGGAATAAGCGGGTTGGAAAATGAATGAATTTTAACAATATGAAACAGCAACTATTTGTGTTTCCATCAGTAATAAAGTCACCTCAAATTATGTGATTGCCACAAGAATGTCATTGCCATGTCATTGCCATTTTACTCATTAAAAAATACAAATTAATTAAAGTTGCAAATAAATCGTTTAATTTGGTGAACTTGTCTCCTAGCAAAAAGCAATATCTTTGCAATACAAATTATGTTTTTATTTAATACAACCAGTAATCCGTTAAAAAAAAAAAAAACATTCTGATTAAGAAGTGACCTGATAAAACCCCAACCCTTACAAGAACCCTCTACAAGAAAATGTAGATTTAAAATTGACTGAAACCATGTTTTATTTTTGTAATCTATATTCTATTTATATTGAAACATTGGTGCAAAGCCTTAAACACTGAAAATGTTTGAACAAATGTAGTGCTTATATTAAAATCTGTGATTTTTGTAAATGTTGCTGCATTCTTTTGCCCAAAAGGACCAATCATGAAGTGAAAATGACCTATAGTGGAACCCAGTTAAAGGATCCTACCTCGAAATCCTAAAACGTCTGAGTCCTAAATCTAAGAAAGCACCTGGGAAACTATTATCTGTGGCTCTATGGCCAATCTGCCTCCACCAACTTTTTTACCTGCTGCACAACAGGATGGCACTGAGAAAATCTCACAAGCAAACAAAGCATTCCTAGCATCACCCCCACAGGTCTCCCTCATTTATCCCAGCAAGGAACTAGAGCTGTGAACACAACTTTAAAGACCACCATGAGCACAGCAGTGAAAACCTTGAGTCCTCTTCGAGTACACTCCCTTCCTGCTTCCCTGCTGCTGGGCCCTGATAACGTAGCTCAGATGGAGTCAGAGGAAATGGAGGAAACAGAGTTCCCTACAAGACAACAAGAAACACAATGGACGGAGGAAACAATGATATGACAAGGACGAGAGAGGCTGAGGAAAATGCTGATAGACAGAGTTTATCAAGTATTGGTCAAGAATGTGACAAACTTCACCAAACCATGCAGACGAGAGACAAAGTCACATGGTTCAGTGTTTTCATTCTGAAGTCAAGGTGCAGTACATATATACTCAAGAAAATGTAGTCACAAAAGCTTTGGACATGTATTATATTTTTAAGTTAAGCATCCACAACTATCTAATCTAGTTCATTGTTTGTTAACATGCATCCCTAACCCTATCAAATAATGCACAGACAGCCTTTCATAGTTCAGGGAAACTGTGATGCTTTTAACCATGTGTGTAGCAGACCAAGTGATATGTACAGATTGTTTACTGACAGTGTGTAATATTTTTGTTAAAAAATGAAATTACCAGCTTGTATATTTGTTGAAAGTGTGGTAACAGCATTTAATACCCTTCCATGTCTGTGTGTTAGCTCTGCATGTAGACAGATGGTATAGAGCTTAACCTGATTGGTTAGTGCTGTGGCTGTTTCTATTCAGAGTTCTGAACTTTCAAGGTTTTTATTGTTTCTAATACTTATACATGAGACGTGTTCAGTGTTTTTCTTAGCTTTCTCAACCCTTTTGATCAATGTTTTGTATTTTATTCATAAAAAAAATGTTGACACATATTAATGTCATTTGTTGAGTGTTTGCATTATCCATTGCAATCATCATAATAATCAAATGACAGTACCAATATAATAAAATTACTTTATCTTTACTTGGTTATCTGGGAAACACATTTTTCTACCAAAAACAGTTTCAAGGCACTCAACTAAAGGTACCGAATTCGTCACATGATCATCTAAAGAAGCATCTTTTGAAAGGTATAGATATAATCAAAGAAATATCTTTTTAAAGGACATTGTAGAGATTGTATATGGTTATTAAACATGTTTTTAAAATTAAATTGGCTTCCGTCTCAAAAGTGGATGTAGTTAGAAACTGGGAAATGACTAAAGCCTTGAACGGTTAACCCTTTTACAGAAAGATTGTCTGCGTGTGTGTGTGTGTGTGTGTGTGGCCGTTACCCTAAGAACCATCTGTTCAAGGTTGTTGTACAGCTGCAGTGACTGTGCTGCCATTTGTCTGTGCTCTCCTTTCCGTTCACTTTCTGATTTACTGTCTGGATTTTTATCAGACGGCCACATGCTGGGCCCTGCGGTATACCTCGACTGCACGGTTTGGCCTCTGCAGAGCACCCTGCCAAACCTCCAGTTCTCAAACACAAACAGTAGCACATGCATCAGCCTTGAGCATGAAGCAAGGAGTTCAGTTGCTTTCAGATCCTTTGAAACAGAAACAGCCTTCATCTAAAATGTTCCCTTCTTCATTCACTTTTCCCCATGAAGCACACTGTAGCAGAATACATGAAACACAGACTGTGTGAAATCAAATCTGTGAATTCAAGCATAATTGGTAAATTTGCAAGAATGGAGATAGCTGCCCTCAAAATAGTTAATGTAAAACAGTTGAAAAAATGATTTTAAACCATTTATTAATACATTTATACTGTGTCCTTGGTTATTGAGATTTCACTCAGATTTATAATAAACAGTGTTTATAATTTGAGGAACACACAATTAACATAAAAATGTATGTATTTTTCATTTAGAGCGTAACTAAATAGTTTACTGTTACTTTACACTCATGTGTAGTACATGGCACATGAGAGTTGTAATTAGGCAAAAAAAAAAAGTTGGAATTTTGGGAATTTGGGATTTCTTAGCAATGTATAATTTTGATTTGATATGTGATACGATATGATACAATACAATACAATACAATAGCCTGGTATTAAATGTCTTTTATCCTCCCCAGTATAAATAATCATCCTCTTGTATTTATTGATGATGTTATCACCATGTTGATGTTGAACATTTCAACCAGAAGTGGAATTAGAATTTACAACTCACTTTAAATGGAGCGCCTTTCTTTTATTATCAAAATAACATTGCATAGGTTTATGGTGTTTTTTATGCCATTTGCAAGCACAGTGAAGAGCTTAAAGTTAAAGGAATTGTTACTCCAAAGCCATTAAACAAGAAATAGTTAACAAATAGTTAATGGAGAATCATCAAAATGTACTAAAGGAAATAATATGGAAATTGTCCAGTTGTAATCCTCTTTTGCCCAAATTTTACAGTGATAAACTACTAAAATTCTTAAGTACTTTTATTTGATTACTGTGTCAAATTCTAAAGACAAAAAATGCCCTTTTGGGGGAGACCAATGCATTTATGTTTCTTCAAGACAGCTACCAAGGTTGGTCTCCCTCACAATTGCAACACTGTGCTATTAACATCTACATGTCTTTTCTGAACACGTATGGTATATTGGCGAGGCATATGGTACTTTTAATTAATTTAGGAGTTTTGACTCCATCTGTTTTGAAGCTGAGCTTTGAAAGTAGAGATGGATGTCCATATGGAGTACTTATAACTGTCTATAACTAGACATGATCTCTTGAACTGAAAAACAGATGGAAGTCTATCAAAAATCGTACAAACTTGCATCAGAGAAAAAAACATGCAGCCTTTAACGTGTCAGGATTTTGTCAACAACAGATTGCTGTGCAGGTGTTTTTTTATCTTTTTGTTATTATTATTGTTTAATCAGACTGTTCGAAAGCATTTTGAGGTGGAGAGGTGAAGTGGATCTCAGTATTAAAGTGTTTTGCACAACAGCCGTCGTCCTGCAGAGGACCAGCAAATGCCAAATATTGCACCTGCTGTGAATAACCCTAAAGAGATAAATCACCCTCTTTGAAATTTCAGATGTTCTCTTCCTGTTGTTTAAAGTCTCAGCTCAGCTGTTCATCTGCAGAAAGCATCTAATGAGAAGTTGAGTAATCTGGCCTGAATGACAAAGCTTATACTCACATCCAGATAAACAAGTCTTCATGGTACTTTTCTTCAAAGGCATTTGATTTCCTTCATAAAACTAAGGTTGAACCACTTGAGTTGTGTCTTTATGGAGCTTACGAGGCCTTTCACACCGGGGTCAGGGATCTATTTCTGAGCATATATGTTTTTTGGTAAGTATGAAAGCAACTTGTTGGTTCCCGGAGAACACCTGCAGAGGTGATTTGGGAAAGAATTCATAAAGTCCTGAATGTGTCACTCAAAAGAGGAAGTAACTGACAAATTCACTCCACTTTATGTGTAGAGACATAATAAAATAAAATTCTACATATTTCCGGTGACGTAAGGATCAGAATTTACCAAGTGAACATAAAAATTCGGGGCATTATGGAGGCGGAGCCATCGGAAACAGACCAGACGAAATGTTGCCAGAACAAAAGTACCCTTGATGAAACCTTGATGAAACGATAATGTTTTGTGTTTACAGTGCTCACAAATATTATGTTGCTTCAAAACATCTAAGTTCTAATGCTGAATACACTTAAAAACATGGGTTAGTTAACTTAAATGGAACAAGTTTGCACACAAATGTTAAGTACTTTAAACTTATTCCGGTTTAGAGTGTACTAATGATTTTAGAATTCAGCATTTTATATGATGACCAGGTAAATAAATAATAATAATTAAAAAAAAAAAACATCTGGCAATTACAAGTTACAGAAAACTACTCTCTGAACATGATGCAAACAAACTTTTTTGGACAGACCTCCTCTTTCCAAATAATTTT
The DNA here is from genome assembly GCA_007224835.1 of Danionella cerebrum. Lineage (NCBI taxonomy): Eukaryota > Metazoa > Chordata > Actinopteri > Cypriniformes > Danionidae > Danionella > Danionella cerebrum. Next base: position 494,505 of record SRMA01027212.1, on the reverse strand, counting down.
AAAGTAAGTCAATCTGTTAACCACAAAACTATTGTTTTCTAGACATTGATCATCATTTAGCCAAGCTTTGTTGGAGAAGTAGGAATACTCTGTAATTGCTCTTGGGTTTTGTGGCGTGGGAATGGTGTGTGTATGACAGGCTAGATTGATGAGGCCTTCACACCCCTGCATCCACCCATAGACCGAATGTCTGATTCTCCAACCTCTTTTTCAAACATCAAATATCTTCATAACCTCAGACGTATTGGACAAAAATCTCATTAGATGCCTACAAGAAACATATGCATATAACATGGTAATACATTTATTTTTTATAATACACTTATGCATACATCTAGAAAGCACCCTTCAAGTGAGAGCTTTTGCTGTAATGCTGAGGAAAAAAAAAAATATAATCTAACACATTTGCTTTACTGTAAAACAAAAAAATAAAATAATCTAGGACACTTTTAAACAAATATCATTTATAAACAACAAAAAAACAAACAAAAAAAACAATTACATGTATTTTTGCATATTGAACACTTATTTACGAAGCCTGTGAAACGCCAGATCCAATTTTCAGTAGAATGCAATGAATCCTTTCAACCAATCATGGTGCACTTTAAAACACATGGCAATCATGACATGTTTTTTAATGTTTTATCTATTTTGGTATATAAAATACACTTTAAAACATTTGCTAATTTAACTTTAAGGGAGGAGGCAAAACAAATTTAAAAATCCTTTAAAAACAAGAATTTGAGGCAATGGAAAGAATTTGGCGATCTTTGGCTTGGTCGCCAAAGATTCTAAAATTCTAAAAACAGCTTTATGTGTAGTGAATGTAGCAAGATGAACTATACAGTTCATGGTGTACAAGTTTGGTACTTTCCATAAGTTTAAATCACTTTTCCTCATTGTTTGAACTGTTTAAAGTGTATGTTTCATTATTCCATGGTGGGGTTGAAGTGGATACAGGCTCTAGACTGGTTTCTCTCTCTTTCTCTTTATAGCTCCCATTTCCAGACCAGAGAAACTCTAGCCGACTGTTACAACCTCAGCTTCTTCATTTGACATCTCTTCACACACTGAAACAGTTAGCGGAGGCCTGACCATTGACCTTCTGACCTCTCCCCATCACACACACAAACATATGTACACACACATTGGTAATCCTATCATTATGAGGGCATTCTATGGTCATAATGCTTTTTATGTAGAGTTTTACTCTCTTAAAATGCCATTTAACACTCCACCAGAACCCCATCTGTAACAAATATTAATATATGTATTTGTTTAACAATTTATAATGCTAATTTTGGCATCCATGCAACTTTATGGAACATTTAAACAATGTTAAATGGGGTAAATACAGAAGCAGGTGAAACTCGAGCACAGACAAATCTGTCAGGGTTTTTGTTCTGTATTCTACATTCTGCAGAGCAAACTGATTGACCCCTGAATGGCCACTAGAGATGCTGCACACTGAGTCATTGGGAAGTCCGAATAGTCAGATGTTCTCATAACCAAGTGTTTCTGCAGTCTTCATTGTCTTTGGTCAACAAATAAAAATGTGATGACGTCTCAGTTCGCCGAATTGCAGTACAATTCTTTAAGCTCAAACATATTGATACCTTAATGTCAATGAAGAATTATCTGTTTTTTAAAAAACGATCATAATAAAATTATACAAAATGTTTTTTGAAATCAAACTGTAATTATTTTATCATCAATAGTTGTTTTTTCTCATTGTCATTGTCATTTTGCTTATTTATTTTGCTATATATATATATATATATATATATATATATATATATATATATATATATATATATAATCCTTTGCCGACTAAATATTTTGTAATTTTTATCAAAAAATGACGATGGCGATTTTTGTTAAATAAAACTAAAACAAATCAGACTAAAATATGACTTAAAATAAATGGAAATCGCATGTCAAAACGAACAGTGCTACAACACAGATTTAGTAAATGTATTACATAAATGAAAATAAAATTTAAATTACAGACATTTGAAACTTTTTTGTGAGCAAAATGAGAACTGTGTCTTCATTCCTCCAAACCAACATTAGCACATCATGAAAAATAAAGATTATCTCCTTAATAGAACAAATATGTTGAATCCTGTTGTCTGAGATAGAACAGGAAGTTACATCACAGCAGGAGGTTGCATTACAACATGATTACAAGTTGCTTCATTAGGGCAGCACTGCTAGGCTCTGCCTCTTTTGTAGATCTCTCTCAGCCCCTGCCCCCTTCTCCTTTCTTTCTCTCTCTGTACTCAATGGAGCATGGCATTTAGCTGTTAGCATCTTCAATGTTTAAAGCTAAATAAAGCCACATTTTTTTCTGTTAAATCTTATAAACCTTGCTCCCAGAGTCTTCTTTAGGGGGTTATGATTAATTTTGCAATATCATATAATAAGATGAGAACCATTAGAACTAGTGCACATTTTCTTAAGTCCCAAGTGCTTTCTCTCTTAAGTTAGCAAAGAAATCACCAAACCTCCATTTTTTCCTGAGGTTATAATTCTTAGACTATGAAATCATCCACACAAACACATCCAACTTTTTAAAGACCAAACTGTTGCCCACTCAATCCAGTCCTGCTGGTCCCAATAGTGTCAGAATAATCATGTTTCAAGTCACCTGGGGACCTTGTGAATTGTAAAACACAGACACACAAACATGGGGGGGGGGGCACAGAGGATTGAAGAAGGGTCTCTCTGATACCTATTCAAAGCTGTTGGTTTCGCAGGGAGAGTCCTGCCAGCCATGTGCCCACTGCATCATGTTGAAGTGATTAGGACACAGGAAGCTGAAGCTAACACGACTGACACCAGGCCTCAGCACCACTTCCTTTCCACAGGAGCCACAGCCTAAACCATGACACACAGACAAGCTCGCACAGTGATTTATGCCCATAAAAAAGAGGAACATGAGCAACCTTTGTCTTGTGTCCAGACAAAATGTTTTCAATGTGTGATATTTTGAGACTTCTTCGGCTTCATATTGTTTGTCGAATTGTAAACACTGCACGTAGTGTGTATTATTATTTAAGGAAATATCAGGGAGATCCATAAGGAGCTTGTTTTAGATTTTATTTAGCTTTTTGGCTTTTTTTTTCGCACTCCCTTCCACTTCCTGTTATTGTCCCTGATTTGTTTACTCTGGTGTAATGAATGCATGTAAAATTTTATAAATTGTTGAAAATGTAAAACATTAATCCAGTAACTTAATTAAAACAAAAGGTTAGTATTTTATAAAGGGACAAATCATCTTACAGGTAACTATACATTTTACGTATTTTTATTAGAACTTTTATTATTATTATTATTATTATTATTATTATTATAATGTTTCAAAAAAATGACATGACTATTATGAGAAGAAATAAATGTGTATTTTCCCTGCATCCAAGACAGTTTGGTAGAGATCTACTGCCACCTACTGGTGAAGGTCAAATTTCCCTTTTCTCTTGTATTATAAAATGCTCAAACGCTTGGTTAAAATTGGCTACTACTTAATTATATTTAATAGTTGGTTACTTGTTAAGCACAATATTGCTTATCTACCCCTTACCCAAATGGTTAAAATGTTAAATTAGCTGAGCTGAATGTAAAACTTTTTTTTTAACCCTGTAAACTTTAAAATAGAAACTTTTAGAAAGGAATTTCTAAAATCAAACTCAAATGTCAGAACAAACCGGAAAACACAATGTTCTGTAAAACACAATGTTCTGTTTACAGGATGCATTATGTCTCAGAGACTTCAGATGAACACGCTGTGTATTTAACAGGAGAAAGTGATATATTTTGACAGTTTTCTCCTCATTCTGGCACCTGGAGAGAAAACAGAGAGACAGAGAGAGAGAGAGAGAGAGAGAGCAAGCTGTGATTTGTTTCCAGCTTTGTTTGCGGATGCTTCTTCCCTGAATATTGTTACCTTTTAAATGGCAGAAAAGGGGTTTCGCAACGTGAGCAATGCCTTATTTTGAACAAAAAGCACAACATGAAAATCCCTGTACCATAAATAAAGTCAATAGCTTTTGGTTTCATCAGTTCTTTCTTTTAGAGGTAAACTGTCACTTTATTGACATACGTTTTCTGCCTGCTTGCGATGGCCACTGGCTCCAGACAGAGCTTCAGAGTGCTCTGAACTCATTACCATTTTTAACGGCACTGTTTATTTGTCTTGCAACCCTCGGGTAATAATTATAAGAGTCAATTAACCCTCAGAATAAAGGGCAGATTTGACTATTAAATGCTGATTCACTGGCTGTGCTCAGATTTCCCTAAGATTGCATCTCTTTGTATATTGTGTCTTAAATTATTGCTTGACGGAAATTAACCAACTGTCATCTGATCATTTCTGGGTATTAAAATTTACCAGATTAATTAAGTGAGTGCTGTGAAAAGCACCGTTTTTTATTTATGTAGCAGAATTTTTAACCTTTCAACTTTTATTTTACTGTATTTATTTATTTTTTGCATTTAATCTTTTAATGATTCTTTTAGATAATGCTTGGCTAAATCCTTTCAATACTGGATTCGCTAAACTGCTTTTATTAAAGGATGGACAGATTCCGAGATTATTTGGACCACCCTCATTCTCCCATTCACAACCAGTAAGTACAATAACAGTTATAGCAGCGTGTCTACAGCATGTAAAATACGTGCATAACATTCTAAATATTGATAATTTAAAACAAATCATTTGGGAGTCATAAGAAATAAATGCTCTTTATAAGACAATGGAAATGTATTTAATGTCAGAGTCGGAGGCAGAAAATCATCATATGCTTTCTTTTATTTTAACAGCAAAACATAAATTCAAAAAGTAAGAAAATTATCTAATGATCTTCCAATACACACATGAAGAGTCTGATCTAGTCCGGTTAGCTCAGTTACTAGAGCATGAGGCTCTTGATCTCAAGTTGGCCACTTTATGTTAGCTTTCTTGTGGCTCAGTTGGTAGAGCATTGTGCTAACAATGCAAAGGTTGCTGGTTCAAATCCCAGAATAAGCAAGAACTGACAAAAAAAAATGTGTTAATTCATTCAAATGTAAGTAACTTTGGATAAAGCGAAACGGAATGATCTTTGTTGCAGCCTCACTTTATTCCTTTCTTACACTCAGTCTGACCAATAGCTTTTTACTTTTTTGATACTTTTATATCATCTTATAGTTTTCTACACAAACTCAACTAAAGAATCTATTTAGTTACAGATACACACCAAAGCACACATGCACACAAACGCACACTTGCAATGCAGTCTAAGTCATGGCTTCATTTGTATTTTTCTGGCACAAAGTGTAAAACCATCTCTATTAACTCAAATAAAATCCAACTCTCAAATAAAATTAATTGGTTTTTAACCAAAAAGAAAAAAAACGACGTTATAGTAAATTTCTCACATGATTCTTCATCTGTACTTGAAAGGAAGTTTAGGAACGCATAGCTGATTTTTTTTTTCTTTTTTTTTCTTTCCGCGTGACACATCTGTGTTTAGTGAGAGACACAACTGAGTTTGTTGGTCTGGCGGCACTTGAGCAGTTTGAGGAAGGTCTCCATCTTGTGCGCATCCTTCTTGAAGCAAGTGAGAAGATGATAGTCACGCAGAACTGACTCCAAAACCTCTGGGAACTGACCGTCAAATGAACTAATGGTATGCTGGAAGAGAGTCGAGGATGCAAGTACACTTTCACCAAGCATCTGTCAGAAAGAGGAAGATGATAATGCAAACATTGAGGACAGAAATCACAATGTTTCATACATTTCAATTGTGCATTTCTGTCAGATGGATTTAAGAAGCTTTCAGCAGCAGTGAGAAAAAAAAAATAGTAGTTGCTGGTTCTAAACTTTAAAGAGTGTGCATGTTCCCCTCATGCTTCAGGTCATTTTTTTTACAATAAAATAAATGTAGTTTAATGTAAATGCAACTATTACATTACATATGATGGACAGACAACCTGTACAGGGTGTACCCTGCTACCAGTTTGTGCTGGTACCGTGCACCTGCAGAACCCTGTGGCCCTGACAGAATAAGTGGCTGCAGAAATCAAATATTGAGTATATCTGCTCTGTTTCTGATTCATGTAAATATATAAATAAAAATATGTATTTAACAAGAAGATTCTTAAGTGTCTTTAAAACTGTAGACTTTTTTTAAAATAAGCTAATTAATAAACCAACAAAATAAAACATGTTATTACCTATGAATATTTATGTTTACATTTCAAGAATTGTTGTCTATGTTTTTCTATAGAATATTGTTAGGTGCATTGAACATTAAATGGACAACACTAAAAGTGAATTAACAGTAAAAGATAAAAACAAACATTTTAAACCAAACGAAGGAAAGAGTGATTATGTTTCTGTACCTTTCCTATGAGCACCACAATGCCCTGCTCCAGGCTCAGCAGTTTGTCTGATACCCACTTTGTTTTGCTGAGCAGTGCGTCTGGAGCATCATCGTATCGATCGAGAGCTGTCTGGAGATAGAGCAGCGGCTCCATCCAGGACTGGACTAGGCCCAGCACTGAGTGCAGCAGCCATGTGTCCTGTAGAAAATGAATTATACATTTATCACTGATCGCTTTCTCATATAAAAGTTCGATTATATTCCTGTTGAGAGTCACAGTGGTTTGAAGTAACCAATAAAATTCAGATTTTTTTTTTTTTTGCAGTCACGTACTATGTTTGGAAAGAAAAGATTTTTAGATGATCGTGAATGTTTTCAAATTCCTGCCATTAAACTTAATATATATATATATATATATATATATATATATATATATATATATATATATATATATATATATATATATTGTTCAAATAAAATGGTATAGATTTTAATTTATTTATTTTTATGTTTTTATGTTTTTATCGACTTTTATACGACTTTTATACAGTAGCCCATTAGTGCACAAAATAACTAATCTTGCTTTTGCAAATAAAAAACACAAATATTTAATGTTTTATTTGTGTTTTTGATTTGCTGTTGTTTTGCTTTAGCCGTTTTTTCATTTACAAAAGCGTTGCATGTGCAAAGTTGATTTGAGCATGAATGGGTCACCGTACTTTATGTCAAAATAATTTTGAATCCCAACATTATTAACCACTGAAACCAAACTAAATTAGAAACAAAAATAATGTTGAAACAAATTCACATGAAATCAAATATAAAAGGTAATGCAAATGGTGTTGTGACCTAAAAGTATGAGGGATCTTAAAATTGAGGGATCTTAAAGCTAAAGTCCCCAAAATGGCTACCAAATTGTAAAAATGACTTTTTAAGTCCTGTAAAAATACTCAAACTTTTTTTTTTGCAAATGCGTGAGATGATATTGCAGTTATCTCACTGAATCCAAAAGTCAACATTTAATTTTTAGCCCCTGATGAATGCAAACAGTTTCCATATAATTCTCATTACTTTACCAGTATCAGCTAAATCAAGCAAATAAAATAAAGCAGTAACCTCACCGATATCTGCTGAATTTCACTTTTGGTTCCTGGGATGGGGATAGGTTTGCTGTGGCAAGTGTTTCCACCCCGATTCATTAGAACGTGAAGAGGATATGGGACGAACATATCCTCCTGCAAGACAAACATGCAGTCAACAAAGAGAGAGTATTTATTATAAATAATTCATACATTCATTTTAAAATAGTATACTGTATATACTTTTTTATGGGCATCTTATGGGATTGACATGAACTCATTGCGTTTGTGCAACACGATTTGATAAAAACTAAAAGATAAACAAACAGTGCTTGTATATTTAAAGTGTAAAGCATTTCCCTATTGCTCCAAGTAAAATACTGTTTTAGGGGACATGTTAACAGGAACATGGAAATTACACATTTTATTGACATTAATGAAAACATAAGTCTCAAATTAATCTAAAGAAGAATCTTGGTCCAGGAGTGAAAAAAAAAAATACAAAAAAAATCAGAGTTGTTTTAAACTATTTAGAAATACTTTTCAAAACATACATTCTGTTGGAAACACTGTGCTGATATTCCGTTACTACTGACTACTTTAGGAGCTCTCTGAAGCTCTTTATATTATTTACATGAATGTTTTACAAATATATGAAAGCCATTTTTATTCTCACATTTAAGAACAAGTAAAATGACTTTATTGGGATACCTACAAGTAAGAATTTGCTTTGAGAGACTGTACATAACTTCGACTGAGAACAAAAATAACATCAGTGCAGTATTAAAACAGAATACAAATATTAGATTTTAAGAACACATTCAACACATTGATCAAGACTTATGATGCCCATCATAAAAGAGCAGAATAACAAAAATATGCTTTGTTTGATCCGAATGTTCTTTCATGTTTGTGCTTGTTCCAATGCTAAGAGACAGTCCACCTCTCACTGGTTTAATCTATTCCGATTGATCCAGACATCTATCTGACACTGTTTCTAACCAGTCAGATTATTCATTAAGATTAAAGTCTCATTAATTCAAAGTCACATGCACAGCCAGTGATAATGAAGCCAGCTTGATTAAACCAGACACAATAATGATCCTATAAATTAAGGAAAAGCTGCAGTCCGTTTGGCTATTAATATCCCAGTTGATGAGAGGAAGCTAACGATAAGATCGATTCAGACTTCCACAAAGAACATTGTATATAAAGTTTTAAAAAAAAGGGTGTTTATTGTAGTTAGCTTATACTCTCTTACATCCATATATTAATCCATCCTTCAACCCTTTTTTACCTACACATTCCAGGCTTATATCCTTTTTGGGTCACGGGGGTCTGCCGCTGCCGATCTCAAGCTCACATTGGGAGAGAGGCAGTGGTACACCCTGGGCAGGTCGCCAGTCCATCGCAGGGCAACATTCACTCACACATTCACACCTAAAGGGAATTTAGTTTCTTCAATTAACTTAACCGCATGTTTTTGGGACTGTGGGGGAAACCAGAGTGACCTTGAACCTGAAGTGACAACCTTCTAACTGGAAGGCCACAATGCTACTCACTGCGGCACCATTGCGCCCTAAAGGGTGATTATTAAATGTTAATAAAATGTCAACCTTGTGATATCTTCTCCTTTTCTGAATCCTTACAAATTCCCATCTATGGCAAATCACTGAACCCTAGTTGTAAAGTTGTCATGCTTCCAACTAAAGTTGTGTACTTTTCTTGACCTAAAATTTTAATGATGAAAATGTAAAACCCCCAATATGCTAAAAATCAAACAAAACTTTGGTTGAGATTTTAGAATTATCCGTATTGGCAGCAAAGTGAACAGAATGCAGTAATTCATGGAGTATTGTGTAGAGAAAGATAGAGAAAATACAGTATACCATTTATTTGGAGAAACTTTTAAAATGGAACGATGGACAGTTTTTGCAAATGGTTTCTCCTTTTGTGTGTGATTAGCCTGATTTTCTCAGAGTGAGGTAAGAAAGGACAAGGTTTGATTGACTCACAAAAAGTGTGCAGGACTCCTCTGAGACACGGTAGATGAGCTCTGCATGCTGTATGACCCGATCCAGAAGCTTCTCTTGAGAGATTGAGTTGCAGTGAGAGAGAGACCCGCTCTCATCCTTACAGTCCAGTGGAAGAGCTTGAGACAACCAGAATTGGCAAAGGGTTGCCACACACATCCAGAGTTGTACAACTGAAATAACACAAGAACATCAAACTCTACCCCAAGAGCTCTACACTGTACAAATCATTTGAAAACATTCTACATTTGTTCAAGTGATAGATGGAACATCTTCTACGAGCACCTCTCTTGTGGCTTGTTTTTGAATGAAAGTAAGTTAAGGGTCTGCTAAATGTATACACAAATACATTGCTGCAATCGTCACATTTCAAAAGTATATCTATTGATAAAAGTTGTTCTCTAACTAAACAAACTAAATAAAATCAATTAAACATATTTAACTAGAATTAAAAAGCCATTGCATGAGCCCGTCTTGACCCGGGACAGATATACCTGTGACGCCGTTCATTCTGTTACTCAGCACTCACCTGCTTTACGCGCTAATGCAGAGGTTTTTATAAAGAAAGGTACAATGAATATTTAGAGAGATGCAGGAACTCACCTGTCGGAGTGAAAGAAGATCTGTAACCTTCTCACCGTGTCCTTCTCTGTGAACAGTCAATGGAAGAGTAATGTCACCAGAAATAATTCACTGTTTAATGGCAAGATTCTAAAAACAAAGCTTCTTGAGTTTCAATGAGTTTATTTAGAGCGATGCTACGGATATTGCATTAAAGGGGAAACAAGTAAGTGCTTTGAAAGGTAACATGAACAATGCAGAAAAACAAAATCCTTCCATTCATGTCTGTTTTTTTATTAAACTGGGATGAAGGCAGAGTAGTTTGTTTGGCTGATGCTTATGAAGGTAGCTCCTGGTTAGGGCTCTAGCACCAACGGTGCATACAACCCTGTTGTTATTGCTCAGAGTGTAAGTGTTTCATGGCTTTTGGTGCATTTTTGAGAGTATAGACGTGCTCAAAAAGATACAGAATTACGCACACACGTCAGAACTGGTGAAAATGTATATCAGAATAGGGTTTGAAAAGTGAGAGTTGAAAAATGGAGCACCACTTAATGCATGTTAGCTTATAATGTTCCATCAGTCTTAAACTATATGGGATGATAAATTGCAATGATTTCTTGATTTAGTAAAACGATGTGCAAATAATGGCCATCAAATATAAACAAATCTAAACAAATGCATATAGCAGCCTATAGTTTCAGCTATAGCTCCACTTAGTGACAACATTGAAAATCCCATTCTCGCTATTTCACATTGTGTTTGAAGTTGTTAGCGAAATGTTACATTACCCTTTTAATATTCGAGACTCGAGAGACGGGATTGTGATGAACAGAAAGCAACAAGGTTGTAGAGGAAAAACATTAATTCACCTTTGTCTCTGTTGCATTGAGCTCCCCTATCCTGGCCAGTAGTGTGTCAAAGAGCCAACCACGGAGCCGACAGGCACGTTTAAACGACTTTATAATTACCTTGAAAGTGTGTCATCTCATGAGTCACGGTGACGCTCTAGCACGTCATAAATTTAACATAACTGGCTCAACATTATTTAGTATCATCGTTGATATTAATAATATATGTAATGCTTAAAATTTTCTTACATAAAGGACCAAGACCTACAAAAAAAGTCTATTGGAAGTCAATATTTTGTAAAAACCTCTAAACAAATGTTACTTTTGCCCGTCTCATACTAACAAACTCCTCCTAAATATTGTAAATTTGGCCACAGAAAGACTAAAGCGCCTGAGGATGCTCAAGCCCTTTGAGCGCTGCTTGCAGCTTTACTTTGTGAATAGTTTTATGAACTCCCTCTTCTATATTCTTTCCTTACAAGCTCCATGTCTACCAGAAAGAGCTGTGATAAGCACCAGCAGATATCAGTGGCCCTTATTAGGATTCAGATGAGAATGTAGTGGATGCATACTTTTTTCTTCAAATTCAATGTTGGAAACTGCTCTAAAATCATAAAAAAGTGCAAACACGCATGTGTTTGAATAAATAAAGGCAGGCTTTCTGTATCACATTGCCATATGTATAGATGCTGCCATCCAGCTTAAGTTTAAGTCTTATAATTCTCATCCATCTTAATGTTTATTACTTTTTTTCTGTCCGGGTAATATTTAGCTAATATTTCTTTCTAAGCTAAATTTCCATTTAAATCCAGTAAATTTATTTAATTACCTGATAATAAATTTAATTATGGAATGTTTTACTAATTAAAGGTTATTTTAAGCATGTTCAGTCCCTCTGCAGGGATGTGGCTGATTATGGTTTGATGAAAAATTATCTTTTTATGTTTCCTGTCTCCTCTTCCCGTTCAATGGGCTTCAGCAAAACACATTTCTCTCAAAAGATCTAATACTGCACAGGAAATATAATCCACATCCGGAGAGAATAATGCCACTGTAGGTGGGCGGTGGACTACATTAAGTGATGAAAATTACATGCTGAGACCACAAACCAAGTAAATATGTCTTAATCCAATCTTGAAATGGTTAAATGGACGTATTTACTCAGTAATTTTCAGATTTAAACCCAGTTTTAGAACAGCTTCACATTAAAGCTGAACAATTATTTTACAGATGGACCCTTCTGTTTGTCTATTTCCGTAACGCAGATCCCTCACCCTTTAATAACTAGGGTGATAATAGGAAATGGTAGAACAAACCAGAAGCTTTTTGTCCTTTTATATTTTGTCTGGTGAATTACTGATCTAGCTAAATTAAATATATACATAAAATAAATATAAATGTAAATGTGCTGTTACACATGAATCTTGAACATCTGGAATTCTGCAAATTAATAAAATGAAAGAGTGTTCTATTATTTGACCCCCTTAATTAATTTGTCTGTGTATGCAAGGCGTAAGAGATTAGTATTTTAGAGGTCAGCAGAGTTCACTAGGTGCTTCGCACGCATGCACACAATGAGAGAGAGAGAGGTAACACCTGCTCTGACATCCAGAGAGATGCTTGAAATCACACACTCTTGATCCTGCTGAAGTCTCCAGCCTTGGCTTGGCTTTCATCGGTTTAACATGTAGGAATAACAATCAATCTGTGCTGACAGAAAAAGCTTGCTTATGCAAATACAGAGTATGCAAGATTAGATTTAAAACGTGCACATACTACAAATGTACAAGCACTTCTTTTTTTCATTCAAGGAAAATGTCAAGTAGCAAGCTGGATCACAAAACTATTTACTTCAGTTGGAACTTCATTAAGTGACTATTGCGTCACATGACATTCGTCATTAAGTGACTATTTTAAATGGCCCCCATCAAACATGCATTTTGCCTAATTAGACCAGCAGAAACCAGTCTGGAAAGAAAAAAACAAAAAACACACATATATATATATATATATATATATATATATATATATATTACATGTAAGAATGTGATAAATAAATATAATGGATGGGTGGAATTAAATTACACTTTGCAACTGAGAATTCTACTGAACTCTAATTAGGATTAAATAAAAATAATATGTTAATTACAACATCTTGTTAAGGAGTATAGCATAACAGTGTCATGATTCCAGCACATAACACCCTTCAAACATATTCTATAAAACGTGCAAATCATTTTAATTTGAATGGGAAGAAAAAATAAATTAAAATACTGAACTAGTCTTATAATATTGAATCAGGTCTGATAAAGTTAAGTGAGTCATGATAAATTCAATTCAACATTGACATTTTTTACAAAGTCAGTTGTAAAAGTCAACATTCAATGGAAATAAAATGTTAAATATTTGTTAAAAAGGATAACCTAACAACATAACATAAAAGCAAAAATGAATTTAAGTGTAATATGTACTTTTTCTTCATTGAACTGTGAACTTCTGTTTTTAAATCAAGGGTAAATAAAGCTTTATGTCTGAATCTTGGCATATTAGCAAACGTGAGACATAAATTAGCAGAAGGAAATGCATTGTTTTCCAATGAGGACTGGCTGATTTAAAAGGACATTGTGTGTTTTACACCATGATACCAATTATCATGAAGCGACAATGAAGGATGAGATAAATTTATGCGTCCTCATGACAGCTATAATTAGGTCATCCTGCTCCCATCTTCTGTTCAGCCAAAATAAAGATTGTTGGTAAAATAAGTGTTTAGTATATTAAGAGTGTCACTTTTTTGATGAGAAGAAATTTTCATTTTATGTTCTAATTAGCTTGGGTGGTCTTTAGTGCCTCAAATAAATGAATTGAGGATATGAGTAATAAAAGTGTTCAATTCGCTTAAATTGACATTTTAATTACAATTTTGCATTTGTATATTATTCTAGTGATGGATGTTATGAAATACACTGGCATCCATGTACATTGTGTTCATTACATTTTTGTAAATCATCACATTTACATTTTTTGTATAAAATGCTTGTATTAAAAAAGCATAATAAATATAATTACTTTTATTTAATTTCATACAATTAAATAAATTCATAATTTTATTTTGAAATTTCAAGTTGAACAATGACTAAAAACTGTAAAGAAAAATTGAATGTATGCAATGTACATGTATGATTGAAAATAAAGAGAAATTTTCAGGACTATACACACAGCTCTATCTTCACACTTGCCAAAATCCACTTTCCGGATTTTCGTCAAGGAAATGAGGAATGAGGACCAATTGAGCTGTACTGGTAATCAAACAAATACGTTACAGTAAATGTAATGTAAATTAAATGTCTTTCTATTGCATTTATCAATGCTGTGTTGGTTGTTTTTTGATAATTCATGTAAGTGTGTGTGAGGATGAAGGGAACAACTTGCTTCTCCATGCTACTCTTATTTTTTATCCTGACTAGACACTGTCAAAGTGTCTTCTATTTGTGACCCAAACGAGTTTGTCGATAAAGGCTCACAAAGGCAACAGTGTTTTTTCACTGAGATTTTATTTTGCCAAACATTGTACTTTCACGACGTATGTCCTTAACATTTCAATATATTAAAAGTAGCCCATTGAGAAGCCCCACCTGGAATCTGGGTGTTTTGATAGCCAGACAATATGGACATTGATGAACAGTGGAAAACCCTTTTAGCACAGACATATTGTCCCATATCTTTAATATTTTTGATGGATGTCAGGGAATCGTATGGCCATATTCCTTCTCAGGCACTTGTTCACTCCCAAGACGACTTTAGAGTTTACCAGAACACCTGATGTAACCCATACTAGCATGGGAAGATCATTAAATTCATGTCGTCTCAGAACAGAGAATCAGCACCTGTTCTAATATCGTCTGTTTCAGAGTGCAATTTACCTGTCTGACAATCAAACAAAAATGGTTTGGATTTTTATTGCGGTATATAATATGAATCAAAGTTCCTTCAAAAAAAAATAAAAAATAAGAGATGGATGAGATTTAAGTCACGTCGTCATTGACTTATCAAGCTTTTTACATTAAAGTTCTATAAAAACCTCCACAAAGAACAGATGATTATTCAAAGCCCTAGGCACACATTTAAAGACTAAATGATGAACTTGCCATTCTCTTTCTGTGCGTGTGCATGCGAGCATCCGACAACACGCTAATCTATCAATCAAGATCCAACACACCTTGTGGGCCTATAAATAAATAAATAAACTGTGATATAAGCTTCTGTGTGTGTGTGTGTGTGTGTGAGAGAGAGAGAGAGAGAGAGAGAGAGAGAGAGAGAGAGGGGTTATGTAGAGATTAGTTAGAATGACAGTTCTGGGCTAAAGATGCATTACCCCATCACTTCAGGCATAATTAGGGTTTTTATGATGAACCCAGCCACCTCCTCACAAAGCATTACACATTCTGTTTGAAATATTTTCAACTATGAGATTCATTTTGAAAATTGTGCAAAAAAAAAAAAAAAAAAACATGCAGAAAATAGAGGAATTACCCAAATCTATAAAAAAATAAGAGGGATCACAAAATGGCAATATGTAGGTTACACCCGTTTTTTGGATACTTGTTATTCTTTATTTAACAGGGCTGATTTTTTAGCAAAGAATTAGCAAATACATGCTAAATAGCAAAATGGTGCACATGATTATAGTTATTTACCAAATATGTGCATTTTTACACTAAACTAATTTAACCTTTGAAATACTTTGAGCAACAGGATAGTATTTTTTTGAGTAAGCTCTAAGATATATCATCGCAAAATCATCAAATATGTAAATAGAAAATTGAGAGAACTTTTTGTGTTACAAATTATAATACATGTATTTGAAACATACAATGCAAGAAAAAGGTTCACTATATTTTTTGGTGACATTTAGCATCAGAGACAAGCAATTTCAATATTTTAAATGGTAACAAGCAATCAATATTTAAAATGTTATAGCTTAAATTTGCAATATTAAAATCTTTTTATGAAGCAACTGTTAAGCTTATTTATACATGACATAAATAGCATCCATTTGGTGGAGTGGCTCATGTTTATTTAACACTTAACTTTTATGTGTTATATTGTGTCAATTTATAGTTTTAAGTACTAAACAAATTAATTTGAATCTTGTTTTTAACCTACATTGATTTGCCCATCAAATTTCACTGGTTTGTTGGTTATTTGCAGCTAAACAACCATGAAACACTAGAATAGGGAAGGTGATCGGGAGCAGATACTGAATGAATACTGCACAGGTGCAGCGTAATGAGAACTGATCAGTCGTGTGAGTGTTGACAATAGACGGCTAGCACATGACGTCATTGCTAAGGAGAGAAATGCAGATGGAAGGCCGAAAAGGATTTTCTTTCATTAAGAATCAATAGGAGAACAAAAAGATGCAAGCTATGCATTGTTTATGGATGTTCAGAAACCACACTAAGACAATGTTCACACTGCAGGTCTTATACATAAGAATTGCTTTTTTTACTCGTTCAAATTACTGATGATTTGTGACATATCTATCCTGTGTGTGAATTTATGCTCTGCAATGCGGACCGCATGTGCATAGATAGTATATATATATATTTGACGATATACAGTGGTGTGAAAAACTATTTGCCCCCTTCGTGACTTTTTATTCTTTTGCATTTTTGTCACACAAAATGTTTCTGCACACAATAGATAACACTATTTTGAATGCTTTTTAAATGCAAATATGAACCTTCAAAGGTAAAAAACCCAGAATATCCACTAATTAGAAACAGTTCCCTGTGAGCAGGCTAGCAAGGTTAATATATATTCACTGAATTCACATCTAAAGATATTTTTTGTATGTCGAAAAGCTCTAAGAATAGCAGAAATCTGTTGATAATTAAAGGAGTTACGCCTCGATGGGTTGACCTGCTAGAGGGTGAATGCATATATGTGTCTTTGTGTATTTTGTGTGACAGTGAGTGTCCTATAACTTTTGGTAAATCTAGTTGCTTCAGTTTAGATTCTTGCTCACAATTACTATGCTTATATCTACTATACAGATTGACTGCAAGTGTTTACCTATGGACAGATGTATGCAGAGGATGTCAGGTAAGACATGAACTCACATTAAAGGGATACTTTTAAGGGAAACTCTAGAATATATTCGATAGGAGGGATATTACATTTTGAAAATTCACTCCATGTAATTAAAAATGAAAAAGATAACATAGATCATGAACACGAATATTTTAGCAAGCTATTTTTGATCACTGCCTCTACAGCAAGCGCTTTTCAGCCAGATCAAAAAGACGTATGTGTGTTGCAGGTAGATTTGGCAAGTAAACTTACTTTCCTTTAGAAGGGAACAACACTGACAACTCTGTGTACAAAAACAGCTCGGCAGAATGTAGTGCATTCATTTTGCGTGTCTCTCGCTCTCACCTTCCCCTTCTCAAAGGCACTCTTTGTGGAAAACACAAACACAGATATGAGACATTGGGTTTAAAAACAAGATTTTATCAGACTTATAGAGATGTATACTAAAAAAGCAAACAGATTGAGCAGACATGGCTTGAAAGAGCTCTCGCTGGGCATAAACTTCCTATATTTATCTGTATAAAAAAGTGACTAGTGAAACTAGATGTGAGCACCAAATTTCATGCAAAATGTAGGTTTGATACTATATACATTCATTCATTTACCTGCTCACTTATTCCATTTCGCCGTAATAGGGGTCTGCTGAACAAACTGGACAATTCATGTCCGGCCTGGATTTTCATCAGAACTATGTGATCGCAACCCCCCTGTAAGGTGTGAATAACCACAAGGCAAAATAAAAATATGCACCAAACAAGCTCAATGAATGTACTGCACCATTGCATGGTGTGTTTCCCTTTTTTGTGGATATTTTGGGCAGTTTCAGTGCAACAGTGAATATTCTTGAGAAAAAGGTAAAAACCTTTTGAACGGTTTACTACTTTACAATTTCTTCTAATAAATTACCTTTAAAACTGTTTTTGTTTTCTTCATTACATACAATTGCGCAACATACCTTAAATTGTACAAAAAAATACAATTCTGAAAAAAAAATTACATTTACAAAAATGTAATGAACACAATGTACATGGATTCCAGTGTATTTCATAACATCCATCACTAGAATAATATACAAATGCAAAATTGCAATTAAAATGTCAGTTTAAGCGAATTGAACACTTTTATTACTCATATATATTCGAGGCACTAAAGACCACCCAAAAAAACATTTCCTCAACCTTCTACAATGTTTCAAGCACTTTTGTTTACCATTGTGCTTTTTTTGTACCAGAACAAAGGTCTTGTTTGTGCCATATCACATATCTTGTACTTCCAAGGGTCATCCCTTTTCTTTTCACCACTCGAGGGCACTGATGCCACAGATTTGTGGTCTGTAAAAGAAACTTAAAGAAAATCTCACATTTTCTCTCATTTTATTTTGAATTACCTTGCAAATAATGCATCATAACTCGTGTAATGTTTGTTTGTAACCAAAACTACCAAAGGCAATAACATTTTAGAAACCAACACATTATACTTGTAATCAAAATGAAATAATAGGTGGGTCAGATCTTTCCTAATTAATTCAAAGCCAGTGCATGCAAAGACTAAGGGTCAATAGTCATAAGAAAATCACTCAAGGACATGCTATCAATATTCACAAATGACATAAACAAGCTGTTTGAGTTGTTATGCCAGTCGAACAAATCTGTGAAGCTGATATCTCTGCCCCTCAGAATCACTGAATCATCCAGTCTGAAACTCTTCAATAAAAGATCAAAGGTGTGGTTCATAAAAGCACAAAACATGTTGAGAACAAGGGTTATTCACAATCTATTAACATCAAGCTCAAGTGAAGTCAAGAAACCAGCTTCACAATATTACACATAAAAGAAAGCTAGTAGCGGCACTTTTATTTTAAATTTAAAGCTGATTTGCATGATCTAGATGCAATATCTATAACTGCAGTAACATGTTTCTAATTGGTTGAAAGGTATTCTGTATGGTGAAATACTAATGCAGTTTCAGGCACATTTTCACCTTGTTTTGGTTCCACTTTGATACAGTGTGGCAGTCTAAAAAAAAGTTCTGTGGTTTTGTAATTGAAGTATAAGACATACAACAGACATTGAATGTCTATAATAATTAACACCCCACACTGTGATGTGACCGTGGTTGCACATTCATTTTACAGTGAAACACTGGCAGCGTCCTGTTCACCTGAAGTGGTATTTCATTTCAATCTGTGATTCTCTGATCCTGACTGTCGGTAAGAATGTCACGCTTTATTCAAGAGCAAAGGGAAGGCCGTTGAAATAAACGGGCATGACTACAGTCAAATCATTGCATGCTCTTTAATCTCTCCCTCCCTCCTCTTCCTCATCTTTCCTTTATCCTCGCTGCTCAAATCTAGGACACTTTTTGTTTTATTTTCATCCCCAGTTCTCAGGAGTTTCAGAGGCACGACAATCTAAAGCTCCAGAAGCTTTCACATTGTTTGCAATAAAGAGTTAGAGCACTTTTACTGTCTGAAAATATCAAGGGCATGCGAAGTAGATGTTTTTTTTTATGTATAGTTTAGCGCTAATTTGTCTCTATAACAAATATGAAAACCTTTCTACGCTTGTCGCCACCTCGATTTAACTATGCAAATAGCTACAAGCCGCCAATAGGATAATTAGAGGTTTGGCGATTATCTTTCAGCTGGCAACTGGTTATTTTACCCCAATTGGTGCAATGAGTTTGGGAAGTCACATCCCATTTTTTGTGGAAAAGTTGTTCGTCTTTTTTGAGAAGGGTCCAATCATTGGCATGCATCAAGCAGAGAAAGCATCTAAAGAGATTACTGAAACTTTTTATATAAGTTAAAGATTATTGTCGAATGATAATGAGACCAAACAGCTGTTTAGTCTTAGGAAAAGCACTAATCAGTGAGGCTAACTGCTTCAGTTTGCTAAGGAGCATAAAGATTGGACTCTGGAGCAATGTAAGGAGGTGATAAGAGTCCAGATTTATCTTGTTCCAGAGTGATGGGCGCATCATTCTAAGAGGAGAAGCAGAAGGGATTCACCCATCCTGCCTAGTGTCTACTGTGCAAGCCTGTGGGGGTAGTGCTATGATCAGGGGTTCTTAACGATGGGTTAAATGCAGAGCATAAATTCCTTGTATGGGTCACTCCATACTTGGTCCTAATGTCACTTTCATGTTATTCCATGAAAGCATTTTTTTTTCTTCCCTGATGGGATAGTCATATTCTAGATGACAATACAGGATTCATTGGGCTCAAGTTGTGAATGGAAAGGTCACCATAGAGCAGACCTTAACATCGGGATGTGCTAGAGAATGCTTGATGCTGCGGTCAGACTGTACCACCATCAATGCAAGATCTTGCTGAAAAATTGATGCAACTTTTGCCACTTCGAATGCATTCTAGAATCAAAGCCAAAGGTGCACCAACAAAGTATTAGAGGGTATGACCTTTGTATTTTATGGTGTGCTCAGTGTCTGAGCTCCTCACACTTTCTCTACCCAGCCACCCTGAGGAGGAAGCTCACTTCAGCCATCTATATCCAGGATCTCATTCTTTCGGTGATGACCCAGAGCTTATGGCCATAGATAAGGTGCAGCTTGGTGCAGTAATGACGGATTGATTAATGATGTACAATTATGGTCCAATGATGAAAGCCCTTGATTTAACCAGGTATAGTAAAACCGGTGCTCCTCCATGGAGCCAGGCATGGGGTCGGGGATTGTATGTGAGCTTGGTGGCCAGGCCTTACCCTTTGGGGCCTGGCCGGCCTCAGCCGAAAGAGCAACATGGAGATCGTTTTACCAGTGTAAAATGTGGTGGCAGTCAAAGGGAGGAACCTCGGCAATCCAACCCTGGACACAAAATCTGGTTTTAGTAACAGAAGAAGTGTTTTTCTGTATTTTGGGCCAACAAGAGGTAACAAATCTATAGGAAAAACTACAAAAAACACAGTCAAATTAAAATGAAAAAGCACATTAATACACGCTAATAACCCTGCAAAAATGTTTACAATTTAAAAATGTAGATTTTATTAGTAAATGAAAACAGTAGGATGTCAGTGCTGCAGTACTAAACAACGTTGTGAATGCATGCCAGGATTGATGTGTCAAACACAAGGAATATACCCAATGGAGAACAGTGGAAAAGCAGCCACACACTACAATCAGATAAGACATCAGCCGGCAGCAGACAGAGGTGCACACGCAGACGGGCATGTCATTAAAGAAATACTCAATGGTACTCATATCTCCACTTTACAAAGGAGCAAATTCTCCAGACGTGAAACAGGAAGTTGTGAAAAAACATCAAGATATCGCCGTAATCAAACTGACACACAGCTTGGGATTTCATTTGTGTTTACACACAATGGAAATATCAACCCTGCTAATGAACGAATGTGTATCTAGGGGAACAAGAGGCATTGGTTTAGATTGAAATAAACAGATAAAGACTAAGGGATGAATGTCTGAGCAGACTTAATGAGTGTTGTTCATCATAGTGAGCAAGAAATGTCATTCACAGAACATATTGCACGTATCAGTCATCGTGGAGGCATTAAAACTGACTTACAGAGTAGGGAGGTTCAGCTAAAAAGTAGATTTATATGTTGTAATCTTTTCCTCTGGTTCCAAATGATAAAACAAAAAAAATGTCCTTTGTAGGGAAACTTTTCATCACATCAAAGGTTGCTAAATAATTGCTTAATGTTCCATTTTAATCTTATTCGCATCTTTTTGTATGTTTAACAGATAAAAAAGGCTTAAACTCAATATTAAGAAAATATTTCAAAACAATTAAGTCAGAATGAGTGAAAGAAATCAATTGTGAAATATTGAAACACTCGTTTTGTGTTTTAGCTAGACATGAAAAACATGTTATAAACACCTTAGAAGAACTGGGACAAAACAAAATCAACTTATCATTTTATAGAAAAAAAGACAACCATGGCACAAACACAGAATAAGGTACATGCATCCTTAAGTTACAAAACTAGCCACCGGGTGGCGCTCTAATACTGCATGCACTCCAAACATCTGTTTGCTGGTGTGAACAAAAGAAATTTTAGGGAACATTTGTACAATCTAGCTTCAATTATTTACGGGTCTTCATCTGCATGCTCCAAAAGTTTTTATTTTTATTTTATTTTTTTTAAGAATGTCAATCAAGAAACAATTATCCATCTCCTTCCTTTAAAATAGTTAGGGAAGCAATAACATTTCACATTCTTCCATCAAACATTTTAATCAAAGCTTGCTTTTGCTTTGAGTACACAATATTAATCCAAACACATTTTGTCAACGGTCAACTTTAATGCAAGTCGATTGCCAAAAGCGAACAGAATTTGCTGCCACAACAGTCATCATATAAACTAAATAAAGTAACTAGTAGATACATAATGTTTTAAAAAAAATCCTTTAAAATAACGCAAGGCTTGCTCTCATACAGTCGATGGACATCATCTATGATCATAAAGACTGCATTATGTTCATGCATCTATTTATCAGATGCATCATCTAATATTTATTCACCCAGATTTTACAAGCCAGCCTTGCATGCCTGAGACATCTAATGGACTTTTCTGCCACTGCTAATAAAGCACAGCAAACAATACTGGGATTGTATTCATCCGCTCAGAGAAACAACATAATGAACCAGAAAGAGAATGCATACCAGGACCAGATTATTTGAAGGTTCTGTTTGGGACTGACAGTTGTTTTATGTGGAATCGCCACATGTTTAATACTTTAATGTAAGAGGAAAATAAAGCCAAATTATGATATTAAACTAGAGATTTGTTTGAACGCATACATTTCACGAAACTTTTTGTACAATCCTAGCTCTCATAACATAGCTTCTGTTTGCTACTTGCCTTTACCAGACCAAATCTGCCTTTGAATTGAATTTGCATTTCTGTTTCGGCAAAAAGAGTACAATAAACTGCATTCCAACCCTCACCATATGGTTCCTCTGGTATACAAATACTGTACTGAGTCATGACTAAATGGCAGCTCACAAAGGTTCATTGAGCCATTGAAATCTGGGAGTTAAAAAAAATTAAAGCAAACACCAATTGCAAGTTTATGATGTCAATGATGTCGCTTTTAGAATATTAAATGCAAACTGAATATGAATTAAAGTTAATATTTATTGTAACTAAGTTATCTACGCTATCTTTTAACAAGGTACTTCAGGTAAGTAAATAAATAAGGCAAAATGAAACAAAGCAAAGCCAACCATGGTAACAAATGAAGACATTTGCCCTTATGTTTTGACCGCATTTTAATTATTACTATTTTTTTCTTGCATTTCATTTCTTCTACAAAGCTGAAAACAAAATAAATGACCATTTCTTAAAAATTTTACTTTTTTTTTCCCTTGTGACTTTGTAAGTCACTTTGGATAAAAGCATTAACAACAGGCAAAAAATTAAAAAAAAATCATGTAGGCAATTTTACAACCCTTTCATTATGTTCGGGATAAAAATAACCACTGCATTAAAAGTAAAACCAGAAAAAATAATCTGCAGAGAAAACTAACTACCAACAATCAACAATGCTGTAATTATTAGGTATCCAAAGGCTTTGGAAAATGGGGTTATAATGGAAGCACAAACGGCTAGGAATAGTAAATGGGTGAAAAAAAAAACAACAACAACGCATTAGGTCCTACACTATTAACAATCTCTTATGTTTGTGATAAAAAAAGTAAAAAAAAATTGAAGGATTTTTACAGAGTTTTTGTTTAACGGATGGTGTCACCATAAATATAATGAAAGGGTTGTAAAGTTTCATTGGCTGCTGACTAATTTCTAAATATATTGTTTACGTCATCTGATAAATATGCAAATTTCTTGATTTTTTTAGGAAAGTTACAGTGACTATAGAAGTTGTTGGTGTTTCATCAAACACTGTACATTGCTCCCATACTAAAAAAAATATTTCTTGAAAGATTATTATTTGAGCATGGGAACATTATCATGCCAAAAAGAAAATAGCTTTGGATGAACTGCAGGGCAGCCAATACTCTCCAGATTCCAACAATCTCCACTAACATTTACTTCAGGGCAGTCAAAGCTGTTAATTAGAAGACGCTCTTTGTGTTCTGGCAGCCTTGTGGGGTTTAACTGTATGCGGGAGATCAGATAGGGGTTATGCTCCAGTCTACACCACAAAGCCATATGATCGCTGGCAGAAAAATTAATTAGTGTATGGGACAAGGTTACAGCCATATAATGAAAGTTACTGGGCATGTCAGTTCATCACTGGTTCGGTTGCCCTATTACTTTCAATCACGCCAGCCGGCCGTGAAATGGAGGCTGGATCTGGAAGTGGTGCATCAGAGGGCTGTTCCCAAGTGGCTTTTCACACGGGTGATCAGGGTACTTACTCTAATTCGAGTGCAGAGTGATGATTGTGAGAACACCACACTTGCAGAGGTGGTCATCCGTTCAAATAGTGCCACTGCAAAGTGATGAGAGGGGTTGAGGAACAGAAGATGATAAACTGTAAGCACTGAATCAAAGGGCATTCTGTAACTTTAAAGGTTTGCATAACTGTAATAATTTCATCTCATTTGGTTTGATTTCAATATATTACTGCAGCATTTACCTTATATACTAATGGTATAGCAGCCACTATATTATTTTATTTGATGGGATTAATTATATACCAGAGGTGGGAAAAGAGGGCCGCAGCCCTGCAACGTTTAGATTATGAAACACTCCTGATTCTACAAAATAAGCTCTCCTTGGTTTGTTTAAAGCTGTCAGTGTTTGTACTGAAGCAGGGCTGGAATAAAAACTGGGCGGTTCTCCAGGAATGAATCTTCCCGCCCCTGTTAAACACATTTAAAACTTAAGATCATTGTCCAATTTTTTTTGTTTTTTACCTGTTTTTTTTTTTTAATTCTATAATATAAACAAAGTTTCCTCTGGTCTAAGCACACACGTCTCATATCATGAGTTCATAAGAATAAAAGAGTGTGGGGTATGATCATATCATCAAGCTGTCTGGACGCGGACTGTTTCCATGAGGTAATTGGTAGGACTGGTTTAAATTGTACTGTAAGGGTAATAGGGGTAATACCCTGTTTATCCTTCCTGAAACTTGTTAAACTGAGGCTAAAAGGAAGTTTGTATAAAATAAAGTCAAAATTTTCATTGAAGCGCTTCTTGGAGTTGGTGGTGAGCAGGTTCGACGAGCAAACGGCTCCAGGAAGTGTGCAGGGGTGTCTTCACTTCGTTCCATCCAGTGGTGCATAGGTTTCCGGATCAGAGGTGTGGGGGCCCGATGCGTCGACTCCTTGTGAGAAAATGAGCAGTTCAACGCCCAGCACACTCCTCCGGGGGACTGGAATCCATCCGAACCCCAGTGACTCAACTGGCCCGACACTAAAAATTTTGAAAAGAAAATGTATAACAATACAAGTGTACAAGTTTAAATATTATTGGGGTAATTATATGGTACACAACCACATGTTTACTCCTGCACTATAAAGAGATTGCCTGATGGTATCCCGCCGTGCAGAAAATTATTTGCAGGGCATGAGTCATACCATTGACATGACGTACATCGTTCAATGCAGTCTGTCAAGTCACCCATAGGTTTCTGTAGAGTTTAGTGCTAAAAGTGTATGTAATCAGCCATTCCCTTTCTTTCTGTGTGTTTCTCCTGGATCATGATTGAGCAGACATGTGGGATCAAACTGAAGAACTGAAATGAAACATATTGCAAATTGAAATAATCAAAATATTGTGATCATATCACTTAACGAGTTGTGAACATTTAACACATTTCAGCCATCAGAAAGCTGTCTTATTTTTCAAAGTTCTCAGTCTGGGCCTATCCTCTGTTTCAAAGTCCTGACTCATGAAAGAAATCAATTGCAGATGAAGCCGAGAACAGCACAGATCTGCAATTTCTTCTGCTGGAGAGTGTCCTGAAAGGCTGTTTTATACTAGAGAAAGTTGTTCTGTAGCTATGCTGTTTATTGATAGAGATTCTGTAAGAGCTCAATTGATTCTTCTCACAGATCTGTGCAGTAATTTCTCAGCCTTGGATTCTGCAGCAGTGGAGGTCAAGCACAACAATCAATTTGAATGAAAAGAAAAAAGAAAAAAATAAAATAAAATGTTTTCTCATCACACTAGCTAGCCGTGCAATTGGTACAGAACTGAAGCTAGTAAACACAGAACTGCTCGCTCTTTTACACATGATTGGAATCCCAACTACTGAGCCAAACAGATTAAAAAAGACATTCATTAACAGAACAAAGGTTTACCAATCTATTCTGGAACTTGATTTAATATCCATGTTAGTTATTGTATTTAGAATGGTTTCATTAAAAAAAAAATTAAATCGCATTTAAGGAGGAAAAAAAAACCTTTTCAAAAAAATCTTTAAATATTAAAATCTGATTTAGACATTTTTTATGTTTTATGTGTGTGACTGAGGTGAAAGTAAAAGTTTGAAAGTTGTATGAAAGTTTGAAACAGAAAATAAAAATTTTCCTCTAACCGATTCCGTGCTTAAGAAAACATATTTTTACTCAAATTCATCAAACTGGAGTTATGGCGCACTGGAATAAAACTTCAAATGTTATATAACAAGTGTAAACTGCATTTGAAAACAGAATGTATTACATGTATACGTATAATAATAAAATAAAAAAAAAATATTAGGTTACTTTTTTTTTGGATATACAACCTGGATGTACACAGTCTCTTAAATCAATGGTTAATAAAAAAAAATCACACCTTAAATGATCAGAAACTGACTTTTTCACAGTTTTTTGTTTTCCTCTGTAAAGGAATCTTTCTCTGTCCATCTAAATGCTTTTTTTCCGTTTTTCAGCTTCCACCACAGTCTCCTTCTTTCAGCTCCTCCATAGTTTTGCCCTTTAGTGTAGACCCCTCGAGCATGCCGACTGTTCTCCCACTGTTCTCCCACGCTCCCTGCGCCTCTCATTAAACACCTCCACGTGGACCCCACCACCAAACTGGCTCCAAAAAACTTGAGAAAAGAGGGAAAGAAGGGATCACTTGGTAACACATCCTATAAAACGAAATTGAGAACATGGCTGATTTTCTACAGTCCCTCTGGCATACAGAGATGCCTGATCAAGAGAAGAGCAAATCAGAAAGCCAGACCTTTAATGTTCTGATGCAAAGATGTCACACAGTAGAGGCGATCTTCTGAATCTCAGCATCCTTCTTTTAGCTGGCCCGCCAAGGGAACAGCAGGGAATCGTGGAGCAGCTTTCCGTTCCTTATACCTTGTGTAAAGTGGTGACAGAGCTTTGTTCCACTACTATGGAGCCCCACAGTGAAAGTAACGAGGCGTTTAAAAGGAGACGATGTCAAAAACGAAAGTCTGCATGTGACTTTCAAAGCATAAAGCAATACTTCCTAGTTATTTCTGAAAGAAATCAAAGCACGAAGCGAGAAACTTTGGATGTTTTTGACCACTGCATGGCTTCTCAGAAATAATTACCATCATATGGTTCTGTTGAAGTCCTTTGCAGCTCTTACCGGCGGCTTATATCAGCAGGGTGTAGTCATAGGGTCTTGCAACCAAAATGACCATCAGACATAAACACATCCAGAACATAGCGATACAGATCCTGATCAAAACTACAAATCAGGGCATATCACAACAATTACCAGGTCTTTAATATGTCAGTGACATTTAAGGATAGGAATTAAGTCAAGGAAATATCTAAATATCTATTAAATGAACTTCTCCTTTGTGTAAAAGAAGCGCTAAAGTTGGAGGAGGGTGGGATATTGTGTGTCACTCGAGTGAAGGAATTTTCAGCACTACAAGGAGATGGCATTACATTTTTTGCAGGCTTTGCTAACAAATACGACAAGGACAAAAATAACGGTAAATAAAAATACCAATATGCAAAAGGAAACATATGAAACAAGATTGCTCATTTGCGCCATCTTCAGACAGTGGTTCCTAGTTTTAGGACCTCTAGGTACTGAACTCTTGCCTGCCTTGAATCCCTCTCCTCCTGTGCTAATCTGTTCCCTGCTGAAAAAGCTCATGGCTGCCTTTCTCCATTTTTTTATTTTTATTGTTCTAATTTAAAGTGATAACTTTGATTTAAAGTTTTTTTTGTGTGTGTCTTGATTTTTGATTTGATAAAATAAAGTGATTTCTATCAAACACCCATTATTTATTTGTTCATGCGATCCATACAAAGAATGATTTAAAAAAAAAATGACAATTTGCTGAGCCATCACTGTGCCAATCACTGATTAAATTTCCAATCAGTGATTGCTAAAGTTAGAGTAGGGTGAGACTTCTCGGGTTTCTTCAACCTTTAAATCTGGTATTAAAGGACATTTCGGCTTTGCTACAAAGATCGGTAAACCAAACTAATATTCTTTCATTTGCATGCCACACAAATTAGTACAACTCCACGGAAAATGTATCCCTGTGTTTGGTAGCTGGGGTCTTCACTACTGTACCTGATGCTTTGCGTAGCATTTTGTGAAATGGGGATTGTAAGCAGCTATAATACTTTGGTAGGGGCTTTATTTTCTCTGGGTAAAACTTGAGTTTTGATTCCATTTGGTTCGGCTCTCTTAGTCATTGGTTTGGCCAGTTTTGTAGGACTTTAAGTTGGTATGTACTTGGATTTGGTTCTATAACCACTATGGGATTGTCATACATTCTCTCACAGTCTGCATAGAGAGAATACTGGGAAGCTGTGCAAGCAACGCCACTGTCCGAGGAGCTCAGAAACTTGTAACCTTATTTCATACAACTAAAGGTAACATGGCCTTTACCTAAACTTTGCCTGAGGCTTCTCATGTTAAGTCAATCAATAAGCAAAATTTCACAGCGTGTGTATAGATCCCTGACTCAAACACACCTGCTCTGTAGTAACCTGAGGCTCTGAGCATATGGAATCTATATATCAAAGCGGCTCTGGGAAGGGCTAGCTTTCCTGCAGAGGAATTAAAAACGAGAGTGCCCTCTTGCCGCGGAGAAGTTGATGAAACTGTGCAAGAGAAGATCATGGATTACATTTTCAACCGTTAAAGCAAAATCTAACTCCATAAACTAGAAACATTGCTCATACTTGCTCTTGATGCTTGTTAAAGGAAGATTAATCTGAAAAGAACTGTTAACAGAACTTGTTTCAACCATGTACAGCTGAGGCTGATGCAAAAGCAGTGAAACAAATACATGTGACATACTTATATGCTGTAGAGCAAAAATGGTAGAGTTGCACTTTTTAAATGAGGACATGGACTCTTACTTACAGACTCTGGTGGCGTCTGTTCAAATTGTTCTCCTCATTTTTTGTTACTTTTTTAACTTTGTTGTCTTTTTCAATGTTTCCTCACTGCTTGCATTAAGGTTGACTTGCCTCAAGGAAATCCAGAGGTACTCAATATACTTTTATTCCATTAGGAGGGATGCTGTCTGCTTCACCGCACACTAGAAAGACTGTTCGGTTTTACTGGTGTGACAAACCCGAGCTAATACAATAACAACATTCTGGCATCAATAATGAATTTTTATGCTGTTCTTTAGAGAAAGGGGGAGCTGCGTAGTGAAAGAGTTTGCAAGACCTTTGAAAGTCATTCTTGAGATGAGCGCCATTTAAAGAGAGAAACTTTATCAGCATGGCTCAGCAATATTTCCCAAACTATTCATTAGACCAGATTGGAGGTGGCATCCGGAGTTCTCCTTTATGTAAGAGGACAAAGCAGGGGACTTAATTAAAAACTCATTATTTCAGAGGTGTTTTCTGTATCTTGAGAGACAGCATGTCGCACATCTCTGTCATTTTACAGGCTACACACACACACACACACACTCACATAGACAGCTTTTTGGACACAGATACTGCATGGACCTGAATTAAAGGCTAAAACTTTGGAATTATGTGCAGAATTTTAACAATTTGTGTAACATGTATGCCACTTAATAAACTTGAGAACTGCACAACATTGATGCACTGAAGAGCAACAACTCAAGCCATATTAATATACAGTGCACATGGTTATCAAAATAGTGCGTGTTTGATTTTTACAAAAAAAAATTATTTTATTAAAGATTATTGCGCCTAATGAAATGCCTGTTGCCTATTTGTTTATTTATGTACGTATATATGTATGTATGTACAGTGACCTTGAGTGTCCAATACGGGCGTAACGATACACAATACGATTTATATCATGATATTATGTCGACGATATGATATGTATCACAATATTTAGCAAAAACATTTCAAAACAACTATTCAAACTATTTATATAATGAGTGGAAGAAAACATGAATTTGAAAGTTTTGAGACCGCAAAGCTGAGAATGCTACAGTATAGTTTGATTTGTGCTAGAGCCTTTAATATCTTCCACCCTCTAGGGGCAGCACTAATGTTTGTTTTAAGCTTTTTCTATGAATGATTATACAGTTCATTTTATAACTGTGTACTAGTAAATGTTGAATAAAACAGAAATACATCTTAAAAAAGTTTCAGAAGTGACTAAAAACATATTTATAGGTGATACATCCCAGTAATTTGTGACAAGTCTGCATTTTTTGATCATTTGTTGAAACTCTCTCCCTTCTGAGACAACCATGACTGTGGTGACCTTGAGCAAGTCACCAGTTACCCACAGCTCCCCGGGCGCCGCAGCCATGGCTGCCCACTGCTCCCGGTGTGTGTTCACGGTGTGTTTATTCACTGCTGTGTGTGTGCACTTGGATGGGTTAAATGCAGAGCACAAATTCCTTGTATGGGTCTCTCCATACTTGGTCGTAACGTCACTTTCACTTCACTTCACTTCACTTTTTTGATGGGGTGGCTTTAA
Source organism: Danionella cerebrum (assembly GCA_007224835.1). Taxonomy (NCBI): domain Eukaryota; kingdom Metazoa; phylum Chordata; class Actinopteri; order Cypriniformes; family Danionidae; genus Danionella; species Danionella cerebrum. The sequence continues at coordinate 463,715 of SRMA01027212.1, read as the reverse complement.
TGAACTAACCTACCAAATTTGTTGGAATTTTGTTCATTCTAAAAATCCTTAGCCGAAGCCTGTCATCAAGTAGTTTGGGATCATCACCTTCCAGAACTGCCTTTACTGGCTGTTACCAGAGACTACCAGAGCAGTCTCCTGCCTCCAAAAGCAAGATGCGCATATTACGGTTTGTCTACGTGTTCTATGAGCCAAGAAAGTTCTTAAATCTTTTTTTCAGATTTGGCGCCTGTTTATCAGAAAGTAACGAAACTTTATTCAAAATATTTTTGTGATATTCCAGCTTTGCTCATAAATTTCATTTGCAAAAAGTAATGATACGTGGTGAATGCTTTAAACATGCTTTCTAAACAATACTGCAGAAAGCCTTTGGTGATTATCAAGGCATACGACACACTCTGATTCAACATATTTTGTTATGACAAACATTTATACATAAAAAAAAAATAATACTGTTTTATTCACGTCTCATAAATAATTCAAATTTAAACAATTCAGTTCATTTCAAATCATCTCAATAATTAAATATAAATACAAAGGAGAGGTTGCCAGTTGAACACAGGGCCACTTCAGTTATATTGAAAAACAATTCCCATGACATTTAGATTACTTTTTGACAACAATGGTTTTATGAAAAAATAATAATAATAAGAAGAGGTGGAGCACATAATTGAGCAATTATTTTGTTTTGAAGATCCAAATGAGCACCATGGCCTTAATTATCCTACAAGTTAGGACTCTTCCTAGAGCGGAGTGGAAAAGAGATTTAGTCAGAGTTATGACCAAAAAACCATTTCGGAACTCAATCTCTGCAACAATCTATCAATAAGTCCTGGATGTAGATCTGGTTGAAAATAGAACACTTTGGCCAAAAATAAATAGAACTGTTCATCACGGATTCCATCTCTGCAGTGAAGAACGGTGGTGGCTGGAGCATGCTCTGGGCATGTTTTTCAGCAGTTGAGGGATCAGTTAGGATTGACTAAAAGATTATTGCAGCAACATTCATGAACATCATGCTGAACAGTGCTCTTGACCTCAGATTGTAGTGGTGGATCAGTTTTCAAATACTCTAAACACTCACCCCAAAACAAAATAAAAGCTTCAGGACAATATGAACACTCTTGATTGGTCTACACGTGAATAATATTTAACATCTCTGTAGAGATCTGAAACTGGCTGTGGGCCAGTGGTGTCCATCCAACTTGAAAAAGCTTGAGAGGTGCTACAAAGAGGAATGGGCAACTTGCCCAAATATGCCTTGCTGAGCTTGAGGAATCACATTATATTGCAATGTAATTGTGCATCAACATACTGTAAATAAAGCTGTGAAATAAAAGTATGGAATAAAAAAAAAGTGCAAATTTATGTCGTTGATATGAGATGTTAAAATATTATACATTTTTAATTGAGGTAGCGCCATAAACATATGTGGAACAGCGGCAGGACATTACAGATTCATTATATGATACAAATATTGTCAATCTTCTATGTGGGGGGAAATATTTGAGTCTTAAATGCTTCAGCAATCAGTGTAGCAAAAACTGATTTATGAAGTTAAATAAATGAGATGGAACAGAAACCCTGTAGATGGAATTAATGCACAGTCACACAGAGGTTACCTGGGGAAAGAAAGATTAGATAGACACCAACAGATTTAGACGAGTTCCATTTCTTTATAAATAAATTATTTAAGTACTTTTTTTTTTACACAGCAATTAGTCTGTCTGACAATGGCCTATCTATCTAATGGCCTATGTATTTGTGGCACCAATAAAGCTTTGCCATCACTGAGCCCACTGGCATTATACCTGGTGCTGTCATGTTCCTTTCCTTTCACTCTTTCTCTTTAATCCTGCTCTCATGTCTCATCTCTTCTCTCCCACCTTTATGATTAGAGTGCTTCCTCATGTTTTACAGAGTGTGTGTGCTCTCCAACGAAGGCGTATTTATCATTCTTGCCCTCTATCTTCCTCACCCCCTTCAAGGCAGAGCAACCCATTTGAATATCAAGGCTACAGCTGACAATGGAGAGACTCTCTAGAGCACAAAAAACCTCCAGCCAGCTTCAAGGGCCAAGCTGGAGAACAGGTAAAGAGCTGACAGCAGTAAGGAGCTCTTACCAGACGCGTAGAGCTAAACAAAGCAACAGTCAGGGGAGGTACAAACACACATACAGACCGCCTGGGGAATACACACCTGGGCCTGGTGGGCGGAAAACACACATTGTCATCTGTTAGAGCAGAAAGAAGGAAATCTTTGCTTCATACTCAATCTTTCCTCTTTCCTCCCATTGAAAAAAAAAATGGTTTTGGGAGGTGTATTATTGTAATTATTATTTAATTTAATATATTTTTTGAAGGAGTGGTTGAATACTGTTGCTATTAATAATATTATAAAGAGCACAAATTACCTACTAACATATCCGCATTCCATGTTTTAATCAAATCCAGTCTGACCAGCTCACGCTGTGTTTTGGAACATCAGTAACATCATGGTCACCAACCTGATTTTTTCAGCGTTTCAATATGTTTTGCGAGCCAGCTAAAGGATGCATGACATTCTTTAAATTTTCACGTAGAGGCCTTACAATGTAATAACCTTAGCCTCTTCTAAAATAATCTCAAGGTTCACCATTTGCTGTAACACCTTGTCCTTCCATTCTTTTTTCTATGCCTGGAAACAATGAGACAAAGAATGGAACGACAAGGTCTTATAATTTATTTAATTTTTTTAATGATTTTCACATTGGTCAAGACTGTTGGATGTTTTAATCTCATTCTTCACCCTGTCCTGTCACTGTATCTTTTGGAAATATTACACACAATATTACACAAATTAAAATTAAATAAAAATCTGTTCATAATATTGGCTTCAATTGTGAAAAAATCACATAAAAGTAATACATGTTGAGCACAGTGCAAGTGTGAAGCCGCGGTCACACTATGAAAAAAATTCCATTGACTTGAATGGGATCACATGCAGCAATACGAAAATGGAAGCTCCTGTTTACGATTCTACGATGGAAAGTCCAGCTGGGAGGAACTTGTGATATCGGGTCACGTGATGCATCTTGAGCCACCACATTGGTGAGGTTAGATCTATGAGCTTTTTTGCTCACTTAATATGAAGCAAACGTACATTTTTGGCACATCTGTATTGTTTTTAAGTAGATTTAGATGAGTTATATAGTGAAATGTTCATTTTTTATTGACGTTGTTTTGTTGGCAGGCTCATATATGAAATTCATTGTTCAAAAGTTAGATCCTATTTCTCCACCTCCTGGATCTAACAGCTAAATACTCACTCACATGTTCTCACTTACCTCAAGTGTCAATCCTGCTCACAGCTCTCCTCCTTAAAAGGACTAACAGCATTCCTTGACCGTCGTCGTAGTTTTCCCTGTGAAACTTCCTGGACTCCTTTGCCATTGTTCTCCACTGATCTCTGCATGAGTTTCGCTCGACGACCTTCTTACCTGTACTCTGATTGTTCTTCAGACTCCATCGTTTGATCTCCATTGTTGGCTTGTGCTTGGATTTAGCGGCTTCTGCTATCACCCTAACTGTATAGCTTTCTTCATCGCATTCCTATTGGTCTATGCTCACCTCAGGATTCTTCCATTGACTCAAGGCACTCTACTCTAGAGACCCTGATCACGAAGCACACTGCAGCACACCGCAGCTTTGGAAGATCCCATTACGATCTCCTTACAGATTGCAAACACCTATACTCACCTTCGGATTATCCACCTCAGTTCCCAATCAGAGATCAATTCTGAAACTCCTTTTCATTTTGACCTTTTAATAAAAGGTTGTGTGGGCGTTATCTTTTTTTTTATTTTTTTACCAAATCCTTATTAGCTGACCTACAAAAAACCTGTAATGTGATCACTCTTAATATGAGCTGTGTATGAAAGCCCACAGAATATTGTTGTAGCTCATCTATTCTGCTCAATGGAATCTTTTCAGCGCTCTGGGGAATTTCCTCAGAGAGTTTTCTCCTAAACAGCCCATTTGCAACACCAGAAAAGGCAAACAAAATGGTTTAAACCCTTCATTTGCATTTGTACCCTCACTAAATGGAAAAACATCATTACTGCGGGAGTTTGCCAAGCTGAGCACAGTGAATTATGGACACTGTATTTTGTAGACAAACAAAAGCATTTCTTGGGCATTAGTATGCTGTTGAGACGAGCGATGCTATTTGTTCCTCTCTCCATTCTCTCTGATCAGTGCAGAGAAAACCCATTTGCTTCCATTAAAATGTGCAAGACGCTGGTAATGACCCCAGACCCCAAGCCCCCCACACAGCTTCAACCTGTCAGAGTATATTAGTTCATTTTCCTGCACAGGAAATTAACCAAAATCTGATTCCAAGACCACTGTGGATACAAATTGTGATTTTATGGTACTTCAAGATCTTAAAGTGCTCTAAAAATAGCCAAGGAAAGCCATTCAAATACAAACAGTTCTTGCAGAGCTAATTGCTTTCAAAATAACTAAAATATGCATACTTTCTGAATTGCCATGGTTCTAAATTTCATCAAAGCCTGATTTTCTCTAAGTTCCCAAATGTACTCAACTTGATGTCTGCATGGCATTTTCCCCTTGTTCACATCCTTCCGCTTTACCAAAAAGTTTCACATTTGTATTTTTGCCAGATTTCAGTGGGAAAATGCTGACCATTTTATTTGCAAGGTGGTAAAGGTTTTAGGCAAAGGCAGAGAAAGCCATCTTTGCACAAGGTGAAACTGAATTTGATTGGTTGAAATCCTCTTTTCTTCGAAGGACTCAAGATGATTTAAAAAAAGCACTCTTAGATAAGGAGATATGGAAAGGCACAAATTTATTTATAAAGCACATTTCAAGCAGCACCAAAGTGCTGTACAAGAATCAAAAAGCACAAAAAAGTAAAAAAACGTAATACTCATAAAACTTCAAAATCTACTGAGCACATACTACATAATCTCCTCATGTTCAAAAGCACAATGTTAGGCTTTCAAAGTAGTCCGAGGACTTTATTCGCGTAACCTTCCTTCAAGCTTTCTGATGAGGAAAATGAAACTCTTGCAGAACTTTTAGAAGTTTCTCTACAAACAGAGAGACAACTCAATTCAGTGATGGATGCACACAATCGAGGCCAGACCATCAGAGCATTATGGTCTGGTGCTGACCTGACAACACGTTTTCATGTTCTTTATTTTTCTTCCAATTGAGAGTCTCCTCAAATGTCAAATTTGCTGACCAGAAGCAAACTGCTGAAGACACTAGCTCTCCATTTCACAGCAAGTCCATTCCTTTTGTCAACACTAAGCCTCTCTGTTCACCTGCGTCTGCAAAATCGTAATAACATTTTACCATTATTCACATCTAGTTACTTCTCCTAAGCAAAATGATTACAAGTAATGCATTTTAGTGGCATTACCATATTTTCATTTCCAAATGGTGAATTCTAGACAGGAAGTTTATCAGTTAAAAACAGCAGACAAAGAAATCTTTCAGATTTTCTCACCTCAGACCCAAGTCCCCTCCAACGGACTCTCAACCTCCCTTTCTTGAAATTATGTTAAGTTATTTACTCATTCAAAAATGTTTTACATTTTACTTTTAAATACTTTTTTTATTTTATTTTTTTGCTTTTGTCCCTTACAGTTTTGTTACGGTTTCACTATTTTGAAATTTAAAATTGAACTATTACTAAACTGATGTACAACACTTAGTTTCAGCTGCTGCTCTGTGAATGTGCTCTAAAAATAAAGTTCTTGATCAAGATGTCGACGATAAAAGAAAAAGAGGTGAGAAGTCAGGGTAAGCAGTCTACATTATTCTCCCAAATGTAACTCATTTTAATCTTTCTATTCTCACACATTCAATGATAAAGTGAGATTATTAGGAAATATTAAACGTCAAAACCTAGGACCTTTCACATAAATACAATATTCACTTGAGCTTTCTGAATAAGGGAGGTCCAACAGCAGTCTGAATTATGACATTTTTGACTTTCCTGGTTTGTTTATTGCCTGCCTCGCAGCTTCCTCTGTGTTTCATATCTTTTGATGGAACCCCACCAGAAACGATAAGGCAGCCCAGCTCTTCCAAAATAGAAACAATCCAGTTTTTGTTTTTCACCTGAAGGGAATTATCTGACCTTCCCCATAATTGGCAGGGGAAAACTGACAACAAAATCAATATTTAGATGTAAAATCCTGCTGGATTCATGAACATGTTTTACATAACCTTGTGGTCATGCCTTGCTTTGGTGTCAAGACAACCAGGTTAAAAAGAGAGGGATGATGAAGAATAAATCACAGAGAAAACGTCTGAGAGCTTAATTTTTACAACTGATCACAGACAATCACAAGCAGCTATTTCAAGGTTTAGAGTAAGAGGAGAAAGATTTCCAGCTTATAGAGCCTTGCTTGATGTAACTTCTTATTTATCTTAGAACAATAGGATTTTTATTTTTAAATTAACATTAAACATACAAAAAAATAACTTACAAATCTACAAGGAGTTGAAGCATCTCACCTTTAAGCGACTCATTGTGTCACTAGCAGCATCTCAAGCAAAGCACAGCCTAGGACAAAAGTTCAAAAGTGATCCGTTAAGACTGCAACAAGTCACAAAACAGGCTTCGTTGATATGCCCATAGGGGAACACTGAGAACTTGAAAACTCCCAAAGAACATGGGAGAGCATGTAAACTACACTCGTGGAGGACACCATATGGCTTTTCATTGCTTATAAAATCTTTGTGTTGAACAGTCTGATGAAAAATTATCTTTTTAAGAAAGGTAAATGCATTTGCAGGTGGGTTAAAACATTCTTTTATTCATGAGAATATTTCATTCTGAACAAACGGACTCACTCCACCCAATTAAAATGTGTTTCAATGCATTTTTGAGCTTTAAAACAACAAAGTCATGCATCAAAAGAGGGGTTAAAATCTCCAATTTATTTGTTCAAACTTGAGTGGTTTTCAGGGAATAAACAAAACGCTTCGTTATTTGGAATGACACGTTGTAGAGTAAATGACAAGGGTAGAATTATTTTAGGTGATCTATGCCCCTGTAAATACAAGCTGATTTTGGTTTTGTGAACCATGATGTTTACCAATCAAATCAAAATCCCTACAGTGTAAAACCACACAGGAACAAAACATATTTAGAGATTATTTCTAAGTAATTGCACCATAAACTCATCCAGCCAAGTTTAGTTTTGATGCTGAAAAAATAAGTAAACAGACAAACATTGCTCATTAGTAAACTAATAATCATACTCCCTTCTCTGACCAGTTTCATCAGAGACCATTAGAACTTGTTTAACACTAATTAGCTCTAAAGATATGCTACTTTTAAAACATTGAAGTGAATTAGATTGGATTGGAGAGTTGCTGGGAGCACAATTCAACAATTCAACATCACAGTGAATTTTCAAGCACTCGCACCATATGAACCGCCACTACTATTTTTGCTAAATGAAATGGACATTGACTGTACTAAAAACACAGTGTGGGCCAATAATATGAAAGGTTTATGAAAACACAGGAATGCAACACATCAAAGAGCGTAGTTTAAAGATGAATTAGATTAAAGATGATTTGGAACTAGTTTTAATTAATAATACACGGTTAACAGGTTAAATTATGTTATGAAGTGAAATCTGTTTTATTTTGTTCCATCCCTTTTTAATGAAGAAGGGGGGGGGTGCCCTTTTTCAGAAAAAAAAAATAAATAAAACATTATGTTTGACATTATTTTGAACATCAAAGCATTGAACACAGAAAAGAAAAATCAAACCCAAACTTCAGATATTAGTTACACCATTGAGAAAAAAATGTTCACTTTTACAAAACCATGAGCAGTTCTTTTAAGTCTGTATAGCTCCTCCCTTTGGGATCAAATACATTTATAAGCAAATTAAAGCAGGCAAAGCAATTAGACAGAAAATAAACAGAAGCAATCTTTTATTTATAGCCACATTCACTTGAGAACGTATCTATAAAATAAGAGGTTAAGAAATTATAAACAAGAAAAATCCCATTCCTGCTTTCGCGAACGTATGAATGTAATATGAATAGAGCTCTGCTAATGGTAGAATTAATGCAGTCTGATCCATAATGTGAGGTAGCAAATACTGTACACAGTCTGACCAATTTATGATGAAATTAAATAAAGGTACAACAGAACTCTTCCCAACAGAAAACAGCAGGCCCTTTCAAGGAGACTTTGATGAAATAATAAACAGCTTGTTGGTTTAGAGTTCCATCTTTTTATAAACAATTTTTTTTTTCGCATTTATATAATTAACTTTTAAATAGAATTGGAAACATTAGAAGGACAATTTCTGAATGGTAGTAAAAGGTGTATGGCATTATTTATTAAATTATAATGAAAATTTTATCAAAGTAGAAATAGTGCTCCTAATCATTTAAAAAAAGTAATTATTCTGATCAAAGTTTTATTCATTTTCAAAGTGTCACAGCTGAAATGAAGAGGTTGTGTCAATGTAGATGTTTTTTCCCCATTTACTAAGGTATAAGAATTGTTTGATCCAAAGGAAAGAAAGGAAATAGCCCCAGGGGGTTGGACGAGAGAGAATGCAAGGGTAAAGACGAGCAGCCAGGACTGAAACCAGGTGCAACGTAAATCTGGAGAGTCAGAAGGTGTGAACAATAGATCTGAAAATCCAGGACGGGCAAGGAGTAGTTTTTTAAGAGTAGGTAGGTGATAGTAGGTAATGAGTAAGAGTAGGTAAAGAGTAGGTAATGCGAAGTGTTGTTGCAAAATGCACTGTTTACCTTCGTTCCTCCCACAGTTTTGCTTTCCTACGGCCCTTGTTTACCATCCCCCATATCAGTCAGAATTCGTCAAAGACATAGAACTTTGGGCGGTGCTAGGAACTTTGGCTGGTGCTAGGAACATCAAGTCATTTACAGCTCACAAAAAAGGAACACTGTATTACACTAACATGCATGAGAATTTATGAATAAAACTGGAGGCATATTTCTGATGAGGGAAAAGCACTAAAAGATGCTTGGAATGTCAGAAAAGTCGATTTTTTGTCATTTGTATGGAGTAATTTTGTAATTTGTTTATTATTTTAAAAAGACAGCAAAAAGTATACAGTGCACACTGCTTTGTTCCGCTGTGTTCATTGTCTGCAAAGTTCAACAGAATTAAAGTTTTCACAGTTTTCCTGGCAATTTCAACCTAGAAAACAGTAGCTTGTGAACATTCACCTAGATGTTTTTTTTTTTTTTTTTGTCCTGTTTTGTTATCAGTAAACATTTAAGCAGTGATCAAATTATTGAGCAGCAAACATCAGATGCATGGAGGAAGTTACTTGTGCTGTGCCGGTGCTTTTTGTTCAGGCACAGGAGCCTGGTGTTTGGAAGTGGAGAGAGGGGGGAGTCGATAACATGAGCTGCGGTACACAGCATTCCCCAACCTTCATCATTAGACATGGCATGTGCTAAAATAAAAACAAATCTCTAATAAAGGAGCTTAAAATGCAGCTTCATGAGACTCACGTTCAGCATGATTTCGGATTGAACAGTGTATATAAGAGGTTGCATAAAATTTTAATCCTTTTCAGATCTAGCTGGAGGGTGCTTCAGCAGTTTTTTTTTTATGTTCGAAGCACAAAGGTGAGATCATGGAGACAGTGGCAGTAAAATGTAGCTAACGCAAAACTGAAACTTACTGTGAGCTATTGCGAAGAACGTGGAAGTCTACGTGCAAGTAATCAAACAAATGGATTGCTGCAATTTGAATAAATAACTGCAATCTAGAAGCAGAAACCTGGATTTGTGCTTACCATTTCATGTTTGGCAAGTCAGCTTTTGACTTTAATCTAGATAAACCTTACACACTAATTATTCATTAAATGTTTGGCATCTTTCTAATTTGTGCAATTCACTTACAAATAAGATCCTTAGTTGTAACTTAAGCCAAAAAGAATTTAAACAGAACAAATAGACATTAAATACAACAACTTTCTCCGTGGTGGATGAAAGAGCTTTTTGAAATGAGAGTCTCAGTGAACTGTATTACATGCACAAATGTGTGACCTTGAAAGAGTGGCAGCATTAACTAAGCTTGTAAACCGTTTCTCTTTAGTTTGTACATACTTATTCACAGCCAGAATGTCTATAGATCTGCACTTTAATGTCCCTTACAAATCCCGCCTTACAATATGATCAGGGGTCGAAGCTTTTGTACGCCTTTGTTTTCCGTTGAGATCAAGACAATATCACAGTTGAGGCCTTTCATTATTATTATTTTTTTATTCTTTCCACATTTTCAAATAAACACTGAAGTGTATTAATCCAGAGATCTGAAGTACTACAAAAAAACTTCCAATCCAATTAAAAACATATCTTCTGAAGCTCAGCCTAATAAACTGCTCTGATATCTAGCCGTTTTGAAAGAACATACTTTGCATTGAGATCTTTATGTAAAAACAAAACATCTAAACTCAATCAGAAGAAATAAGAGCACTTAGAGTAGGTCAAGCATCCACTGTAGTCATTTCTCAATAAATAATTATAATTACAGTGAGTCAGTGAAGAAGCTCATTGGAATTGAACATACTGAAGACCACTGATGCTCTCTAATTCTAAAATTATTGTTAATAAATGAGTAATCAAAATAGCTGCTTGACATTTGCAGCATAAAGTGTCTAACAGTGTTTTGGAGTAACTAGAAAATGAAGAAAAATCCATATATGCTCACTTTCAAGGGGGATTCACTTGTAGTTTCTAAGCACATATTTTGGAAAATGTATAAAGCATGTTTTCTAGATCGCATGTTTAAAAAAAAACAATTATATTCACCAGAGAATGCACTTCACAGAGGTTTGTAATAAATGGATAGAGGGAATGATGGCGTAATAATGTTTTCTATATTATCTCCTCATCCATTATACCCCAGCTTTTAATAAATCACTCAAAAGCAATCACAATGCAATTGTTTCATTTAAAGAAAAGACAGCAGTGTGCTGACTTTCCAGGGATGATGTGCCCCAGAGATCAGAGGCAAACATGTACAAATCTGACTAGATGTAAATGAGTGTTAATGAAGCTTTTACCAAGTGCATCATTAGCATTTGAGCTGCTCACTGTGGATAATGAATGCACCTCGGCAGGTGTGTGTTCAGCCGACTTAAAATAACATCATTATCTGTAAAACATCGCACTCAGCATTTGATTTTTACACAGTGATCAGCCGCACATCAAAGGCAATCCATAAACAACCTTAAAGACTTGCAAAATGGTTGAGAGAATCTGCTGCTGCTATACAGCTCTGTCTGTTTAGAAGGTGTTAACTAATCATGAAAAGAAGTGGTTTCCAGGAGAGGTGAATAGCTGAGGTAGAGAAGTTTGTATGCAAAATGTACCATAGACCAGTTTTCAGCGAATGCTACGGTCAGACTTATAGAGATTTGACAATGTGAAACCAGAAGTTCAAGATAACAAGTTGCAATTCTAGCTTCCGCTCTGACACAGAAATAGCTTGGTTGAAATTTGATCTTCGATAACGCATCACACGACTTGAGCCACCATATTGGAGAGGTCAGATGTTTTACTCGTTGTAAAAATATATTCAGGTGTGATATTGATCCATAATATATAGGTGTAACTCTAGGACAAGACACAAGTTCCTTATTAGGATGAAGCCTGCAGGATTTAAAAAATCCTGGTGTCCGGAAGATCTTGTGGAGCTGGAGGCACTTGCCTCTTTAAAAAGAAATTGTCTACCCTAGCCAACGCAGAAGTGGGAGTTGGGAGTGGTACATCGCAAATCCGTACAACCCAGATTACTTTATACTTTTATGATTTATGCTTAGTAAGTGAAAAATATATATATACTTCAGTCTTCTATTAGCCAATTTAATTTGGCTTTATAAGTGCAGAATTTTCTACCAGATTTACCAAAATTTGGACCTCTGTGCTAGTTAGTATACATGTGATCGAGAGACTCGAGTAGGCATTTCTGTTTGCTTATATATTTGAAGCTTGGTTCTGGAGGTAAAAATATTGTAGTGGTTCTAAGCTAATGAAAATCAAAGCCGGAGAAATTGATTGGTCCTGAACGCATAGATAATGCTCTTAATGCCTCATATCAACAGCTGTAGAACTTTCAAATATGTCTCTGTATTGATTTGTTTTCTTTTTTATATGAGTTTAGTGGTCAGCCTCAGACCGGACGATAAAAGATGCTGAGTAATAGTTTTATAGTTTTAGCTAAAGCATTTTATTTTTCAAGATTGTCAGTACATACTTGTTCATTTCTTTGGATTGAACTTAAATATTTGAATAAAACCACATCTTCACATGTTAAATAATGTTACAAACTTCATTATTCGGGTTTTTCTTCATTATTCTGGTTATTATAAGTAGATCTCTATCATACTTTCTTCATCATCTAATTTGTTTAATAATGGTAAATAATAAATAAAGAATAAACAGACAAAAACACAGATCAACTCTACATTGGTGATGAATCCGGAATCGCACTTCCACTTTCGCATTGCTGCATGCGATTCCATTCAAGTCAATGGAATGTATTTGGCAAGTGTGACTGCAGCTTTAGAGTTTGGGTTAGGGTTTGGAGTTGGGAAATGCAACCAATGAGAAGAACACATGGGCAGGGTTCCTGTTAGTGCTTTTTAATGTTTTTTTCTTGTCAGTATTTGTATATATTGTGGTTATAAAGTGACTAAAATAGAAATGTTGTTTTCTGCAAGAGTTCAACTGCTACACACAGTTCAGAGTCTGCCAAAACACAGTAATTGGAACTCAAACAGCGTTTAGAGAAGAAACACTCTAAGTTAGAATTGCATGCCGTGGAGCAAAGTCCGCTACTGCTGGAGTTTAGAAAAGTGCAGATATGTTCTCTGGAGTGCCTAATCATGCATCTCTATCTAAGTGTATTTGGCTGCCTCATAGAGACAGCTATTGACTGATGGCTTTGTGCCACTTGTGACGTTTGGTGGAGGGGAGTAATAAGGTGTTTTTTGGAGGAGCTGGACATCTGAATGCTTCAACTTTCTAGCCAACTTAAATGTTCACCAGTGAAAAACTCAAGGTCCATGAAGAACCAGTTCCTTATATCGAATGTGTCTGACCTCATTAATGCACCTCTTAGCTGAAAGTCTCCCCAGAAGAGTTGAAGCTGTTACAGCTGCAAAAGGTTGATGAAATGTCACTTAAAATGAAGTGTGTCTAAAGTTGATTGAGCAAATACTTTTGGCAATATATTGTCTATTGCCAAGAGTTTCCTCTTGCCCTTTTCTCCAGTGAACATTTGCATATTATTCTGAAATCTCAAATTTAGATGTGGCTTCATTGCAGGCTATGGGTATCCAGATTTTTGTGACATCCCTCATGAGCCAGAAATATCAATGAGCGAATAAGATAATGCATGATAATGTCTGTCTGTTTGACAACCGGTGGATTTTAATTGGTCTATTCAGAGTGGCGAAATGATTGTGATCTGCAAGTCATGTGAAGGCTGACAATCGTACAGTTGACGTTTGAACATGGAAATTTGACATTACACTGGGAATGATGAGCCATTAGAGACTCAGTCCATTATAGAGCCTTGAAAGGTAGAGGATGGCATTCAGATCAACCAACATCCTTTTTTCTCTGTCTATACAGTGACACAGAACAGTTGATGAAGGTATTAGGATAAACATGTCTCTATCTATATGTCTATACAGAGACAAAACAGATCAGTGGAGGAAGTAGCTCCACTAACTGTCTGTCACAGAGAATCCAACATCATTGTGATCCACATACATCCATTAAGCAGTCCGCCCGCCGATCAGTCTGTCCATCCTTCTGTTTTGTGACAAACAACATCGAAAAATGCTGTGGTAACTGTATCTGTCTGTTCATCTCCCTAGACACCTATTTGGAGATCTTTGAAGTCTGGTTGTCGGTCAGCCATCTTTAGCTTGTCTGCCAAGATATCTGTCAATTTTCTGGTGAAATGTCTGATCTATCATGTCTTGTGTGTGTTTTTTTTTTTTTGTTTTTTTTTGGTAATGCTTGATTAATTAGTATGATTAAGATTTACTTTAGTTATTGTAGTACCAGCATGTCAAAGAACAACAAATACATCAGACACAAGCACAAACTCTCATACACACATACACACTCAGCAGCAACAGAAAAAGAATGTGTACATATGCACACTTAGAAGCAGATCAGAGAGAAGATAAAAACACAGTTCTGAGAAGTTTGAAGTGCATCTGTGATGCTTTAGTCCGCGGATGGCACGAATGACTTTCTGCACCCTTCCTTAGAGCAGCAGGGCAGCAGAGAAGTCTGTTACTAAAGCTGCTTGTCAATCTAAAGACTGTGTTGTGGAGATGGTGGGAGTGATTGTCCATGATTGACAGTACTTTAGCCAGCACTCTTTCCTTCGCCACCTCCTCCAGGTTGGCAAGCCTAAACCCAAACAAGAAACCCTACCCTTTTAATGAGTTTGTCCAGTCTGTTGGCATCATTTGCCTTAATGCCTGATCCCCAGCAAACCACAGCAAAGAAGACAATGCTCGCTCTGACGGCTGATGTTTTTCATTACTTATTGCAAAAATCTCAAAAATTGAGAACAGTTTTTAAATAATAAAATTCACAAAAAAGACAACATTCAAAGGTCACGACTTTGCGACAATTGAAAAAAAAAGATTCAAAACTTTCTTTAACCGTATACAGTATTTCAAGCACTATTTGTGCCATTGTGAACTTTGAAAAACACAAGCCATATCACAGGTACTGTACTATGAAGGGTTATCCCTTCCAGATGGCCCTGATTTGCGATCTGTAAAATGAAACTGAAAGATGATTGCAAATTTTCTCATATTTTAATCTGAATTACAATGCAAATTATGTGTCATAACTCTTGTAATCCTCATTTAAAAAAAAATCCAAACTAATAACCTTTTTGAAACTTATAACTTATATTTGAAATCAAAATTAAGCAATAAGTGGGCCATGTCATTCCTACCTAATTCATGGCTAATAATAAACAAGGCTAATTACTCACAATGTCAGAAATATAGGATAAATAAATATAAATATGCATGTAAACATCAGCACATGTCTTTCAACCAAACTTTCAGTGTTTAAATCACTTTTGTGTTTAAACACATATCCCTGTCTGTATTTCTACCAAGATGTCTGCGTTTTCCAATATTCTTTTCATCATTTAAGAATAGAATAGAATAGAATGCCTTTTATTGTTACTATACACATGTACAATTTGCATTATAATATGTACAATGAGATTAAGAGCATCTCGCTATTCAGTGCAACACATAGTAAAGACAAAAATGGTATAAAGTGTCAAGTACAAACAAGTGCATTGAAAGCATCGCAAAAAATTGAAAAGTGCTGAATATTTTTGCAGCCAAAACAAACATAATTGCATGTTTGCCAAGTGTGTTAGCAAATGTGAGGTTTTGCAGCTCTGCATGTTTCATTCTGTTTGCGCCGCAGGAACATTCTGTGCTTTTCTTTTTTGCATGGATTGTGATGAAGATGAAAGTGTTTTGGGGTGTTTACATGTGTTTTAAGTGACAATGCATTTGACCCTGGTCTTCCGCTGTCTGCCACTGAACAAATCTTAACCCTCCTCAATCAGTTCAGGTCATGTTAAGACTGAAACTGTGCTCAGTCCAAGAAAAAATAAAACAAATTTGTCATAATTAAGCCTCTAATTATACACATTTGCTTGTATATCAAGAAAGGATAAAGAAATTATTTATCTGACCCTTTTTCTAGCCATCCATCCAGTTTGCGGATCCTGTTTTTTTTTTTTCCGCATGTAAACGCTGATCTCTCCGCCTCATTGAGTCAAGTGGTGTAGGACTTCAAAGCAGCCTGAAGTGAGTGATTTGAATGAAATCTGCATGGAAGTCTAATCACCCTTAAATGTCTGCTTCCAGGTAACATCACAACTCATGCATACACCCTGGTTTTAACAGCAATCATCTTTTAATGAACAAATAATGTCCTCATAAAGCAGAGAATCAAAACACAGCCTGATTTCAAGCAAGTTTCCATGGAGGAAAGATGGCTTGTGTACAAGCGAAAACCAGTTCAGATGCTCATTAATGAAACTGTTTCAGAAATAGACTCTTGTGCTGTTGTAGTCTTTTTATGTGGAATATATTAAACTGCTAATGAAGCACAGATAAGCATCAGCATTATTGCTAATTTGATTTCAAGGTGACTTCCAGTATCTGTCAATAATAACTGATGCTCAAAATTATCATAAGGTTTATTACTGAGACATATGCATGACTGGAAGATAGGAAATATTAGAGGAAACCTCTGCTATGATAAATCAAATCTTGTTCGTCCACAAGGTGGCACAGCTACAGCTCAGTTCAAGGTCACAGACCCAACCTCCTTCACCCCGATATGTCTTCAGCGCTGACCAGGCACTATATGTGTTGCAGAGAGTTGTGTGTGCATTATTTGAAACAATTTTTTTTCACTTTATTTCATGATTTATTTATTGATGTATTCGGGTGAAATATTTCTGTAAGGAAGTTAAGTGTTAACAATGTTGTCTGCAAAACTTTTTGCTGGTGCGCGGGGCATCTCATATGAATCATTCTGCTTCATTGAGTCAGTTTGCACCATGCTGAGAAAAATCAAGTAGAAGCCAAATTAAAAGAAAGATGCTGTCAATATTTTCCCATGCAGTCTGAAGATCGGCATTCTCTCCACTGCTCAAAGCTCGTCATTATTTCCCCTTAACTGCACTGTGGACACAAGCAATATTCTATAGGTTTTTGTTCTGTTGCAAAGAATCATATTATAATTCATCAGTCGACTGGAAACTAAAGAGGATGTTTAGTAGTCTTCCTCTTCTTGTACAAGTGTACATTTCTGATGCAGCCTTGTAATTTTGAACTCATTTATTAATTTTCTTTGCATGTTTCTTCCGTTTCTGGTGCATGGACATTGGGGAAAAGGACAGGGTACTTATCAGAGTGACAGTGCATATGAGCCAGGGCGTAGAATAAGTGATGTACTCTAAGTAAACCAAGGTGTTATTGTACTGGTCTCATATGAGTCTTTAAGATAATGGCGCCTCTTTGGAAGGTCTGGGATAGTTCTGGAAAGAAGCAACCCGCTGAGGTGAATATTCTGTGAGGTGCTAACTGGTGTACCCAACTCGAGGCGCAAGCCTGTGATGGAGATTGTGCACCAACAGGAGATGGAACTTCTTGGGTCTGGAGGATAAGCACAGCACAGGTAAGTAGGTCGAGGTAACTAATTCAGATAGCAGTTGATGGTCAAATCCATGGGGGAAACACAATGTTGATGGACAACGGGCTTCTGGGAGTTTTTATGGAGGGAATCCATGACGACGATTCGATTGAGGTGAGTTCTTGCAAGTGATTGTTATTGGGGTTTTGAGAAGCGCTGGGGGGTCTCACAGGTACACCCTGGACGGGTGCCAGTACATTGCAATAATTGTATTTTAAAATAATAAGACAGCACATTGTTGTTTAAAGAAAATAAATAAACATTAAAAAAATAAATGTTTGCATTAAACTTAATAAAAAAATAGTTTGATTTATTTCATACTATATATATTTTTTTGATATTTTTTTTAATTAAAAAAAATAATTTTTGTTTAATTTAAAAGATAAATCACTTAATAGCTGGAAAACAAGCAACCATTACTACAGGAAATCACAGGATTTTTTTTTTTATGACTGATACATTCTTAGGAGTTTGAGTACAACCATGTTTCATCTTACTCTCATAAAAGCAAGTTTGTAAATATATGTTATATTTTTGAATATGATTTAAAAAAAATCTGTTCGCGTTTAAGCTTCAGTGTCTGAAACTTGTAAATTAAGCTTTACCAGAGTAAGAACTAATCAGGAACTGCTTTTGTTCTTTTAGTCCTTGGTTTTCATGTTCTCTTTTCATCAGAAAACCAATTTCTATGCATGTCTTTATCAGAACGTAGGATTTCAGCTCAGAGAGAAAGACAGACGAAAGGTCTCTCGTTCTTTGGTTGGTTAAACGTAGTCATTAGTCACTCAGTAGCTTCAAAACTAAATATTTGTTGTAACTTTAAAGTGTGACTTGAAATAAAGTCAAAATGGACTCCATTAACCTGTAGTTTCAATGAAATCTAACACATCAGGATTGTATCCCTGCCTTGTTTATGATATTCAGAAAAGAAATGTCTGAGCATTTTTTTTATTTCTTTGAGAAGATCTTTTGGAGACAGATTTATATCTTTTCTCACCATAGATTCAGAAACACTGTTGTGGTAGCTGTGCTTGATTTACTTCTGTGCTAAGTTGTGATATATTACTTGTTTTTTACTTTAGGTGTTTGGTTCCAAATCGCGATAATTGCCATTAAAAATAAAAATTAGTTAGTGCCAATACTAAAGTGTGGTGTTTTCACATTTGAAAAGCCCATTATTTAGTTTTCCAAAAGCACAGTAATTGCTGTTTAATGCAGTCCTGGTTTGTTAGGGGTTTTTTTCCAAACAGCAACATAAAGCAGTTTTTTTATTTTTATTTTATTTTATACAAAACGCCATAAATCCAATAAATTAAGCAGAGTGCAAAAAAAGATGAGGTGTCGAGGAGATGGAAAAATGTCATCTGCAGCAAAAGCTTTGAATCGTTTAACAATCATTCCACAAACACAGAAAAGAATCAGAGCATTTTCCGGCCGATCAGTCAATAAAGTCCAGTTGGGATGTCCAAAAGTTTTTTTTTAAATATTACAATGTGGTTTTGAAATGTTATGTTTATATGACTTTGAAGTGCTTTATGAAAGTTTCGAACAAAAAACTTCCACTTTTGTGCTAAAGAAAACACATTTCTACTCAAATTCATCAAAACGGAGTAATGGTGATTTGGAAAATGTTCACTTGTAAAATAACGCTGGTGTAGAACTGCAGCTGTGTATGAGAAATTGAAGATATAGAGATATCTGCATCATTATTAAAACCTTTAAGCAGAATGTACTATTTTTACTGTAGGTGAAACGGGGCATTACAAGGACAGTCCTTATCAAATGAAATATCCTCAAATTTGATCAGAAATGAACAACATGTTTTGAACATTTAATTGCACAGACTGCAAACTGTATTGCATCCCTTCTTATTTAGCAGAATAATATCCTCCACATTAAATCACATAGAAATAGTTTCTTTTCACTCCCCATGATACTTTTTCACATTTCTAATTAAGATTCTTGTAAGACCTTATTTACACTGTACACTTTTATTCATCTCTATACAGGAAAAAAGATGTTTTAAATTCCTTAGCAGACATTCTCTCAATGCAGAAATGCTCAGTTTTGATTGCATTCCGTTGAGTTTGATGTATTAATAATGCCAACTTTTGCTTCGTGATTGATTCACTCTATCATACGCAACATGAAAAAGAACATGTTACAGTAAATGGTTGGCTTTCTGGCAGCAGTCAGTGGAGTTTTTACCAATATTTTCTGAGATGTGGGAGAAAACCAAAAGTCAACCAGGGGAAGTATAAGCAAATACATGAACTCAAGCCAAACGGAGAGAGATCTGTCTATGGCTGAGTGCTTAACTGGATTTCTCCCAGTCAAGAGCGGAAACCTGGGAATTTCCATGTATTCTGATGTTCTGGAGACCCTTTGAGTGACAAGGCACAGATACTGCCTGGAAACCAATCGCAACAGACATCAGCATTATAGCGATTATTTTACACACTGTCCAGATTCAAAAAGTTGAACCACTTTCAACATTAAAAGCCCTATTTAAAATTTTTATGTGTGTTTCTATAAACCGTTTATTGGCGGTTCTCGCCTCTCTCCACTTCAGTCCGTCTCTGCCTGTCTTTCCAAATCACAACACCATGAAAATGAACAGTTTGTTGGTTGAAAGAGGACATGAGGATATGGGTGCAAGAGTAGAGGACACTGAGGACAGATTAAGGTGGAAACGGATGATTCGTTGTGGCGACCCCTAAACTGGGAACACCCGAAAGGAGAAGAAGAAGAAGGTTCAGAGGAATTAAGAGACTAATCACAGAGCAAAATCTTATTTTGGGGCAATGGTTGTGATTGGTGTAAACCCCAGAAATCGGCTTACTTTGAGGTTTACTCTGCACATTCTTAATAAATCTTGCGGGCTTTAGAACATTTATTAAAAATACTTAAGAGTCCAGTGGTTTACCTTTAAATTAAACACGTTTTATAAAGAAAATTACTTTTATTTTACTTTTTTATTTTTATAGATATTCCAAAGGTGATTTAGTGAAAAATTGCAGCCCTAAATATCTATAGATTCTGTTAACTACTGGTTTAATTCTCTAAAATATATTTTACTTTGTGTCCTAAAGAAACCCTAATATAAAATTTGAAAAAAAAAGTAGTTAATGTTTTACTTTTTATTTGCTGTGATTGATATTTGAGCGCCTTAATAAGGGTGATAATATTATGAAAAGATAAGATTATCAATCCTCCTCCTTCTTGAAACCTGATAGTTTAATTAATTTTCACATAAAATAATAAACACCATTGTTTTTACTACGTAAACATTTTCGACAGCATCAAAGAATAATCCGTAAACCAACCACGTGGATGGATACGGTATGCTTTCCACGAACACATGCATGGTCTTACAGTGAAGCCTGGCATGGAAGGATGAGCGCTCTCAATCATTTCTCTCCTACTGGGCCAAGATGATTTATTTCATGTGTTGTTTTGTTGTGTTTTAATCAAGCAAATCCCTAGATGGAAGTCCTGCTGGGGTCATTTGGTGATTTGTGTATTCCATGGGGAAGTTGCAACTGGTGAGCGCTTTTGAGGATGGTTCATTTCAGATTAGCTGATGTGCATACATCTGAGTGAGATTTCACATGTGCAGAAGCTGATCGTAAGCTTGAGCTATGGACTGATTCATTCAAAACCATGAAGCAATGTATCTATACTTTCAGTTTTTTTGTTAGTTTTGTGACTACTTTAGTTTTTTCTTATTATTATAATTGTGCTTTTATTTATTTACTCCACCAAATGTTTTATGTTCTTAAATAACCTTGGTACTGACCCCCTGTTTCAAATATGTTGTAGATAAATAGTTATAAAAATTTCTAAATTCCTGAAACAAGTAAAATTGTTGTTTTTTTTTCAAATACAACATATTTGAAATATATTTATATATGTATATTGCACCAGCCCCTTTATTAGGTATGTTTTGCTAGAACCAGGTTGGAGCCTCTTTTCCTTCAAAATTGCCTTTATCTTTCACTTTCACCTTTCTTCCCCATTCTGATGCTCGGTTTAAACTGCAGCAGGTTATCTTGACTATGTTAGCTTGCATAAATGCATTGATTTGCTGCCATGTGATTAGAGGGGTGTACCTAATAAAGTGGCCATTGAGAGTACATCATCACTAGCTATAATTTAGATTTTTTTTTTTCCAATTATGTATAGCATTCAGTGATAACATTTAAAATTGCACAACTTCAAGTGGGGTCCTTAGAGGAAGCAAAATACAAGTTTTAAACACTTTTTTTATGTCTTTTTGGCATTCACAGTTGGTTTGTATGAGGTATACATATTTTTAAAAGGTTGACATTTGAGAAGTCACAGTGAAAATGCTTGTATTATCTTATTTAGGCATTTATTCACCATTCAGTGTTGATAGTAAATAATAGACATTCAAAAGACATTCCAAAAGGGTTCCTAATGACGTTTAACTAATTTAGAACATCCACAAGACACTGAATGGAGTTTTTATTCAGACATCCAACAATTAAACCAGTTTTCTTTTGTAAATCCAGTAAAGACTTCTGGTTTTCAACCTTCAAACATACAGTTAATACAGCTATTCCTTCTTTGCTGGATGGGCAAAGAATATTTGAGTAA
Organism: Danionella cerebrum; assembly: GCA_007224835.1. Lineage (NCBI taxonomy): Eukaryota > Metazoa > Chordata > Actinopteri > Cypriniformes > Danionidae > Danionella > Danionella cerebrum. Next base: position 441,798 of record SRMA01027212.1, on the reverse strand, counting down.
AGATCTATGGTAGTGATCCCTTGTGAGATCAATTCTATAACATTGTGACACTTATAGAAACAACACCCAGGATGCCTTTTGAACATGTTTGAAGCAAATTCGATGTCAATATTACATTTCAACACAAGCATTTCACAGTTTTCAAACATATTGCACAAATGCACAGTTTATCTGTCATTACTTTTCGATGTGAATTTCAGCAATGAAGATGTTTTATTTATGAATCCCTTTCATCTTTCTTGGCTTTGATTTCGTTTTTTTGTAAGAAAGAAGCTTTAAAAGATTTCAAAATTGATTTTAGAGTTTGATGGGTGTGGACGAGTCCCATAGCCTGCCTTCATCCTACTCATCATCTTCTGTTCTTTACTGTACGTGCAAACCTGCCCTGATTACGCCATATGTAATTAACCAAATGTCAGCTGCACCCATAAGCACAACTGACAGATACATGACTGTTCGTCTTACATAATTTCAACACTTTTGTATGTTTTATGACATCGTGTAATTCTGGGCTCTGCCATGTTCTGTTCTAGAATTACAGCTCATAGATGAAACAGAAGAGACAGAACACAAAAGGGAATCTAGAGATGAAAAAGCTGGTATTAGGCAAAAATGACAGACTTTTGTGTTTGACAGGAAGTGGGAGTGGACCGTAAGGATGCTCACAAGGCCCTATTTTTAGAGATACTTTATCTGGTTATGCATTCAAACGTTTACAACAAAACTGTGTTAACAAGAGAATGACAGAGATGTCACACGTCAAAAGCGCATGGCTAAAGATTTGTCAAAGGACTTGATATGATATTATTACAAATCTAAATATAACCTTTCAAACGATATTCGTAGAAAAATGATTGGCTTAAGTGGCAACAGCTGATGCAGATTTTTTTTACACAAAGAAAGCCTGACATAAACGATTGATTCAATGTGATTTATGCTTTAAATAGCTGATTCCAAAAACATTTTGATGCACATTTTAAAAAAAGCCTGGATGAAAATGCCAAGATACGCATACATTTAGAAAAATGTGCATAAAAACATTCTGTGCACAAGTGAGTAGAATAAATGTTTTATCTGTATAAACTTTGATGGAAAAGCATTTACTGAATAAATCCCAATGCAAAACAATTTCTGTTATGAGTTGAGGCGTGATTAGGTGGCAACAATGGACTAACCAATGGACCGATTTCATCTGTTTTGGTCATTCTGAAATTGTGTCATCAAAGTGGTTCAGGATTATCACCTGCGTTCCCATTAGAGCAATCTCCGCCTCCAAAAGCAAGATGACACGATTACTGAGTTCTAAGACACAAGTATGTTATTCAATATGAAAAACACCTCTTCGATAACCCGACATGTCTTTCAAATGTACAAAAAAAGTACAAAAGCCTACTCTAACAAAACATGTTTTAAAAGGTATAAGTTATAACAATGTGCACATTCCATACGGGAATTGATAGCCTTGAGCACAATCTCAGCAATCGCTCTCAACAGCAAATATCATTTAGCATTCTGCTTCAGTAAAACATCTTTTAAAATGTTTTTGCTTTCATGTTCCAGGATGAAAGCTGTCTGTTCCCTTTATCTCTCACCAATCACCCTCTAGATGAACTTTGTCTTTTGTTCTGAAGCGCAAAAGTTGTTTGATGGTTTACATAGTATTTTTAGATCAGTAAAAACAAGTTCAATACACTTAAGTAAATATCATTCAATATTTGTTTGTATGTATTAATTTAATTCATTTCAATGATTCCTTTCAGATCAATAGCACAGAAAATTCCCTGTTTTTCAGCTCAGCCTACAACGATACGCAAAACTAAAGAACAAAAAGTGTACTGTTTGCAGAGAAAAGAAAGAATCTGTTCAAGGTACTGCAAAAAAAAAAAAAAAACTTAAAAGCTTTGCAGCTTGCTCTCTGAATCATGTATTTAACAAATATATATTACTATATAAAAGTAACAATTGGAAAGTCTGTAGGTGGCAGAGAGAGTTATAAATCCTGCGTCTTACAAAATAACTGAATCTTTTGGGAATAAGTGTGTTGTGAGAAGATGAATCAGAAGAACAATTAGATTTGACCAAACACGAGATATAAATTCTTCTGGGCTTATTTATGACAAGAGTAATGACTCAACTATACAAACACCAATTGCATCGAAAATTGGTCTTGATATTAACTACCTTTTGTCCATGTTAACCTCTTTTGTGACCAGTTGGGTACCATCTCAGAAAAAGAGAACCCCTCTTCAGAAAATTAATTTACTGACCCATCTTTCAGGAACTGTCTGAAACTATCTGCATCATTTACATAGACTTGAGTGTGGCCAAAGCAAAAAAAGCTAATAAATAGTGAAATAAAAGTGCTGCACTGCATTTAACCCTTTCAAGTGCACACACACAGGATCCAGGACACAAGCGACCTCAAAAAAATAGAAAGATCTTGTTCAAATTATTTGCTTAGTTTGTTCGTTTTTATGGATCAACCACTGGAGACAATAAAAAAAAAATGTCATTTGACGAAATGAAAATGTAAATAAAATATGTAATACAATTATAAATAATGCTAAATATTTACACATAATTACATGAAAACACTCCTCGTACATATACACCCCAAATGTATTCCTGTTGTATTCACCTCATTTATAGCTCTGGTTATTTCTGATATCTTTATTATTTCTGGAAACCAAAGGTCAATGGAGACATTATTACGTATGCGTTATTCAAATGAAAATAAGAAAATGGCCTAATCTCATTCTGACCAATTTCCCCTTCAACATTTGGGCACGCATTTTCAAACCATTATATCTGTTGATGCCTGTTCTCCAAATGATACAAAATTATTCTTTTACTTCTTTAAAACTTTTACAGATCTTGAATGACAAATAATTGGGTTGAATGCTTGTAAAGATTATGTTATTACAGTGCAATTTTATGATCTAATATTGCAGGCAAAGTTCACAGCAGTGGGTTAGTATTTTAATGGTAGCTTCAGGCATGCTATTATCAGTTCAGGTTTCATGAGAGAGAGGAGGAGTGTGAGGTAACACTACAATGACCCAAACACTTCTAACCAGCTCATGAGACATGGGACCACGATGTGGGCAGAATATGGGATATGTGGATACGCAGCTTTAGTTTAATTAAAGCAATTTTTGCTGCTTATCTCTCAGATGATGGGGTACAGAGGGCACATGGGGTGCGCTCACATGCATACATATCAAATAAATAATTAATGAGACTGATTATCCCCATCAAACAGCCACATGATAGCGGTGTGGCAGGAAATGAAGGTTGGAAAATATCTAGTAGGGCTGTTCCTTGAGGTGGGAATGAGTTATTTCAGGTGAAATGTGATACGAAAGAGAGAAGATGAAAGAAATCACACCAAGAACCTTTCCTATCCTCACCTGCCCAGTTTTACCAGCAGTTAGCCACTGTCATCTCAAGAGTCATGTCACATCTTATTATCAAGAAAGGAAGCTAGCACTGTCTGTCACAGTCCACATTTTAAAATAGATCATATAGGAATTGAAGGGACGGGTGATTGAAAAACAGAACGTTCCTAATAAACCAGTGCTTCATATTGTTTAATTCACACATTTTGTTCTTCCTCAGTAAACAATTGAATCATTAGGAAGAAAAATGCACAAAGAGTCCTCAAAACAGATCTTTAAAAAGATCTTTATTTACATGTCACAGGGTGATATCAGAGGGTCTCAGAACCGGATGTGGACTTACACAATGGGAAAAAGTGCAGACGGTGAATTAAGAAAAAAATATGGAAAATGTTATGGAAATCCAAACATAAAGCGACAAACCTTAGCATAATCTCAAAAGATTAACCTAAAATCAATATATACTTGAGACCAGTTTTTATTAAAAACAATACTAGTTTCACACGCAATTCATTATTTAGTTTGTGTTACATTGTGTCCAATTGAAGAATTATTGCAAATATTCAGCAAATCAAAATAAAACAGAGTGTACTTTTCAATACAAATCCACTATTCATTTACTTTTTAATGCATTTTGAGTGCTAGGAACTTGAACGTTCCCATTCCATCACGATTTCTGTTCCATAGACCTTTTCTGAATAACTCACCACGACTAGAATGGCATGTCTACAAATAGAGAACTTATACGAATCATAAATTAGCACAGCTAAAGCTCATCATCTAGTGAATAATGAGAGGCCTGCCTTTAAAAAGCGATGCTTTGAACCACTAGAGAAGAGATGAAAAACAAAACAGGGCAAGCGAGTGGGAAAGAGAAATTCTGTGTTAAAGTCTTTTTCTCTACGGACCATAAAAATTTGATTTACTCTTGTTCTCATTCTCCCTCCTTTTGGAGTGGATAATGTTATTATTACACTATATGAGGGCTGTCATCGCTGTGGCCCAGTTTCCACAAAACACCTACACCCACAGCAGATAGATAAATTGTAGCCCCATTTTTGTAGCAGCCGATGAAGACACTCGAACACAGGTTATAAAATTAATCTGAAAGCTTTTTAAGGCTGTGTGGGCTCACACAAAGGAGTCCTTCCACCCACGTCCAGCAGAGGAAAAAAACATAAATCAAGCTGACTCAAAGACTGCTGAATTCCAATCGCTAAAGGGAACAGGGAATCATTCCCCCTCATCGTTACCATGCAATGTGAGATTACTGTTGGGACCCTGGGGCCACATATTCTCTCTCAATGAATGTCAGAGAGTGGAGGAGTCTGTGATTTCTGTGTGCATTCTCCAGCAACTTGAAAGGGGCTCCAGTCACCCTTATGCATTTCCCATTCACCTAAGACTTATGTAAATGAAAACTTGTTAACTAAAATCGATAACAAAAATGTCAGCTCTCTTTAAGATAACAACTGCAACTTGTAGATCCTGAAAAGACATTTAAATGTTGTCAGGAATCCAGTTCATTGTACTGATTCACAAACACCAGTCAACCTTCGTAAGATGAAATCGTATTTCCTAATCCCTCCCACGACAAATCACCATTCTTCTAACTCCACTTATCTCTCTATAAAACAGTCACCTCTCCACTCTATCGCCCTCTATAGTCCCTAAGCTCTTCCTTGGAAGTACTCACCTCAACATGATCCCCTGCACAGATCCATTGTTCAGGATGTTCCATCCCCTGTTTTCTGTTTTGGTCATCCCCGATGAACTCCAACACTCTCCGGTCTCTCCTTTAAGGACTAATAACCTGTCTAATCACACAGGTTAGTATTCAAAAACATAAATACATTTTATGAAATATTTACACATAGCATAAACATTATTAAATATGCTAAAAAGATTTTATGGGGTTCGGGGCTAAAAGGTTTAAACAACCATACATTTTGATGTGACTTCTATCAAGTTTTTTTGTTGTTTATTTTTCTGAGACTAAAGAATTTATTTTATTTTTTTTATGTTTAAATTGGCATGCAGAGGGAGAATCTATTATGATAGATGTATTCTAAAGAAACAACGAAGTGCCATAGCCATGAATGTTCGAAAATAAAAAGATTTTAATGCCTATAACCAGCATCACCTCGTCCATTCACACGAACACCTAATGTTTAATTAACATCACAAAATAATAAAAACACCCAATGTTTAAATTAATTAACAATCATCAAGTTCATTATTCATTGTATTTTTTTAACCAAATAGCAATTATTTTTAGTAAAATTGTTTCAGAATATTGTTATTTGACAGATTCATTGGTAAATCGGTAAAAACAAAGCTATAACTAAAGCTGGGAAAGAGTTTTATGAGACATTATGAACCAGACTGGCCGATAAAAGCGAATCATCTCCCTGGATAATTCTCAACATTTACATGAAGTGTTTTGCTTCTGATGTGAAGAGCAGTAAAAAAAAAATCAACATTTAGAGCTCAAGGTCTTTGCTCTCCACACCTCTCTCCCTTTCTCCAACAAATACATTCTTCCACTGTTTCACATTCTCCTGATCTTTCTCTGATCCATGTGCTATTTCCATCGTTCAGTTGTATGAATTGATGTGTGTGTCTCCTTGCTATTGATTAAATCTAGGGCAAATGTTGCTGTACACACAAAAGCAAAGGAAATCTTTCAATCTGTCGCTATGGCATGATAATAAAAAAGCCATCCATCAGAGCTACAATGGCAGGAGCAAGCTGGGCAGAGGAAACAAAAGATTGTTGACTTCACCCATGCTCTTTTGTGTGCTACTGTATGAATGTATATTCAAGTAGATGCTAACAGAGATTTAAAGAGCAATGACGGTGTAGTGTAAAGCAAAAAAAAGTAAAAAGAAGTTGATGACAGAGGTCAATGTTGCAGTGTCTCATTAAGGGAATTTGGAGTTTGCGAACTTTAAGAGGAGCATTTCAGAAGTCCTCTTCATAATCTATGGGTTACTACTTCAGTTTCTAGATGAAAAAAAAGATGGTCAGGTGGACTAGCCATTCTTGGGTGTCTAGTGTTGCTGAGATGCTAAAATGGAAGCATGTGTTAAAACCTGCCCGTAACCATGGGGATTATAAAAGACTGCATTTAAACACTAAACCATGCAGCTCTCATCGTCATCATAGTGGCTTCCATTTGTTGAAACTCTTTAAAAGTGTATGGTGTTAGCACAAAAACAGTACACAACTTACATTTATGCCTTGTTTTTAGATTTTTAAGGGCATTCTTTCTTTTCTCTGCTCTATGACTATTGTAGCTATTTTTGCCCTTTATATGTACCAAAAGTGTTTAACAAAATCTGCATGAAACTTGCTGAAATGTCAGAAATATTAATGAAATTGAGTTTGCTTATCCAATGAAAAGCATCAGCTCTGTCAAACTGTGAAAGTGTGAAGTAGTCAGGAATTGACGGTTTGATAACGAAATTCAGGAGGAGCCGGAATGTTAATTAGCCATCTGGCTGCAGGCACTCATCTCTAACTGGCTCCCGCCAACTCTTCATAGCTCCAGTGAGCTTCTGTCTGTTGACGATTTACAAAAAAAGCACACACTGTGGTCTCCAGGCTTGGGGGAAACTCTGGGTTCAGGTCTCTTCCTGAACCTAGAGTCCTTTAATGGACATCTCGTCTGGTAGACATTCCATGCTCGCAAATTTGCCTTGCGTATGGTGAACTAGTTAATTGTTTTACAGCTAAATGATGCAAATGTGTTGATCCTAGATATTGTGCCAGAACATGGATTCTCTCAATCATAAAAAAGGCTTTTCCATGCAATTACCAAAGCATCCCCTCTAGTTTAAGCTTACTATCCACTGTCTGTTTTCCATTGGATATTAAAGCCCTGTTTATTACTTTTTTTGTCAAACTAAAGGAGGCAAGTGGGGGGGGGGGGGGGGGCAAGATTAGCTCTTGGTAATCACCACAAGAATCATCAATATCACACATCTTAAGTTCAGGTTTTCCCTGGATGAATCTGGGATAGACACCTCTTTGTTGAATTAGGTGTAACAAGTAAGTCTAAATTAGGAAAAAGGACTACCGTACTTAATCTTTACAAAGGCGCATTAAACATTTTTCTAAAATTCTCTTTCTATAAATGTATTTGTGTTTGGGATTTCCAGTGACCATTTGAGTGTTTGTATCTTGCAGATTCTACCATTTGAATTGGTGCAGAAACAGAAGTGAAAAAGTCTCCTGTCATAGAAGGCGATAGCGAACGAAGCTTAGCACAGAGAATGCAAAGCAGTCATGCTAGCTTACCCATTAGCCGAGGTGAGGCCCGGGCATGAGAGTGGAACATTAAGATTTCTCCGGCGATTGGACTGTGACATCTCAGAGACAGATGGGTGGTGTTTGTGTGTGCGTGTGCGTGCGTGTGAGAGAGAGAGAGAGAGATGAGGCTTGACATGCTGTTATTTTCAAAAAGCCTGCACTTAAATGTTGAAGCAAAAGTTCACCAACACATAGAAACATATTGACTCATTATTGCTCCCACAAATTTTATAGCTTGCACAACAGACAGAACTGTTCTTCAACAATGACCTCAAATAACAGGTCTTCAAAAAAATAACAACTGGTTAAAAAGATGGCTGAAGTTTGTACAAAAACTTTGATGTTGGATCAAAAAAGTGCAGATTGAAGTATTTTTAAAACGCTCTAAATGTAATTAAACCCAACCCCCAGGTCTGCATGCATTTTATAGGCTGGGATATGGAAAATTGGTTACCATCGCAAAGAGTCTGGTTGCTATGGAGGGATCAGTGACATCATGTAATGTCCCATTGTAACTTGCAGTAAAATAAATCAATCCTTGATGTCCACATGGTTTTCCTAAGCTAAGATAGAGGTATGTAAAACTGGTTGCTAAGGTAAACAGATTGGTTGCTAGGGAGTTGTCAGTGATGTCATAAAAATGTATTACTATAAATAAAATAAACAAACCCTTATTTATCAGTGATTTTTTTTATCTTGAAGATATTTTCTGTCGCCCATTCACATTTATTTTCAATGGCCAGTATTGGCAAGTTTGATGTTTCTATGAGGTTCTAAGTTTGAGTCACAGTATCACAAAGTTTGACCCATGTTAAGTCACTGAGAAAGTTCCCAAGATTCTCAGTGATTTTCCAGAATTCCTTTAGTGGCATGAGTCTGATAAGATAAAGCAACTTGAGTCAGACCAGTTTGGATTTATTGGGAAAGTTTGGTGGCTGTAGCTCAAGCTCCATGGGAGAATATTTTTATTTATTTTTTTTGTCAGAAAAAAAAGAAGAATAACAAGCCAGAATAATATAAAAGGAAACAGATACCCTCTAAAATAAAATATACGCAAAATCATTTTTTTACTGCACTCTGCATACAGGTCATCTCAAAATTCGAAAGCATTTCTTTGGTCATGTAAACTTATAGTTGAATTTGAATCTTGAGTTAAAAGATTGACCTGTTAAAACCAAATTCTTTATTTCCACAAGACATTCTATTGGCTGTGTTTAAAGTAAGCCTCACTTTGGCTGAATACAGTACCTCTAATCTGAGCGTAATTCCTGCCGTGTGTCAACCAAGCAGCGTTGAACATTTTCTCTGCCTGTAATCCTGCTAAGCTCACTGCTCAAGCATGTGGTCATCTGGCAACCAAATGTTTACCCATTTTATCGACTCTCAGCAAGGCCACAACTGGGTTTGTGCATTAGAGTCCTGCCAGTTTGTTTTTCGGATGTTCTGAGCATGACAAATCCCTCCTGAACTAGACTCCATGAATGAACACTTAAAAAAAAACTTTTAAAGGGATATATGATTGTTTTATGTTTTTTTTTTTCATTGTAAAATTCTGTATCCAACTTTCCCATGTTCAGATAGAAAGTTAGTGCTTGACATTTTGGTGAATGGATGACTTCCATTTCACAGGAAGGTGGGCATCAGCAGCTCAGGTCAGAAGAGGATCAGGGAGGTCAAATGGTGGAGGGGGCAGGTCACTTTAGAGCAGGATAACATGAGCATACCCTTCACACACAGATAAACACAGTAAATCTCAAAATATCTTGAATTCTCATCCTTAAAAAATGCACAGAAATTATGTCACTCCATGAGTCATTTGTTGTGCTTTAAACGTTTATTTGAAGAGGCAGTGCATTCGGTCGTGATGGTGTGTTTGTATATGTGCGTGTGTACTTGTGTGATCAGCGTTGGCAGATTAGACACAATCTGATGATGTCATGTTCAACATGTCATCACAGTGAAGTATTTGTGTTTATCTACACAATATATTTAGCCATCTGCAAATACATTTAGGCATGTTTAGGTTTCTTTATTTTGGTATCCGTAGATCCATAGATTAGAAAAATATAAATACATATTTTAACTTTTTAGTCATTTACTAGGAATTTTCCCATGTTGTGATATTCGGTTAAATCTAAATACTATATTCACACTAGTCATCCTCATAATCCTTTACCACCGCTATCATCAACATTTAAAATGTCTCCATACATCAACAGAAATATAGATTCACTTAGTTTTTACAGTGTAATTTTTTAGCATTTTTTTTTTTTATTGACAAGCACTTGATGTTTAACTTGAACTTGTTTAATTTTTTTATACATTTTATTCTTCTAATTATTATAATTATTTTAATTAGTTCAGTACAAAGGCTTTAGGAGATTAGATTTACATGGCTGCGTAAAAAAAAATAAATAAATAAAAATAAATATATATATATATATATATCATAAAAATATCATATATCATCATTTCATATATATATCAAGGATCAATTAAGTTTGTGTGTCCACATACCCACTCAGAAGGCTGCTAATGGGAGTGAAACAGAGACCACCTACATATATATCACCTCTGGCAAGTTAGCTATATTTTATTAACATCTTGTTTTTGCTCTTACATAAAAGATACATATTAATTCTGAAGTGCATTATGTCCACTGCAGTTGCACTGTGTAATGTTGGAGGCTTTGTGTATATATAAAAAAAAAAAACAAGTTGGATTCACCCACAAAGCATAAAACTGTATCTCTGTACCAAATGTGATCATTTGTGTGTCACATTGATGCTTTCTGTCTATATCTAAGACCATGTTAAAGTACAGGCCTGTTGCTTCAACCAAATTTGAGACGAAAAAACGAGTGGCTTTTTAGCTTGTACTGAATTTGAACATCTCAGAGGGGCACCTTCCCTTCTGCGGTCTGTCGTCATCGTTTAATTAGACAAATTCCCCATAGCCACAAGCCACCTGTGCAGAACAGCTAAAACCAAACGTGTTTGTGTTCATGTTAGTGTGTCTGTGTATGGCGGAGCTCCCTCCACGCTCTGCCCGCAACACACACTAATGCCAGTTCAGCTGGGATTGACTGGCATTTACACAGAAAAGGGCAAAAACAACAGCAGACATGTAAACACCCACTCACACACTCCAGAACAGATACAACACCCACATTCATGCACACATATGCAATCCCTCGCGCCTCACCAAACACAACAAACAAATTAAACAAATTCCTCATTGAGCTCTTGAACACAATTAATTACCAGCTACAATCTAAATGAGTTGCGCATTTTTTAATTATTTTGTTTATCCTATTTAACAGATTTGGAAAAGAAATCTACGTATATGATTTGGTATGTGAGGAAAGGCAGTTATCTTGTAATTTGAGAAGATTGCCATCTGCTTATTTGATTTTCCTGCTTCAATCCCTTCTTGGTTTGCAAAGATTAGAGAGCTTGGGCGTTTGGAAATGCATATCAGAGTGACGAAAAACAAAAAGTTTATTTTATGGCATGTTAAAACTTATGTGTGTTTGATCATTACTATACTCTCTTTACAGCCTCTTTGTGCTAATCCAAGGAGAGAGAGAGAAGGGGGGGGGGGGGGGTCAGTTCTTAGATTGTACCTTTTTATTTAATATTAATTATATAAAAGGTACTATATTCAAGATAGCACTTGTTCAGTGGAAGGAGAGTTTATTGGTGGGAGATTGTTGAACATGACCAAATAGACGGTATATTAATACAAAAAATAAGGATGTGAAGCTAGTGCGTGCAAATGTTGTTGATGCAGAGGATAGGGATAGGTGGAGGGAGATGACTCGCTGTGGGGACCCCTAAAGGGTAGTGCCAAAATAAGAACAATATTCTGGTTGATGTACAGAGAAAAATGCTATAAATAAAGTTCTTTCAAAATCGGTTTCACTTGCTCTTATGTGCAATTTCATTCCATCTATTGATATATTCGGTGTGTCCGATCACACAGTTTAACAAAAGTTCCTTTTAATTTCACAGTACTTGAAACTAAACATGGATAAAGTAATTGAGAAAATGTCATAAACTTCTCTGTAAACAAGGGTTTCAGTCTCTCGCAATGCATAAAACATGGAAAATTTGACACAGAGCGAAAGAGATATTCATCTCTCCTCCTTCACATGTTCTCACACCCACAGTGCTTTTGTGCAGTGTGACCTTGCTCATGAGAGACTAGACTCTATCTGTGGATCATCTCTATCGACCTTCTGCAGAAGCCTTATTGCAAACCTGTCATCTTGTTTACAGTAAACTCTAAAAGCTATATAAACAAACCTGTATTATTATTTTGTTGATGCAACTGCATAAACTAGATTCCATCTTGATTATATTCTGACAGGAGAAAAGACTGTTGTGTTGTGGTTGTGGAACAGCAATACATTCTCGGACGACCAAGATCTATAACTTTTCTATTTGTCCTTGTGCATTAATTGAGGGGAGTTGTTTTCAAACCAAAAATTGCTCCTGTTCTTTAGTTGCCTCAGTAGCAGAGATGTAAATAACAAAGAGTAAATGCAGTCTGTCATTGATATGTCAGGCTCATTTAATCAGTGTACCCAATAAATCGAACAATTTGTTCATCTATCGATCATATCAAACAACCCAGCGCTCAACCGTCAAACTATTCAAGGGACAAAAGTTCCTACACTCTTTGCTTGTTATTTGCAGATTTGAAGATGCTATATATTACTTGTTTGCTCTAAAGATCCCCTTAAGGTCTTTATGGTTCTTCACTGGTTCTTTGTGGTTTTGAGGTGCTGTTATAGTTCTTTTTAGCCTTTTGGTACTTGTGGTTCTACAGTAGCTCATGCCAAAGTTTATTTATTTCATACATTTGATGATTAGTTTTTGATGATTAGTTCTAAATAAAGCGACTTTTATGGTTGAAAAGTGGATTCTCCTATTATTACAAGCCAAAGAACAAGATTTGGTTCTATTTAAATATACATTTATTTGTGATTTGTAGTGATTTATAGCTAAAAGTTTAAGTTGAAAACTTTTTAACGAGTATTTTCCCCATCACATATCATGTGGCCTGCTTACATTTCATGTTAAAATTTGAAATCTACCCCATTCCTTTTTTTCCACTCAGGGACAGATTATTCAGTACTTCCTGACTTTTTAAGTAAATCAGCAAGTGAACTTGGGACTCTTAAATTACTTTCATTCTTCTCAAGTAGTAGTGTACTTTTTCCATCTCAGGTGTTAATCCCCTGGAACACAGTTGGTTGGAGTGTGGAGAGCTAATTTCCCTGTCCTTAATAGATGGCAGAAAGAGAGCAGCGCAGTGTCACTGGATGAGATGAAGAACTGGCATCCCACAGAGACCAGATATTCCTCAGCATCCATGCCCCTCACTAACGGTGTGACAGTGCAAAGTTTTGAGATATAACGGTTTCTTTTCAGCATTTTTTGTGCCATAACAGACATATGTGTGAGTCCTCACAAGAATAATCTTTGACATCAATCAGGTTGAGAGAAAATATAATTGCTAATTCAAATACTAAAATTAATACCCAACAGCACCTTTGAACAAAGTCATCTGTTCAACTGAGTGGTGTGTCATGAATAATTAATTTTGATAAGATTGCACGTTTGAATGAAATATCATCATTTTCAATTAGGGAACCACTATAAATATCTCCCTTGACAGAACAGACGCTCATATTGCCAGCTAAGCTCTGCAAACAGGCTGGATGTAGAGAAAGGAGGACAAAGAGCAACTTCTCTCTCTCTCTCTCTCTCTCTCATTCTGATTTTCTATGCTACAATTAGGACCTAAGGTCGCAAGTCCGACGGTGTGACTTTCTGATGCGGTGCACTAATGGACGTCCCACTGGGCCAAAGTGCCTCAAGGGAGGAGTGTGCATGATTGTGTGTTCAGAGAGCCTGGGGAGTGAATCTGCTCAGCTGGGAATCAAACATCCCAGGGAACCTCCGTGGGTATTTGGGAAGGGACACTGCATATCCATTATCATATATGTATGTATGTAATGTATAATATATATATATATATATATATATATATATATATATATTGAAAAATCTTGGTGCTGGCAGAAATTGTCATTTTAATTCTAGATCACAGACATATCTCATTGCAGCTGTATGTGTAACACACACATGCAATCTAAAATGTCAAATCCAGGTAATCAGTGCTGAATCTTCAACGTACACTAGTCGGGTAGAAACCGATATTTAACTTTCATTGTTATATGGTATAATACTAATTTTGGATGAAAGGTATGTTATTTGTTTTTCCTCATAGGTATTTTTATTTTTGTTCTGCAGGAATATTAAACATTTTCTGAAAATAAGTAAGGTAGATATTAGTCCATAATTATTTTATTTTTGGTCTAATATAAAACTTATTTCCCAAGAGTCCATATAACAAAGGAAAATTACCCCTTTCAGGATGCCTTGCAAGAAATAACAAGCTCCAAATCACCAGGTGCTTCACGCTCACATAATTCACAATAAACTCTTTTTTTAACAATCTCTCCAGCTCTAAATATGTTGTTTAGTTTTATATACACATCTTTTTTTTTTGATGTCACATTATGACAAAAACACTATCATTCAAAAGTATGGATTTTTCTGTGTATTCATTCAATTCTTGAAAATAGCCTGCCTTTTCTTTTTTGGGCGCTCTTGGCATTCTCTCGATTTCCAAAGCACTTGTTGTCCACATCATGACCCCAAGACATCTTGATTGGATTTAGGTCAGTGTCTATAATGCCTAGGTCATCGGGCGCATCACTTCTTAGAAAATTTGCCCTCATACAGCTTGGAGGTGTGTGTGGTCATTGTCATGTTGAAGAATAAATAATTTCACACCGACACAAGCTGGATTTAATGTCACTGCAGGATGCTGTGTTAGTTTAGATTCAGTGTACTGTCAATTTTGAATAAATCCCAAACAGTTTTACCTGACACACATACCATCATACCTCCTCCACCATGCTTCACATAAACCCCCCCATTCCACACATATACCAAGCATCTCACATTTGTTTTTAGTCAGACAAAAGTACATAAATAAACTTTTAATTACTTGGCCAAATACATTTTTTTCTGTATTGTTTTTAGTCTCAAATTAGACCTATGTTTGTCTCTTAAATTAAAGAGTATTGGTAAATGGCATATCTGATGTGGTTTCCAGCTGTGAAGAACACACTTGTGCAGGTAGTACACACGTAAATTATACAGATCAATGAGAGAAGGCCACTAATGAACCCTCTTCTGCACAGTTCATATCCTCATCAATTACCAAATTCCCACAGACCCTTTTACCGGATTTCTGATTACCTATGCATGCCCACTCACCTTAGTGTTTAAACTGTACACTCCCAACACTCCATTGTTTGGTCTACGGTTAATGATATAACACTAGCAGACACACTTCTCGACAAAGCTTCTTCTGAACATTATTCATTTCATTGGTTCCTCCTGGAATCCTTAAATTTGGTCTCCTGAGATCTTCTTGCTCCTGTGATTTCTCATTCCTGGCATCTAGTATTACTTCTTGTGTCCTCATGTTTTTTTTTTTTTTTTTTCAAAGGAAACTGTTCTTGCTTACTCCATCTCAACAGCTGTTAGATAAATTAGTTGTCCTCCATTGGTGTTTTTTACATTTTTTTATAGTAATTGTCATAAGTTTGAGATCCCTCTCGCTGAAGGAGGGATTGAAAGTGGGAGAATGCATTTTGAAGACGAGATCTGACTGTAATCGGCTTCTTCCCTTCTAATCAAGCTGCCAGAGTGAAAGATGGAGGCAGAGGAGCTGATGGACGGCTCAGAGGTCTGATGATAGTGCTTAATGTGCTTTCATTGTGTGCCACATTGGCATTTACTGATGAGAGAGTGTTGGTACTCTGGTGATTAACACAGACCTGGTATAAAACCACCGTCAGAGTCACACCGTCTGTCACCTCTTCAGAAAGCTGTATAAACTCTCAGATTTACTGCCTGGCTGTGCACATTATTTGTCATGAGAATTATAATCTTTAAAAGGCTCTGATCCTAAAGTATTGTCTAATTCTTAGCTTCTAGCAGTTGTTGGGGGATTCTGACTAGCTGAATTTTCCCCCAAATCATGTCACCGTATTTAAGTGCTGCTTTTAGGAGTTTAGATTACATTTTTTGATTAGTTGAAGCATATTTTAAATTGTGAGGGGAGGTTGTGCTGAAACGGAAATAATCTTCTTAAGAGTGATCTTAATTTGGAAAAAAAGCTATGCACTCACCGGCCACTTTAGTAGGTATACCTTGCTAGTACCAGGTTGTACCCAACCTGGTTTTAGTTTCTGAAATACTCAGAACAGCCCATCAGGCACCATAGTTACTTAAATCACCTTTCTCCACCATTCTGATGCTCAGAATGAAATTGGCTGATTATAAATTTGTGTTAACGAGCCGTTGAGAGTGATAACGTTACCGGTGACTGTACATTCATTTATGCTAACCTGAGAACAACAATGTTGGAGCAAACTTCCTCAAAGTTTGTGACTGAAAATATAAATATATTCATTGTTTTGTTATGCATTTTGAAAGTTATAAAAGGGGCAGTGCTAGCCTCGAGTGATTCAACGTCTAAATGCTTTGAAAACCTTGTAAAATGATCCCTTTAAAAAAGATGAATCACTTGCCAATGAAAATGATAGAAAATGATGCCATCGATTGGTCTGATTAGATTCATAAATATAGAAAATTTAGAGGAGGAATAAACGGCCGATATCAAGTTTTGTCAAAAAACAATGACAGAACTTTGAATAGAGGCTAAAATTAAACGTATCTGGATTTTTTGGGACCATAGTCTCACTATGCCGTGGAGGACTGAAATCTGGCAGGTTATCTGAAAGCACAGAGTAATCTTAATCCAAAGAACATCTGAATGATTCAGAGGAGATCTTGATGAAAGACCAAAATAGAGCTGTTAGATACCAACTCAATGGATAGATGTGGATGAAGAAGTCTGCAGCCTTAGAACCACCAAAACAAGTTATTTTTGTAGCAGTCGCACATCAAAGGAATGTCCATCATCAAATCCAGAGTGGGGACCTCATGTATCACCATAATTTGACCACACTAACCATTGATTAGTCTTTTGGCAAATATTTAAAAAGAGCAGAGGTGGCTACTTTATTTCCATCAACATCAACATTTCGGGCCAGACCCTACCCCCGTCTTAGACTAAATGAAAACTTATGATTAATCAACAAGATCTGGTGGCTAGACCTAAAGCAATGTTTTCAAAAACAAGGAGAAAACTTTTTAAAACTTTAAAGGACAACAAAAGAAAGATCATTATGAACGAATGCACATATGAATAATAAAATATTTCTATTGTTGCTCAAAATCATTAGTTGCTTTTGGCCTTTGACTTTCTCTCTCCTACTTTTTTCCCTTTATTGTACTAAAATAAAGTTCTCATCTGCACATCTACGCTGTACAACAATGAGTTCAAATTCCAAACAAACACGCTAACAAGGTCATTAAACAGAAAATATGTGTGGCAGATAAAAGTGTTATTTTTATAACTCCATATGCAGAGAAAGAAAAAACAGATAAACATTGCCTTTCTATTTAAGCATCAGATACTGTATAAAAAACTTAGCTCTTTCTCTCTTTTTCACAAAGGTTGTTAGCGCTGAGCCTGTGCTTTTTACTTTGACCTGATTTGCTGACACAGTTCTCACATGATCTGAACACACAGTTTGATCAAGTAGCTAGAGCTTCAGTGATTTCTGAAAATCAGACTTGCGCATCTTGTCTGATGGGATGCACACGTGTTTGACATGTTTGTTTGCTACCATCTGAAATTCTTATCTTTAAAAGTTATTAATTTTCCAAAATAGAAAGAGTCTGTAGAAATACTGCAAAAGGCATTGCAATTGTGCATAGTTGCTTGTTTTCTCTTAAATAAAACTATAATACTAGAGTAAATATAGGACTATAATAATGATAATAAATAGGCATTTTTCAGCAAAGGCCTTACGGCAATATACTGCTTTAAAGATGTAGGATACATTTAGCAGAACGTCATCTACTGCAATACATTTTCTCTGGAAATATAAAGTGTGATCTTGTCAGCATCACACGGATAATATCGTTCAGGTGGCTAATCTAATATGCCGCTGAACTGTCAAAGTAAACTTTACCTCTTGATAAAAACATCTGTAATATGCCGACATGAAGTTGAAGAGTTCTTTGTTCTTTCCAGGGTTTCTGATTATTGGTACTTAACTACTGGCATAGTAGAAAGTGCACCAAAGTTAATATTTTTTTTTTATTTTTCTTTCCCACTGTGGTGACATTAATTATTTCAATTTGCTATACATCAAAACAACACTTATTTTCGGAAATAAATGGCTTTATACCAATATTACCTAACTAAAGTGCCAATATGTAAACAATCCACATTTTTCTAAATGTCTTTACACCTCAATTATACATTTAAAAAGGGTGCACAGGATGTTTTTTAAATCATAGTGCATTTATTTTAGTGTTAAATTTAAATTGATAAATGAAGACAAAATGGAATTTACACTCATGATTTTTTTTTGTAATGCAGATACAATCTGCTGTAACTTTACACCTGTAAAGTAGCTAATGCTATCCACATAGATGTTGTAATGCACCCCCCCCCCCCCCTACATAAAAGAAAAGAGAAAGTAGTATTTTCATGAGATGAATCATGTTGATTTAATGGATGCGCTCTTGGGTTGGAAGTGCTGTGAACACCTGCTATCTGGATTATAATATTTTATTGTGTACACAGTGTTTGGAGTTTTGGCCAAGTTTTGCTGGTTTTTACTCAACTCTGGTCTATAACTCTGGTTTCATATGCAAAATAATTGTTGGTCTATATGCCTGTCGATTTACATGCATTTTAAATCTGTATGCAAATTGGATGCTACCCCTAAATGCACTTTAAAACCAGCATGATTTTTGAATTTTTTTTTCCCTGCTTGTAATTAATTAATTAATTTATTTTTTAGATCATGTATTGTATTAAATATGTATATGAAATAACAATGGGAAAGTGGCTGAAGTTGAAGGTTGCCAGTTCAAGGCCAGGGCACCTTTAGTATACTTTGCATGTTCTCCCTTTACCTCAAGATGCTTGGGTTTCCACTGTCCCTTAGGAACCCTTTAGGAGTGAATGTGACTCTACAATACATTGAAGTAGTAATTGGTTGGTTGGTTGGTTGGTTGGAGTAAGGGCAGGGCTCAGCCTTAAAAAACTCTTCTGTAATTAGAAAAAAAAGAAAAAAAAAGAATTGGTTCTCATGTATAAACTAGTGTGTCTAACTAAGTGTGAAAAAAGTGAAACCAAAGTGGTAACACATTGAAAACACAGAGGATCAAACACGCAGCCAGAGCTGAAAACACACAGATGTTGAGTAACACTAACAAATGATGTGGCCCAGTCACAAGCAGTTGCAGTCAAAAAAGCAAGCAAACTTTCACCAAGAGCCCCTCAGGCATTTCTTCAGTAGTCCATTTATACTCTTGGCCTAAACCTAGAGCGAACCTGAGTGACAGCAATAGCGATGCTGTAGCTCTGATTAACCCCAACTCCTATGAATGGAAAGACAGCAGAGGGAACCAAGGAGTTTCTCTGAGAAGAAATAAGAAGAAGAGTACACAAAGTTGAACATAGTACAAGAATTTAGAGGAACTGAGAATAGGGTGAAAAGATAAAATTCCAAAGAAGTGAAATAAAAAGAGAAGAACACAGCAACAAAAACAACAAAAGGAGGGATAAAAGAAGAACGTAAAAAAGAATAGCAAATAACATGAAAAAGAACTTGACTAGATGGAAGAATAGAAGCAATATGTACTAAAGATGTGATGTAAAGTGAAGAAAGTAAAAGACAAAAAAGAAGATGAAGGAGGAATGAAAAGAATGTGTGGAATGATGAAAGACCAACAAAATTAAGAGACAGGGGAGAGTAAGGCAAATAATCATTAAAATAGACGCACATTAAAATGAAGTGAATATCAAAAATCTTCAACTTTCTAAAAAAAGAATCTGAATAAGATGAAGATGGAGGACAAGAAGAAAAATGATGGCATGGAAGAAAAAAAAGAACTACCGGTAAATGAAGCATGCAAGCAAGAAGTAAGAATCAGGATTGTGCCAAAGAACCAAAAGAGTTTTAAAAAGATTTTTAAAAAGATAACTAAAACAGTGGAAGAAAAAGGAAGGAAAAGAACAAAAAGGTTATGGCATCTAGAATGAGAGTAAAATTTGAGGGAGAGCTAGAATTCGAGGGCAGAGAAAGAGCGCTAAGAAGTCACTATAGAAGATTTAAAAAGAAAGGATTTGCACAGAGAGATTTGCTGAAGAGGTAAAGCCATATCTGTCATTTCTTCTGGAAGCCACACTCAGAGATGAACAAAGCATCCATCACACTTGAAACAGAAAGAAGCTGAAATCCTGGAGCAAACAGAGCACAACGTTCCAGCAGGGCTGAGGAAGAACAATGAACCGGATGGGAGCAGAGGGTCTTTCGGACCCTCAAAGTGAAGCATTATAAGGTGTCTTCTGTCCTCACCTTTTACAATACCTTATCAATAGACTTCACATTCAGTTTGATTAAAATTTAATTTAGTGTTTTTAATGAAAAGTCTGTAACATATTGTAGTTAAACTTTCCGGTGGCTCAGTTGGTGGAGCATTGAGCTAACAACACAAAGGTCGTGGGTTCAAATCCCAGGAAAAGCAAGAACAATATTTTTTTTTAAATGTAAGTCACTTTGGATAAAACAACTCTTTACAAAACCCTTTGTCATGAAGTTTATTCCTTTTCAAATTATCCTCCGCTTTTACTGTACACACACACAAACTCACAATCATACACTCTTGTCTTGTAGAAGGGGCTCACTGTGAGTTCTCAGTGAGCTGTGTTGAGAAAATCACTGCACAGCACTGTTGTTTAATAGGTAAAATAGAGCGCATCTGTCCAAAATTGTTGACTTAACTGCTATTTGTAAGGGTCTTTTAAGGGAAAAGGGCTTTTAATCCTAAAAGTTTTTGGATATCACAAAAAGAGAAATCTGATTTACAGTTTGTTAAAGATTCGTTGTCTCTGATTGGTGTCACAACATGTTCATTATGCAGCATTGCCTCTCCTGTCTGGCGGTCAGAATTAATCCATCATTTTTTTTCCAAGTTGAGTATCCATATTTTCTAAGTAGTAGCTGTATAATGTTCTTAGGTATAAAGAGGGACATAACTGTATCATGTCCTCCCAGCAAAGGGACTTTTGAAGAGTTTTGATCATAAATACCCTGCAGTATTTACCTCCAAATCTACTTTGACAGACGTTGACATCTAGCTTTCAAACACGCCTGAAGGACTTAATGAGCCGGAATAAATGTGTTAGTTAAGGTTGGAGCTAAACTCTGCAAGACAGTGGCTTTCCAGGAGTTGAGTTAACTCAGCCCTGTCTTTAGTAATTTATGCGATATGCGACATGTGTTCAATAATTATTTTTGTTGACTCAAAAATCCTGTAAAGCAACTTTCTGTGCAGCACTAGATGAGTTCATGTAAGTTTCATTCATAATATTTAATGTTGCACAGGTAAATGACACATGAATGGATGAGTTTGCTGTGATTTTGAAAAGCTACATGGTGAATGTATTATACTTTTTAAGATTTAAATACATTACACTTGTTATCATTTATTGTTGTATTTCTGTAAATTTCACAAAAATACTATATTATTGTTATTTTGGATCAAAGATTGAAATAAAAAGTGTTTAATACATGTTTAACATTAAAATATAGCTCTGATTTGTCAGAAATTCTTGTTATAGACTCGTTATGATCTATTGAAACAGAAATAAGTTGAAAATAGCTTTTTCACATTTAAGGATTGATACTTCTACAAAGAACTAAAGGTTATCTATCAGTAGCCTGGTATTTATTTGATTTTTTAACAGAACCAATATTTTACTTGTTCAAATACAGCCCTCTCCAAATCTGAAAGTTGTTATAGGTACATTATGTTTTGGGCATTAGATCGTAGAAATGTATATTTACAGGTAATGAGCTGTTGGATGTTGGATGCAGACTCTTTCTGAAAAGAATCACACTGCTGTTCCGTATTGACTTGCTAATGATTGAATCATCCAGCAGCATACTGGTTCGTGGTTCAACACCGTGAACATGAATCAGAATAGATACAAACAACTGTGAAGTGATTTGTATGTGAGGGCTGCACCAATAAATTCACAAGCTGATTCAGTTTTACACTATGTCAGATGGCTCTATCGTGACCTTAAGAAAAGAACAAAAGAGAATGAACTGTGAATGCAGAGAGGAGTTTGGAAAGAGTGGAAGCACTTTCTCAGACTCACAAATCCTGCATAAGTTGATCTGTGAGAGACAAAAAAATATATAAAAAGATGTTCATGGAAACGCAATAAAAAAAAATACCATTACCATTGGAAGTTCATGAGCCTTTCAGTTTGATGTTTGCATGAAACTTAATGTTAAATCATCTAAGGGGTGTTGACATGATTAACATTACATTTGCAGTTGCTCAAAAGAATAATGTAAAACCTTCTGGAGTAAGCTCTCTGCCTTTAGGATATTCACTAAGTTGTTGCAGGTCTGTTTTACCCAGTGGAGTATTATGTCTGCAGGAGGAAGCAGAGAGATCAATAAAACCAAAAGACAGAGAGCATTGATCCACATTTCCAGATGTATTCTGGGTTTTGTCTGTGAAGATTGTTTTTTTTTCTTTTTCTTTTTTTTTGTGGAGAGCAAGATGCTAAACAAACTGTTAAGCATCTTGGGAAAGTTCTCACATCTAAGGCACAACCTGCTGGTCAGAGATGAACTCTTTTATTTTTCTGCCCACCAACACCACTCTGTTCCAAAAAACTAGAAATCAACAAATAATCTGTACTCGTGAAAATATATTTGCATATTGCAACATGCCAGATTTGATTAATATTTGTGGCAATGCATCCGAAACAACCAAAAAACGTACTGACAGTATTGTTTGCAGTGAGAACTCTCAAGCCTCCTCTTTAAATCCATCCCCTACAGTATGTCCCCCCTCACCCTCTCAGCCAACCCTTTCAGTCCTCAATATTCCAGCTCTGTAAAACGGTGAGCTTGAATTCATGCATTTGAGTAGTGTACTTACAAGTGACAGGCTGCTATTGCTAGCTAGCTAGCATAGCTCTTCAGCCAACCTATAATTAGCACTGATGCATGTTGTGCACCATTTATGTAACAGCAGACCCCTAAAATACAACAAACAACAAAAGTGCAGCAGCGGTGGCATGTGATTATGTTAGGGGACTGTATTGTTCTGCTGTAAGTGGATTTGATTGCCTCATGAAAATTGGGGTTAGTGACAGTTTCTCTTTTGGTTAATGGAGTTTGGTGTCTGTTTAAACTCAGGATTCCAATTGACAACAACAACAAAAACCCTTCAGATTCAGCTAGGGTTTATTACAACATACAACTGTTAGATAATTGTAAACATCTGAAATATTCAAGTTGATGTAAATATGTTTAACCCTTTATGACCTGCCATAGAACTAAGTCAGCCAGACCATATTTTACATTTTGACCTGCTATGGTTTCATTTTTTGGAGTATTTTAATTTGCCATACATCAATACAACCCTTATACCCTCTATAATATTAATAGAGTTAATTCATTTTTAACTGAAGAAAGTGTCAAAACCACAACACCACTAAATACATTCAAGTCATAGCTTTATCCCTAACAATTTTAAAAGTAAAAAAGTCACACAAAATGCTTTTGAACCACAGAACATTTATTCTGAGTGAATACATTGCTGAATTCAAGACACTCAAATTTATAAAGTAAGACAAAAAAAAACAAAAAACTAAATATACTGCAGAGGCTCTCGTTGTCTTCTTACTCGTGAACAAGACCCCAAGATACTTGAACTCTTCCCCTTGGGCAGGATCACCAGGATCACTCTTCCTACTCAAATGGAGCATTCCACCCTTTTCCAACTAAGAACCATGGTCTCAGTTTCGGAGGTGTTTCGCATTGGGCTGGAAACGTCCCAATGCACACTGGGGGTCTTGGTCTGATGAAGCCAGCTTGACCACATTATCTGCAAATAGTCACATTTTTGATTAGCAATAGATAATAATTTCAAATAGCTTTTACAAATAATAAAACATAAATAGCCATTACAAATAAAATGTCAAATAAAATATTTTTGGGGATTTTTTGTGGTTTTATGTTTTTCTTATATGTACTCGTTGTTTGGATAATTAGACTGAAATAATTGTTAAAACACAACATGATTTTTATTAACAATTTTCATGCACTTTGCCCTCTTCCGGCAGAATGGAATCAGGAACCCTGCTGCACACATTTACACATAATCGCATAGTCACATGACGTCTCTCATAGTCACTGGGTTCTGGAAGGAGTACAAGGTACTGGAAATATGTTGAGATGTGAATTTTAGATTTGTTGCTGCAGGCGAATGGTTTTCATATGCAAGCGTGTATACTGATCTCTTTTGAATAATCACTTCATTACAAGTCCATGCCTCCAAGGCCTAGCACATTTCCTCCAAGTAAACATGTTTTCTTAGGGCACTAGTTTTACATAAAATGAAATATGTAACTTCAGCTTGCTTTCACAATAACATCTCGATGTCTTGTATGAAATGTAAATATTGTACAATATCTAATGCAAATCATATGCTTTGGAGTTAGAGAAAGAAATGAATAAATTAATAATAATGCATGTATTAACTATTCAGAATAAAAGACTAAATATAAATAATGCAATTATGAGAATATTTGTCTCTTTTTGCTGAATTAACATCATCCAAATTGACTGAATGAGACTGAATTGAGTCTTTTTTTTTCTTCGTACAGTCACTTCACTCGCATCTTATGGACAACTTGTTATGTTTTATACATCAGAATGCAAGACCTTAATAATGCACTAAGTTTCTGCAAGTTGCTTGTACATTATAGACAGCGTGGAGATTGATGAAGTTCTGCATTGTTACTGTTAGATTGAAATGCATCCAGTAATAGTTCACTTTGGGGACTTATAAACACTAATAAGTGACAGATGGCACTGACATGTTGACTATAAATGTTATGTTACGTTACGGTACGGTATGTTATGTTACGTAGGTATGACTCGTCCCACATATTGTTTAGTTTTGATATTCTAATATAACATGGATTGGATTGACCATTACAATAGTTACGGCACATCAGTTGCAAGGTACTTCAAATTAAATTGTGCAATTTTTCAGTTTCATCTTGTTGCTAGTTTCATCAGTGCCATCTAGTTGTGTAAAGAAGGGATAACTCTTGGAAATACAAGAGCTGTGATATGGCTTGTGTTTATCTAATTTCTGACACAAAAAGCACAATGGAACAAAAAGTGCTTGGCACAGTGTATAAGGTTTAGGAGAGGTTCGTCTGGTACAATTTTTACATTGTTGTTTTTTGGGGGATTTATCATTTTTTTTGACTTTGACAAAATACCAAAGTTTTATACTATATTTGCTTTTCTACGATTTCAGGATTGTTTCAGGATTGTTCAGGAATTTTTGTAATGTAATGTAATGTAATGAAGAAATATTTTTAAGAAGTAAAATGCTCGCAGGGCCCCAGACGTCTAAAGGTTAACAGTCATAGCCAGTGACAATAATGTACCGAATATACCCATATTTTCTGGCTTCTAAAGAAATGGGTGACTAGAGGCCTTAAATCAGGTAAAACAGCTCATCAGCAAAGCCATCAGAAAGCAGCACAACAAATTGAAGTGAGAGTGCACACTTCAAATCAGTTCACAACTTTTAAAGCTGTCATTGAAGGCATCTGAATGTAAAGAACACATACGGAATTATGTAGAACAAAAATAACTACCCTTTGCTTTGTTGAACCTTGGCCCTGAGATCCAGAGTTAAGAGGAAAGAGACTGCTTTGTTACACTTTAAAATTATTGTTTTATGTCTTTCTCCACTATAGCAACTGGGGATTTATTCACAATTGAATGCACACTGAGCCAACATGTCTAGCAGTGCATTCTGCAGCAACATGTGGTTATCTGGACAACTTATTGTTCAAAAGATGATATACAAACATCCAGTTTATCCAGGAATGACAAATGTAAGCTATGCTTTTCCTACATAACTATTTAACAACAGCCAAACGTTATGTGTTTAACTTTGTATTTGGTAGTCAAGATTCATCACTTAATGATTGTGATTAGCAAAGAATGGCTTATTAAGATAGACAAACTCTTTTATTACATAATACCAGCCAATGTGTGTTGTCCTTGTTGGGGGCTGGTGGAATTAGGTAAGTGTTACTTCATTCACAGTCTACTGACCACTCCTTTTGTGGGCAGCCCCCAAAGGCTTCCAGTGTATAAGATACAAAGAAAGAACGTTTTAGTTAGTTGTGTTGAAGGATTTTGGATGACTGCAGCTTTGGACATTAAACGTGCCCCAAAATCTTTTGGTCTTTGATTCTGAGTTACCTACACAGTAATGGAGTGTTGCTGAAGAGGGACTGGGCTACACATAGACCAGATCAAGATGGTTTGAGAGTGAACAGCAAGTGTTCAGCACCTCCACCTCCAATGTGTGATCATTTAAAACAAGTTAGTGTTGTTGCGTTATCTGTATTTATTTGTTTGCTTGTTTATCCTGCTGCACCATGTCCTCTTAGGGACCAATCAGCTTGGTGAAGGTCAGTGAGACTGGCAGAGCATGTGGGTCTGCTCATGCTCATCTGATGATCTGACAGGTTCTTTTACAGGCTTTGTGGAGGATTAGTCCATGAAAACCCTTTCAGTTCAGCAGCAGGATGGACAGAAGCGCACTAATATCATCGGATCTCCTCTGAAGAATAGATTAGAGGAGTAAGAACCACTGGGATATAATGGATATACGACTAAATTATTATTATTTTGGGTTTAGCATTGTTGTATGTCTTGTGTTTTTGACTATTTTTTGTTCCTGAAATTCTGTCTAAAGACTGTCCTACCAGAGAGTAGATAAATAAATAAATATGCAATAAACAAGAAGAAGATAAAGAAGAAGAATAAAAATACCTAATAAAACCTGTTAACTTTAATCCAATTTAAATACATTTTTTATTAGAAATTGATACATTTTTATGGCCTATTTTAAATCAATAATCATGAAAGCATTAAATAAATGACAAAAATGATATTCATCCCTTTTTTATCAATTTAAAGTTGTGATGGTACAAATCCTCATCTATTTTTATCTCCTTTCATCTTTTTCTTTAATAAATCAAAGTGTTTTATTAAGGTTCAAATATATTATCTTCCCTGCTGGTTAAAGTTTGCATTAGAGTAATTGCTGCTTGATTAATTTATCACATTATATCCGCATTTCCTAATTACATTTACTGAGCCATGTTAATTAGCATTTTTGCAGTGACCTTTTACCACTAAAGAGCTGTATTCCATAATGTATTTAAAAAGCTGTATCAACAGCATAAAAAGGGCAAAAGTGATAAATGGGAAGTTAAAAAAGAATAATAAAGTAGACAGAAAAGAGACTTAAATTTAAAATCATTGAAGATGTAAAAATTATAAAACATTTTTAGTGATAAATTCCATAAGTTTAGATAATGATATATATCAGAAAATGGCTGTGATTATATTTAGATTTTTTTAACCACAATTTTAGGGATGAAAAAAAAAATAAAAAGTGTTTTATGTTTTCCTTAGTGTTTTATGAATTCAAGAGTCCCATGTTCTTGAGTTTGGTTTCAATCGGATGCAAGTACAGTAAGTTGCATACACTGTAAATAAGCATTTTGTTTGATAGGAAGTACACTCTCTAATCTTCTGATGGCTTTGTGGGATTGAGTGATTTAGCAAGTCCATCAATGATAGTTGCACTGCTCTATGAAGACACAAATAACAAATAAATATAACACTCAATTATAATTGGAGACCAAAGCTTAACAATTAATTCAAAATGTTTTATGTATCACAAAAAAGAATAAATACACAGAACCAGCCTTAGTTTTTTTTTTTTTTTTTTTTTTTTTTTGCATTTTTAGCATAGA
Organism: Danionella cerebrum; assembly: GCA_007224835.1. Taxonomy (NCBI): domain Eukaryota; kingdom Metazoa; phylum Chordata; class Actinopteri; order Cypriniformes; family Danionidae; genus Danionella; species Danionella cerebrum. Next base: position 413,959 of record SRMA01027212.1, on the reverse strand, counting down.
AATAAGCAATTTGAGTCTACATACTGTACAAACACAGAGATGCAAAATTATAAAAGGATAAAATTACCTTTCCACTGCAAAAGCTTACTAGTATATCTTTTCAGGCGACATAAAAGTAACTTGCAGTCCATTGCCAACCAACAGATTCTGGTCATAATAAGCTTCAAAGTTTGACTGAAAAAAAAAACAGATTCCAATGAGATAACACAATCCCCTTTGCATAACTGGGCCATATTAAGCAATTTTTTAAGCTAATTAGGCCATTTTTTGAGCCCGCTATTCTAGTACTGCAACGTTACTAAATTTGTAAATTGCTACATTGTCCTTTATAAAACTCTACTGCTGTGTTTTACCGATGTGTTTTACAGTTTGTTTCTGTCTGGGTTCTGTCTAGTGTGTATGGTCACTCCAAATGTGACAGTTATCCAAATATCATGCATTTTTCCAGGTTATTCAGACCTCTGCCTCAGAATTTTGCTCTTGTGCTTTGTGTTCTACATCATCTTCTAAGTCAATCACAGAACAGCGCCATCTGCATTACAACAGTAACACACATTGCTTTCACTTATTAAAGGTATCATTGTCCTAGTTTCCAGACAATGGCTGACCTCCAAGATGTTTTACCAGACATCAAGGAGTTACGTATATTTAAATATCCTTTGCTTAGAACATCCCAGCCGAACATGTGTGATGGTAACCAGCCGAATCAAGTGGATGAAGCCTTGCTGTCCTTCACTGTTTATGGCAGATAACACACCGCTGCTTATTGTAGCTTGTTACACTATGACAGCTGACTTCAGCAACCAAACTGTTAGTTTCATCCAACTTAAAGTGTTGCCTTCATCCTGTGCATGCTGGGAAACCTTGACAGCTTTTCAACTGGATTTATGTCAGGGCTTTTGACAGCTAATTCCAAGGCATCCGGCATTTGTTGTTCAATCATCCTTTGCGCTCTTCAGCTTGTATGTGGATAATGTTCAGTGAAACATCTAGTAGCCATGCACCCACATGCTTCACAATTTTGATCACTGTCAAAAATATTTTTTTATTTATTTTAGTGATCATGAAAATAAGATAAAACATGCATAATGATGAAAAATCTTTCCAAGATTAATAGAAAATTCTGTGTTTTTTTGTGCAATTAAGACCATTTTGTTTACGTTTTTGTCATGCAGGAATCCATACATCAGGCCATGTCTATACATTTAATGTAAGAGTTTGATATTAGTGGAGCACAAAAATGACAAAGAATAGAGGAGATTTAAGTGAAATCCTTGCAGCTGCAGCAGAAAGTTAAAATGTGTTCGCCAGAGTCATAAGGACTGAATCAGAGATTATTTTCTCTTTATCTGAAGCTTACACATGTTAGATGCACCAGAAGAATGAGCAAAAAGCTTAATGTGCTGTTGCTTAATCTCAGGTGTATTAAACAACATGCAGATAAGGAACTGATGACTCGATGTTCATTTTGGGTCAAATGTTGGTCTTAATCAAGTCTTGAACATTTTAATCCTCCCACTGCTCTCATATTTAACTGTACTGCAAACATCCCAACTAAGCTCATACAAATGTGAACAATTCCACACAAGAAATCCTTCAAAACTGAGTCTAAAACCTGCACATACAATGGGCGTCTGGGAGAGATCGTTCAATGCTCTTCTAAATCTTTCTGTTTGACTCAGATGTCACACGTTGTACTGATGCCTATTTATTTTCTTCATCCACTTCTTCCTTCTCAGAGTCATGGGGTTCTTCTGGTGCTTCCTAGACAGGTTGTCAGTCCATTACAGCCAAACACACATTCACTCCTGAGGGGAATTTAGAGTATTCTTGTGTTTGGTCTTGTCGGGGTAAACTAGACTATCCAGAGGCAACTCCACCATCCAACTTTTACTGATTCCCTTCATCAAACAGGTTCACGGGTTCTTGTGCACCAAACCCGGAAGAGGAGCAATCAGTAGCTGAAGATTGGTCAGTAGGGATAAGGCTATTGCAGAAGATTGTGAGCGAGGTAATTGTAGCAAGGTTAGTCAATATTACAAGGTGCAGTTGGTGCCATAGTGAACTGTAAACCTGATGAAAGGGAAAGTGAAAGGGTGAGGCTTATAAGTGGTAGGAGAAGATAGGAGGACAGCGAGTAGTTAAGGGAGTGATTGGTGAAAGTGTAGCAAAGAGGTAAGTGCACAATCTTCAAGGTGAGGAGTGGATCTTTTTTGGTGTATTGGAACAATCGTGAAAATATTGTTTGGAAACTAAAATACAATGCTTCAAAGATGCAAATAATTTTTTTTGGATCCATACAACAGACATATACATTGTTCAAAGAGAGGATAAGGGAATAATGCCTTTATCTACATTTATCTGTTACTATGATACTTTTCTTGCTGTATCCTTCACTCTTTGACTCCTTAAACCGAAGAACTCTCTGGTGTTGCAAACACCACATTTGACTAGAGGAAACTTATACAGCTACAGAACTATTTGTCATTATTAGAGATTTAATCTTCAGCCAAATCACTGAAATGCACCTTAATATAGAGATAATGTGTGTCTGTTCATTAAACATAAATTGTCTCACTAAAGTAGAGCGATGGATGGATGGATGGATGGAGTTTACTAATGTGTAAATATGTGAACTTAAACCCCAAAGGTTAATTTTCTACATTTTTCAGGTGAGAAGCACAGAATGAAATAAAAGCACGAAAGAAGCTTTGATATCCTAACTGGTATACAGGGGTTTTCTTGAGGTATGGGGCATACCTGTTATCAGTGGAATGTTTCTGGTTTTGAAGGTACAGCTTCATGGTGAAACTTGTAAAAATGTGAAACTATCAATGGAAAGAAAACAAATTAATGTGTATTGTGGGAATCCGATTCATTCGGGTCGATTTTCTTTTGATGCGCGGCATGGTAGCATAATGGGTAGCACCGTAGCCTTTCAGTAAGAAAGTTCAGGTTTCCAGGCAAGCTGGTGATTCCATGGGTACTCTGGTTTCTCCCCAGCTTAATTAAAATCTCTAATTTCCTTTTAGGAGTTATGAACTGGTTACCCGTTCAAGGTGTACCCTCGCCTTGTGCACTAGCAGAATCCGGAAAGGGAAGAAATGGGTAAAAATGATGACTGACTGGATGACATTGCAATATCCTTTTTGACAAATAAAAATATTCCCCATCAATTTCAAATATATCCTTCTGCTTAGCTGATTAACCATTTGCCATAAGGTTCATTAGTTATCGTGATCCCTCTTATACTTGTACAAATACTTACATAGACTATCAAATTATTGTAAATTTATGGAAACGCACGTAAAATATACAAAATCATTCTCATCAGTTTCATTATAGATGGAAATGAGTCAATGAGGATATGCAAAGTAGCTCCTGAATACATTTATCAAGTTTTGCGCTGCACAGATTCTCTGGAGTACAAGCAATAGCTGACGTGTCAGAGAGCATGCTGTACAAATTGCAAGTCTGCTATTTTTTCAGCCTGTCACAGGCACTAAAAGCTTTTAAGCAGAACCGATGAATTATTCTCACGATTCTATTTTAATGAAAAGGCTTTTGTGGCAAGAAGTCTCAATCTCAGATTATCTGCTCTCGCTAGAACTCGGAGTAGAGTCAGTGAGCAACTCATTACTCCACGCTTATCTCAAGAGTTTGCACTTTCCCATTCCAGCTGACTGACACTAAGGATTTATTAATATGAGACGCTTTCTATTTGTTTTTATGGATGACAGGAGCCTGGGATTGATTAATTCCTGCCATCATCCTTCATCAAAGTCACAATTTCTGTGGAAAACAACAACAAAAAACGAGATATCTACAAAAAGCTTGGACTTAGATGGACAGCCATTATTCGTATCTATCATTTGTAACTGAAGGAATATTCCAGCAGGAATGCCTATCAGTCTCATTTGCATAGTTTGGTCTTTGATTAATTTGATAAAAATACTGTTAATTAAATGTGAATGTGAACTAAAGTGAAAGCGAACGGAAATAAAATGTTTACTTTCCTCTGATATTGGTGTTGGGTTAAAAAACAAAAAAAAAAAACAGAAATAACTTTTTTAGATGAATGTGAAATGTGGAAAATGTGAAGCCAATAAAGCAAAATTACCACTTTTCTTGAATATCTAATAACATTTGTATAAACTGTGTTGAATGCCCAGACAGTGGAAGGAATTCAAGAAAGGGATCTAAGAAACCAGTGGAAATGGTAGACCAGACAATGAGCTGAAGGGAGATGAGTGCTTAAACAGGAAGTGAAGGTAACTGGTAGGTTTATGATTGCTTGTTTCTCTGATTGTGGGAAGTGATTTCAAGAGTGTTCCAGTGTAATGGATTCCTGACTGTGGATTTGTATAAGTAAGTGATAATTTAACGTTAGCCATGGTTCATGCTGTATTATATGCACAAGATGGAGGCCAAAAGACCTACTCTGGATTATACAAACAAATGCAAGTGACAATCAGAAAAATAAACAACACTAGTTTTAATGAAAAAGTTATATGAGAGATATTGTTGATCAGAGTTGTCATACTCTTGACTCAGAGAAGCATAGTTTACCCACCCTTTTTATTGGGTTGGTTAAGGCAGCCTTGTACGTTTCAAAGCATATCACAGAAATGGCAAAAAAAAAAAAAATTATACTTAGTAATGGGAGAGAAATGACTTATCGACCTTGACCGTTCACAGGATGACACAGCTATGTCTCATTTTCCCTAAGCTCTCTGACTGGGCTTGTTTTGAGCAAGTGTCACTTTTCAGTCAACATTTGCCCATTTAATTGGCCAAATGTTGTGTCTTTTGGCAAGGTTGATTACACATGGGTGTCTTACTCATGAAAAGTCCGGATCAAACACACACCAAGATGACGTGCAGTCACACATCGTACGATCCACCCCCAGTGACTCATTACTCAGTCCACTGATGCATCGCCATCTGTTGAATGCTTAGAGTTCATAGACATGGCAGAAAAAAAAAACCCTTAAAGGCATAATTTATTTTCAAATAAACCATTGAAATTGCCTATTGCCATGCATCTGATACATTACATAATTTTTTATCCTGAGCATGTATTTTAGCCTGTCAAAATATGGCCCTCTCACTGATAATTATAAAATAAGAAAGTTAATTACTTAATGGAGAAAAAAAGAAAAAGATAATAATATTTTGCATATTGTGGTTGTATTTGGAGGATTTTGCTTTCTGTACAATGGTTGCACAAAAAGGAACAATAATACATGGGCAACATGTTTTGTCAATATATATATATATATATATAAATATATAAAGAATCACTGAACTTTGTTTTGTTTATTCGTTCATTTTTTGAACCAGACTTTTGAAATGTTACCCCACTCTATACAGCAATTATCACTTCAACTCTTCTAGGAAGGCCTTCCACAATTTTTACCTACATTTAATTTGTAATTGGAGGCGTGGTTTCAAATCTCAATTCTGACATCAACAAGGTTCCAAACTCAATTGAAACAATTTATTACCTATCAAATCGGAGGAAATACAACACATATAAATGAAACCTATAAGCTCAATGGAAAACCAAAACAACTGTACCAGATTCCCTTCTTACCTATATACATATAGATACAGAATTATTTACAATGCCCAAATCCTGTAGAGCAAAACAATCTCAAAGTCAGAATACCAGGCAATGGTCAACAAATCCAAGTTTCAGAACAAATCTCAATAAATCGTAACAACACACACAGGTTCACAAGCACAAACTATAGAGGTGGAAGTAATGGAAGCTAATGTGAAAAATGGTATGCAAACTTAACAACATACATAAACACAAACAAACAAAGATTTAAGGCTTGTAACGAACTTTACAATTATACACCAAACTCTGTGATCCATGTGTATGAAACAAAGAAGACAAGCACGTATTCTGACAAACACAAAACCTCTGCCAATACATTGCATAGTTGGCATGATGCAATCAGAAAATTTAGCTGTTGATTATCCTCAGATATTAAAAGAAAAAAAGTTATAAATAGTTTTATTTTCTTGCATGTCTATCTTGAAATACAACCCCCTTCTCCCCAACCATTGAGGATGCTAGCTTTCAAACATCTCCCGATTGACAGAGTCATCAAGCACTACCTGGAGCTCAGAGCCAAAATGGCAGCACACCATTATTGAAAACTTGAGTCTCCTGTCACTTTCCTGACAGATTTTAAAAATAGCATCAGGACCGGCTTCTAACTTTTGATTCTTGGTGCAGTGGACATAGAGCTGAGGAGAGTGTGACATTTTAGAGCAATTTCTTTTTCCTGCTAAAGTTCAAGTGCTTGCATCAACAATTTTCAACCCCTAATAGCTTTTGAAGCCAATTCGAAATCATACATACAGAATAGCTAAAGTGGCCTGAAGTTGCATACCATCCATTCAGTGTCGTGGTAACCTAAAATTACTGTCTGCATTTGAAAGTTAGGATAAAATTGTCTGTGCAATCCTCAAAAATGTGATGTGATGCAAAAACAAGCATTAACACAACACTCACCGAAAAAGTATATATGGAATTTAAAAAAAAAAGTATTATTCTAAGCGTTAGGCAAAAAGAAAGTGGCAAATAAACAAAGAATACATTCATTCATTCCCCTTGGTGCTGAAAGCTGGATCATCTCCAGTCAATTGTTGTACTGGCCCCGAGAAACTCTTAGTGCTTTATGAGTAATTGCTGAAAAAATAGTCTCTTATGTGTTCTAGGGACAATTCCTCTCCTTCCCTGATTCCCTAATACTATTGGCTGGCATCAGTACAGTTCATCTACTGATTGGTTAAGAATTGGTTGGTTTAGTGATTGTCCTGCTGAGCAAAAGCAAAAAATTCCCCAGCAGGGAAGAGATTGATCACTCAAGTTGACCAAAACAGTTCATCACAAAACCTGCAAGAGCTCAGCGAGATGTGTTTTTCATTGTACTGCAAAAACAGCAAAATCAGAATGTAAGGTGGTGGGCAGTGGGCAATCTTTGAGTTGGAGGTCTTTTTTGTCCAATGTAAAAGGTGAGGCAGAGTATGCAACCTCAATTACAATATAGCATTACAAGACCAATGGAAACGATATTCGTTCATTCTTTCACTCATTCAATTTCTTGAGCTGCTTCTGCCTTGTCAGGGTGTTGTAGCACAAAGTCAGGGGTACGCCCTAGACAGGTCACCAATCCACTACAGGGCAACACACACATTCACTGCTAAGGGGAATTTATTGAATCATATTAACCTCATTCAATTTTTAATACTGTTGGGGGGAAACCAGAGAACCTAGAGATTAGAACTTACAAACTGGCCTCAAATCACCAACATTCTGAAAGGCCACAGTGTTACCCACCACAACACTGTGCTCCATCTTCATTTAATTTATTCAAAACATTATGCATTCCATCTTGGCCACAGGAAATAGAATTTATAACCTAATCATTTACTTATTCATTCATCCTGTTAACCGTTCTAGCTCACTTCTGGTGGGACGTAGGGGTATACCCTGGACAGGTTGCCCTTCACACCTAAGGGGAAGTTTGTTCAATTAATGCATGTTTATTGGGATTGTGGGGGAAAATAGAGTACCCGGACGAAACCCATGCAAGCATTGAAAGAAGGTCATCGGCGAGCCTTGAACCTTCTAACTGTGTTTAGAGCGCAGCTCAGTGGTGCAGTGGGTCACTTTGTGACCTTTCTGTTAGAAGAATGCCATTCAAGGCTCACTGGTGACCTTCCTGGAAGAAAGTTGCATGTTCTCCCCATGCTCTGGGTACTCCAGTTTCCCCCACAATCCCAAAAACATGCAATAAGTTTAATTCCCCTCAGGAATGTAGCTGGAGATAAGCACCAGCAGATCCCTCTGACCCTGAAAGTGAGTTTGAAGATGAACGAATGAATGAATGAATGAATGAATGAATGAATGAATGAATGAATGAATGAATGAATGAATGAAATTTGTTTAGGAAGGCATTTCCAATGTTGTTCCTGGACATTTGAACTTAAATCTTTATGAAGAATACCTCTTTAGACAAATTAATTTACCCTTGCCTTGTTTGAAGATAGACTGGTCTGTGTTTCGAAGCAGGGTTTGAATGCTAAGTAAAAAGATAGTAATTTGTGACACAAATAATTAAAGTTTTAGCAAGAAAACATTTCTCTTTTTTATGTAAAGAACACACAAAAAAAGGAATTCATGGTGGGTAAAGAAGGCTATAGGGCTTTATGCTTTCGAGCAATGCAATTCAGTTTGGCCTATAGGGCCATGGGCTATTGAGAGTCCTTGGTGACTTTACCTACAGGGAAAACTGTGCTCACTGTTCTCATATATCAGCGATAGCAGTCCAAGCAAGGGTTGAGTCTCTCCCAAACATGAAACACTCTCTCCGGGTTTTCAAGTGGGAATGGACCCCTGGGGCTCAGAGCACCTCGAAAGGACTTCCTGACTTTATCTCTGCAAGAGTGAGATGTGGATGAAGAAATGTGTCCAACACAGGTGTCGCCCACTCCATTTTCTGATAATGCTTGCACCACTGACCCTTCTTCCACCCAATAAACGGAAGGCTCTCAGGCTTATCTGAGCCCAACAGCCTCAGTAATTCCTCACTAGTTAGAGCTTTCAGGAGACAACATTACAGCGATATGGCAGAGCTGAGCAGGCTACATCCATAATAAGTGATTGTCGCCCTGATGCTAAAGAATCTAATCACGTTTGAAGCAGAATGCTAATGTTTCGTATCATTGGACTGGTATCCCCTAAGAGATTACAGCTTTTATCTCACTTCGGATGGATGAAGTGGGAATCAGGCTAAGAGTGAACAAGTGTCTAATAACTTTTCCTCGATCGACACAACTGGCAGAGAGGGAAATTAAAAAGTGGTGTTAAATCAATGAAGCCGTCTGGGCGAGCCACGCAAGAGACTTCCTTCACTGATTGGATGACAGACCATGGAAAGCCCCATCGGGAAGGTCCTGTCTTGAATTCTTCATTGTTCTACACTCTCTAATGTAGCTAAGTGGGATTTGGCATCTGTGATTGCGAATACTGCTGTGCACTTTGGTGTCTGAAGTGACAATTGGCAGTGTGTTGGAGGTCGGTTTTGTATTGAAATGCTAGAGGATTAATGTGATTTTAAAAGCTTTTGGTATCACCTAAGTCACCCCACTTGGGAGGCTTCTGGCAAGCCTTTGCCAAGCCCTTTAATCTGATTTAGGCCCAGATCTTGGGAAAAGGGTTCAGAGCTTGCTAAATCTGGCATTAGAGCCTGGTGGGGCCACAAAGGAAACCTGTCTGATGAGAGTGATGTAATTGACAGTCCATGCTTCATTGCTTTTCCTTGACACCTAAGCTGCTCTATCACCTTTCAAGTGCATACTGTACAATAGCCAACTATGTGACTCACATGACATTTAGTACAACAGAGGTTTGAAATGTTCATGATATGTCCAGCTGTATGAAATGACTCTATATGCATAATAATGTTGGGTCTTCCATGAACAATCGTTGATTTGGAACGAATCTTTGATGTGACTCTGGAGGACGAATCAAGTCTGAGAGGGAGTATGTGCAACATATTTCTTTTTTATTGAGTTTGGCATTAATGGGATGGGATGAAATCGGAGGGATGAAAGTACCTGGAGGACTCAAAAGAAAAAAAATAGCGAATCTTTTCAGTTTCTAGTTTATACTTCATGTGACAGCTCCCTAATGTTAGCCAATGCAGTATGAGCCGTAAACTGAAAAGATCATGATTTTTTTTCTCATCCTCTGGTCCTTTCATTCTCTAAAAAAGTACTCACATTTTCAGTTTCTGGCTCATACTGCATTTCATACTTAATGAAAGGACTAGCAAATGGAACAAATCTTTTCGATTTCAGGCTCATTCTGCATTGGTTAACATTAGGGAGTGGTCACATGACAAAAGTAAATACTTTGGAAAATAACTAATGTTAATCAAATTAATTAAATCAGTTTTCATTCCGGCTTAGACTGCACTCATTATTGTCAGAGAGAGGTAATGTGTAAAACATAGGAGACTTGTCAGATCAGAGGTGAGGTGAATCAGAAAGACTGAGCTAGGCTTACTTAGGGTACTTAAGTTGTTTTTTTTTTTCTTATTTGTTTTGCGATCTACCTTTGCGTATTTAGTAGATGTGTTGGGGAAGTTACTCACAACATTTTATACACATTTTACTAAAATTTATAATATGACTTAGAAAAAAAGATTTATTCTTTTTGCTGAATGAGACTCAAAGACCTAGTCGGTAAAATGTCAACTGAAGGAATCAAATAAATAAAGTTTGCTTTTTCTGCCATGTGCAGCAAAAGCATTTCCTCTTTTATAATTTTTAACCACCAACACTGAGACTCTCCCGTATTTAGATTTATTATTTGACACTGAAACTGAGTTGTCTCTGATGTAAATCAGCAGTCAGCATTTCGAATGCCCTTGAAATGCTCAAAAGCAAGGATGGCCCGTCACAGCCAGACGAAGAAAAACACATCCCAACATTTCACAGAACACTGATTAATTACAATATGCTCTCTCCTCCCTACTGTATATGACTTAATTAAAATGAGAATTCTGAAGGAGAGTGACAAGGTTGCTAAGATATAACAATGCATAATTCATCTTGCTTTTGAATATTTAGAAATGAAGATGGAGTTTGACCGACAGAATTTTACCTTAGAGACAAAGAAACAGAAAATTGCCAATTGTAGATTGGTGTGTTCAGATGAGCTGGAAGAGGATTAAAGACCAGCCTAAGGTCAGCTGGGTAAAGAAAAGCATTGAGAAAGAAACCAGTGTTCTCGAAATCTCAGCATTGGGGCAGGTGCTGTAATCCATTTGGAAGAAACTAGGATGAAGGGGTAAGCTCTGATTGCGCTGTACAAAACGCTCTTTTAATCTTAACACCATGTTTTAAACAGCTGTAATGTCCCTGAGGCCATTCTTTCTACACCCACTGCTTCTCCTTATCAACTCGCTACTTCCTCCAAATCACTCCTTTTTTTCCTTCCAGTCCTGTCTTCGCCGCCACTTGCTCCTTCTGCTTCCATGCCCTCTCTTTAAGGTGTGATCTATATTCAATGACAGATTAATGAGTGTCTTCCTATTTCAGGGAGCCTCTACGCATCATTAAAGTAAAAAAAGGCCAATGAATAATACATCAGAGAAGCCAGCCATATACAGGAACATTGTATAAGGTCTATGCGGAGCGGAGATGAGCTGCTTTTGTTGTACATGACCAGCTTCTCTTGCTAATTGTCAGGGCTGTTCTCGCTGTGAACGCAAGCAGCCCATGAGTAAGCAGGAAAGTTCAAGGAATGATACCAAAGAAACTCTTGAAACAATGAAAAGTCTGCTTTACTATTGTTTCCGAGAGGTCTCTTCGGAGCAGTCCGTGTCAGTTCAGACCCCACCGGGTCTGTTGTGTTCTTAGAAGCATGCCCCCTCTGCATAAACCTCCTGATCTTGCTTTCAATACTATAGAGGAGCGAAGAGGGGTTTTAGCTCTGTCAGCTTAATTGGACTGCTTCCCAACGGCAAGATGCTGCAGCCCATCTTAATTGGCTTCTTTTTAGGGATGCCAGTAATCCCATTGGATGGTTACTTGGAGGCTCTCCATGGATACACCAAACGTTCTGTGGCAAATTCAAGAACAAAAAGCTGGTGGGCCTCTCTAACCCACTCTTTATGTTGTAGGCTGTGTTCAAAGCAAACAAAGCCTGGAGACAACTTCACAGTCTCGTCTGGTGGCAACAAGGAGACTATTGTCACTGAAGGTTTCCCTCTGTCAGCTTGACCTCTTTGGGATATTCCAATAATGCTGTCATGTTGGTATTACAGCAGTGCCAATCAAATGGATTTTTAAATAAAGACAGTGCAGTGAGCCCAGGCATGTTACAATGTTACACGTTTGTATTCCCTTCCCTGACACAAGTGTCACCCTGACATATGCTTTTGCCAGTGCAGACTGTCTATGACAACCCCATAATGAGGACCTGATAGTGTGTTCCCCCTGATCCCAGAGACTTCCTGCCGGTGCTAATGAGCGTCTACGGGCCACATGCGCATACTCACACACATATGAACCGACCCCGTCACCCAGCAGCATAATGAGTCCTCAAAAACACCTTCACTACGTTCCGAGATCTTTACTGTCTCCCATGTCTGCTGTCCATCTCCTAATTGTGCGCATTTGTTGCCGAAATGCATCCTTGTCTCCGAGGTGACAGTTGGATGTGAAATGGATACATGAAGACACTTTGAAGTGTCTATGGTGACACAGTGGCCAGGATTTTGGAGACAGAAAGTTCTTATCTTCGGGTTAGCAACCGACAATGAAATGATCTAAACTACTCGCCAATGTTTGATCAACATACGTTCTTTCACCCTTAAAACACATTTGAAGACATTTTTTGTTTACAAAACAGGTGGCTTTTTCAATGCTGGTGTCAAACCAAGAGTATGAACTGGTATTCCATTTTACGTTGACCCCACCCTTTTGCTCTCAAACAAGTCACAGCAGACACCAATGACCCTGATTATGATTCATTAGCATAGATGAATGATGAACAGATGAGGGCACCTTATGTTTTTCTCTGTTTATTCCATTCTATTTCCAAAATGATACATCAGCCTCTTGGATTGTGTTTTCCCATCAGACCCTGAAAAATGTTTTTTTTTTTTTTTTCACCCAGAGAATGCAGAGCACAGCAAACTTATCAGTCCAGCTGGAGGAATCAATCACGGCTGGTGGCATTTTGCGCTGAGGGCTTGTTTGTGAATCTGTTGTCTGTGGCGCCTTGACAATCCCTGTGTATGATTGCTAGGACCCTTGAGGTGTAAGCTTCTGGAAAGTTTTCTAGCTCCACACTTTAAAATGTTTCCCTCTACTAGATCAGCTCTCACTTTTTTCTGTTACTGAATATCCAGAAAATACAGTGGACAGTTTTAATAAAATGACAAAACATAAAAAATTTGCATATATTCTCAGTACACCAATATGTAATTCATACTGAACTATTTGTCTTCAAAAGGGGATTTCACACTGCATGACTTTAGGAAGAATGAAGAATTTAGGAATAACTTATTCCAGGTCTACAAACAAAGGGCATGTGTGAAAGGCCGAAACGGTAGACTGGGATTACTATCAAACATGGGAATGGGCAAGTTTTGCGCAAAAGCATTGTTTAATATTGTTGATATTGCTTTCAAAGCCTTTGTAACTTCTCCGCAACTTCCTGCATCTTGTTCTCTTATTGGTTGCAGATAATCACAGACATTTTTTTTTCACACTGCACGATTCCAATATGCTGTTGTATCAAGATATTTGGCATGCCCACAAATATCCCACAACCAGATAACAACTCTCTCAACCTGCATCTCCGCACTGCACCACATCGTACACAAGCACCGATTTGCCTGTTTTCAAGGCACTTGTCTGCAGATTTCAATTTAATCACTCCTGAATATTAAAAAAAACTCCATTTGGTCTATCTGCAGATCAGTCTCAAATGATTAATTGTTTGATGAGTTCACAGATGCATCAGCTGATTTAAAATAACTTTAAAATGCATGTTTTTACAAACATAATAATTTAATTCCAAATGTAATATTCTTGAAACAATACATGTACAATTACTCAACAAACTAATTTGTGTTTATTGAAAAATAAATTCAAATGATGCTGATAATGATGGCTACAAGGATGACGATGATGATTATAATAATTATATGTTTTTAATAGATCGCATGGAGCTCTTATTGACCTCATAATATTGTACTATTGTTCTTTTATCTTCTAATTTTTTCTTGCACATTTTTTGTCGCAAAAATCCACATAATTTTTTCTCTAAAAGTGCTTATAAATAGAAGATGTTCAGTTTTTATTCTAATCATGTCCCAATAATACCATTTAGCAAAAAGAAGTATAAAATGCATGTAAAAACAGGCTGGGCATTACAAGGTTAAGGAGCGATTGTATTCATTGTGCCTCATGGTAGCCTGAGTGCAAGATCCTTTTATTACTGCTTGCAGCTTTAATTGTGTTTTGAGTGCTTCACTTCTCTGAAGGTGGATGTAGCAGAAGGTAAACATTTATATACTACTCAAAAATAGAACCAAATAATATTTGCACATAAAACATTTCATTAACTATGCAAATGTAAAAAGGAAACTATATCAAATATATTGCAATTAGGCAGAGAGTGCTTCTTAATTGAATCCTTATCAGTTAATGCTGCGTGAGGCAACGCAGACCTTTTTTCTCTCGCTCACCATCAAATTTAGAATGAAACCCTATAAAATAAATTCAGTCTGCTTCAATTCTTAAATTATTTTCAAATCTTAAACACAAACACTTTCTGAGTTTATTAGATTAGATTTATTAACAGCGCATTAACTTAATTTAAACACAGACTGGTGAATTTTCTCTTTGAACTTAAGAACAACTGTCATTAAACATGTAATATCATGCACCATAACAGACCAATGCCACATAAGTGCAACTGTATTAAATTAAAAATATATAGTAGTCTTAGATTGAAAAAAGTTATTTTAACCACTTCACTGACTTTAAAAAACTGACTTGATTGACAAAGCAACTGGAAAGCTTCTTGTGTCAAAAAGATACATTATCTACATATGTCGGTAACTCATCTGCCTGTGCACGCTTGACAGCTGCATGTCTTCAAGAGATGCACATTAATACGCTACAATTAGAAGCTGACTATTTTGCTCTGCCGCGAGAGCCACTGGGAGCCAAAGGAGCCCTTGAGGTTCCCACTGACTGGACTTAGAGTGTCGCCGCTGGCCCAGCTGAGTCATCTTTTGAAGACTCCGGACTCGGCTAGATTCCCGTCCCCCGGAGGAGTGTACCAGGCACATCCAACTTTTTTAGTAGTTTCTAGTGCATGGCATTACAGCAAAGAGACTTCAAAAGATTCCCAGCTTCTATTCAACAAACAAGTAGGTGTGTGGAGATTGAGCTAATAGAATTGAGACCTGATGATAGATTAGCTTCAGTAATCTGCATAATGCTAGCTGATGCTAAAGTATATTAGCATGCTAGAAAAGATCCCTATAGCTGTGTAGGACAAGTTCCTTTATCCTGGATGCACCATTGACTGAACAATAAGCAGCGCAGGTAAATTAATTACAACAACCGCTGAGCTTTCAGAACACGCTAATCTGAGGCAGCCAGAATTAGATTCATTTCTACTTACTCATCCTCGGCTTGTACCAAACATTTATGAGTTTCTTTATTCTTAAAAACACACACTCATGCATACAAAATAGCATAAAATTGATAACCTTGCATTCAAAAGTGTTTCTTAGGTAACAGTACTTCTTCAGACCTAAGAAATTCTTCAAGGGAATACGCCACACCTACTACATATGAGTGTAAGGATTTCCACTTGAATGCAATTCATCAGCCATCTTTCCACTAAAATTGCATCATGGGACTGAGAAATGTGGATGATATGAGCACTTTGAATTAGTTAAATTCACAGTGTGTATGCTTAACAATAGAACTGACAAGTGGGTCAAGCGGCTTTATTAATTTAATGCCGGCTATGATAATGGGTGTGGGGTAAAAAAAAACCCAAACATACATAAACCTACCGAAGTTTGTTGTGGGTAATTGTGCCTTTATGCTCACCTAAACTTCCATGCAAACACATCTGGTCACCCAGCAATGCATTTGGTGCCTTTTACATTTCACAGGACGGGAGCTAGATGTTACGAAATCGGGTCTCATGGTGAAAAGAAATGGGGCTGACAACTAGATCATATTACATTAACTATGTACATTACATTGACTATTTCAGGGTGGTTATGAATTGATGCTGTTATATAAAAATGTGCAGAAGTGCAATATTGTGGATAAAAAGTAAAATGTATAAAAATGAACTCCATACAAGTGAAACCACTTTAGATAAAAAATAGCACAGTGTGAGCTTGATTAATTATGTTGGGACTCTTTATGGTGATAATGATACAGGGTTTTGTTTGAGCCAGGAAAGGCTTTTTATAATAGCTCAGGGGCAAAGAGGTCACATGTGCAGCAACAATGTGTTTGGGGCTCATTTAGCATTTCTTCCAGTCAAGTGATTTTAATTTACTTCCACTTTACTCCTGCCTTTGATTCATGTCCCTAGAAATTTTCAAAGCAATTAATTTGATGTTTATCAAATTAATAATTCTTCCAAAAATAACTAAAGAGGGCTCAGCCATGTTAAAGCACTATTCCAGAACATTCTTATGTGGCTGAAAATTAAATGGAAAGATTTTTCATATTTGTGTTTTTATGTTCATTTTGTGTTAATCTCCGTGTAACTGTTCAACTATTCATCATACAAAAGTTGTACACAATTTACACATTGTTTAATTAAATATGTCCTTTTTATTTAGCTTGTACAGACACATCTATAAACCTCCTCTATTTCAAGCAGATAAACACACCTGAGAGCCTTCTCTATGAGTGTCGAGGTTAAATGAAACGCCATCAACATTTAAGTATGAGAAAGGAAAATAAAAGATTTCTGGCTAATTGCAAGTCAAAATATTTGCAGAGAAAGTAAATATTATAATTGGAAAGAGTCAGCTTCCTCAAATGTGAGAATTTGTATGATTTTTTTTTTTTTTTTTTACTAAATACCAAAGCATCATCATGGTTTATTTATTAATCTGTGCAAAGTAATTTTCCACTGTAATGTTACTTTGCTGTTATTAAATAAATTGAAGTTAAGGTGCACATGGTGTTTAAAACTTGTTATAAACAGAAGATAGGCAAGGCACATTTATACATTTGAATGAAAAGGAAGGAATTTGATGATATGTTTTATTATATATGTTCAAACATATATTACATACCCTGGCATTTTTTCTTATTTCTTGGCTATTTATTAGGTAATATATGGCATTTAATTTGGTGTAAATTATTACTGGGGTGTGTAGTTTTTTTGATTAGGGTCATTTGGAACATTTCTGTTGTTGTTTACAATAAATGTCTTCCCCCAAACACTTACTATGAAATGTTTTTTTTTTTTTTTTTTTTGTTAAACAAATTTACTGAAAAAATGTAATAAAATTTACAAAAAAAAAAAAAAACTTATGAGCAGAATTGTACGTATATGTGAGAAAAAAAAAAAGAAAATAAAACTATTTCATATAGGTTATAGTTATAGTTTTTTTTTTTTTTTTTTTTTTGTATGGTGACTGAAAAGTGGTGCAGTAACTATACAGTTAAAAAAAACACCAATAAACAAAAGCAAATCTAAGACAACCAAATCTGAAACTCCCTCAACCCTGTGAGTAGTGACTCGGTTCATTGTGGAATTAATTCAGCTTCTCCAGACTGTTTCACTCATTATCATCTCTAATGCAGTTTAATGCTCCCATCTGACTCAGATACCCCGTGGTGGTTCTCAGTAACCCATGCATTACTCTACTCCGAGGGCCTTGAGATGTGAGCTGAAAGCATGGCACAGGTTGATGTTAAACCTGTTAACCCAGAAACACTAAAGGAGCCAAAAGAGTGTCTTCAACCCTCAACCAGATCAGCCTAATACAGATAGGTCGAAGATAAGCTGCCCACCAATGCCTACAACTAATGCATCAAATCAAAGCATGCCTCAATTAGCATTTGCAGACATGGGGGGAAACGGGAGATCTGTGCAAAAACATCCAGCATGCCATGACTCCATTTTGATTAATTTGAGCATGAATGTTTTAGAGGAAAATGAAACTTTTCTCTTTTCCTTCCTCTTTCATTGCCAAAATCCCTCATTTCCTTAATTACGCTGAGATTTTCTCCAGGTGTGCCTCATCATCTTTCTCCTTTTTATAAAACTTCTTCTCTCTCCTTTCCCTATACGAGGTCATACTGTTGCACATTTGTTGTCATGCCAGAGTGCTAGCGTTAAATTTTCTGCATGTTTTTCTACTGATTTACTCTTTTGTGGCTTTTGTCGCTTTTTTTTCCTTTCGACCATTCTATAAAGACTTGTGTGAACAGTTCCAAACTTTCATTAAGCATCTAAAAGTCAAACAAAGGTCAAAATTATAAATATAAAAAAAATGTATTATAAAATACATATTTTTTTCCACAAATTGTGATAACTTCATGGTGTGTTTTTTTTTTACAAAACACTAAAAATCCATCAATGTACATTATTTATTTATTTATTCATTTTTTTATTTAAACTGTTCAAAATACAGTAACAAAGATTGAAACGATATCGAATCAAGTGGTTCCTGAATAGATTGGTTAAACAGTGTCAAATTCTGTAAGCGCATATTGTACTCACTGAGTTGAAGCACGGAGTTATCCGCTGCCTGGTAAAATGGGTCCACTTCCCACAGTCTCTCCTTTCACCTGCCAGTGACATGGTGGACGTCTCCAAATGTTATCTAGCAATGGAAAAGCTTCACTGAACTGTTGAGTCTTTCTACTGGAAGAAGCATGGCGTAGACACATTAATCATTTATATAGAGAGGAGGATGCCTCACTAAGTGTTCTCGGCATTCCCAACCAGAAGTAATGACATCATGACCACTAAAAACAAGAATGTTCACAATTTTTGAAATGCTCATTAATTTTAGCTTCATGTAATGTTCAAAGATCAGCATTCAAGCACTGTGAAGTGTCAATTTTCAATGAATACACACTGAAGCAATTAAATACCTCACATCAAAACCTTGAAATGAAACACATACCAACAGACATTTAATGAGCTTCTTTTTTGTAAGTTAATCTTAATTCATTGAGACACTTGACCTTCACTCAATGAAAGATTGAAATAAAAAACTTCCCAAGAAATGCTTTGCAGGTTTACTTAACCTCTTCAGGGATTTGTTAATCTGACAAAGTAGTCAGTGAATAGTACGGTTCGTCTTTTAAGATATTCAACAGAATGGTTTACAATGAAGGCAGAAAAAGTCACTGTGTTTCATTCATTCTGACACTTTACCATTTCACTAGTTTGTAGGTTAGATATTAAAGCCTTAGGCTGAGCTCTATTTCTACCCCTTAGCGTTGGCCCTTGGTTTTACCGCCCTGGTTTGTGCATTTGTGTTAGGTGAAGGGATGAGCTGTTTCATTTTGAATGAAGATGAAAGGCTGTATGAGGAACTCTAGAAGTACATTCAAAACGAAGTGGTAAAATGACCACTAAGACGACCAAATCGACCCAAAAAATACAAGAAACTTTTGTCATTTAGAAATTTATGAATTCACGGGAAGGCCATGAAATGGCAGCCACATTCTGTCAGCTGAGGGCTACCAATGTAGCTAATCATCACCAGTGTGGAAATGTGGAGTGGATGAATAATACTCTTGAAAAGCACTTTATAAACCACTATATTTTATTACTAACCATCATATTATGTCAGTTCCCTTAAGACAATATCTCTAGTGCATACATAGGCAAGTAGAAGTAATTAAAGTCACAAAAATGTTTTATAGGAACGTCATTAATAGCCTAACATTTACAGTCAGAATTCAGCAAAAACATAACTGTACTATCCATATTACATTATAAACAGAAGGCGACTCACAGCCACTTGAAACAGCTGTGGATGTTTTACATCATTATAGTGGAGGCATACTCCAAAAATAATCCATGTGTATAGAAAGATTGTGCAATGTTAACTCAAAATGAAGGGGGAATTGAGTAACATGAGCCTTGTATACCAGCATACCACACAAGCTTCCCTTTCCCATACTGTTACAAATGAAGTTATGTTATGTGAGTGAATGTGCATCAGAAGCAAACAAACCTAACAACCGATGACAATTCACAACATGACCAGTTGTTTCTGGATTACTGAGCTAAATTTGTCCGTGGCAGTGAAGATTTTGGGGATTGCTTATTTACTGTGAGCCAAGTCTGCACTTCAGACTCTGAGATGAAGATCTACTGATCCTCAGAGGCGAGACAGCTGTATATTCACTGCTTTGGCAGACCTCACAATTTTATCCGCATAAACAGACCCACAATTAGAGAAAGAAACCTTCCAGTGGAGATGGCACTTTCCTGAGGTGAAACTAAAACAGCCCTGAGAAGCTGCTGTTGGGTGCCTTGTAATGATTAGAAGTGCCCTCGACTCTGGAATCTCTAACTGTTAAATAAGGGGGGGTTAAAAGACAAACTGCCTGTATGTGTAGAGGCATTGAGGTGAAATAGAATCATCACTTCAAGTTAAGGACATACAGCAAAAGTAGACAAATTAAGGAGTTAATCATTGCTTTACACATTCAGCATCATTTTTGCTGTTGTTTTTTGACCAAGTTTCCTGTTCCGTTTATTAATTCTATTACTTCATCATATTCAATTCCTTGTTAATATAGGTTTGCAGAATTATACAGAACTTTGTCTTTGTTCTCAAATGACGTCTCGCAAGTCTGAACCGCAAGACCGGGACTCGCCAAATATTTAGCGTGACAAATATCTCATGACCAGCCTGCGAGTCCCCTGCAATTCTCACAGAGAGTTGATCTCCCTGTGGTCCATACAGTACTGAAGATCCATCCAAGAACTGGTCACCTTGAAACAGACAAAAAACAACAGAGAAGCAGGTCGCGTGTTCAATACGCATTCACATAAATTTGACAGGTGAACCTTCTCTGTAAACTAACCAGAAACAGACACAATTCATGATTTAAACCTTCCAAATGAGGTGTTGGGGTGGAAGAATGGGCAACTCGGATAGATGTCAGAGGATGAATGATTGGTTCAGTTTACAGGGCCATGGATTTATTGCTTAAATGGTTCCAATAATGGAAGGCCTTGATAGCTCCTCCAGAATTCCCTTACTTAAATGTAACTTGCATTCCTTATAACAACATTATAAACAGAATCTACATGAGACAAAGCTATGTTATAAAATCTTGGTGAAGAGATGGGCTTTTATTGTTGTAAATTTCATTTATTGTAACCTTTTCTGGAAGTTATTTTTTCCTGTATGCATCAGAACTATATGTTAGATTGACTTTCCTATGGTGGATCCATCTTAGGAACAACTAAAAGCCAGATTTTTTTTAGGACTTTTTTTGAAAGGAACCAAAAATGCTTCAGGAAGCAAGATTTGTTTAATTTGATCCCATATTTATTGAAAGAGTTTCCAGATGGTCCTGTTCTGATACAACTTGACTATGCACCAGTGCACAAAGCAAGGCCAATAACGACATGGATGTGCGAGTTTGGAGTAGACGAAAATATACGCCCGAATGAACATCCTTGCAATGAATTAGAGCCAAGACTGTGAGCTAGGCCTACTTATCAAACTTGTCAGACCTCACAAATGAACTTCTGGAATATATTTTTAAAAATGACACTCAGGGTGTGGTTTTCTTTATCTGTTAAGAATAGCATGAAATGTACACCCATACCTTGTAATAACTAGAGAAGTGTCCTTTGCTCTGGCATCTGAAAACCATGAAGAGTTACAGTTTATCACAGTTTAAAACCATGTGTTTTCGTTCGGTTAAACAAGAAAAGGTATTGAAACAAGAAAACCCCAAGGTATTTGAACATTTGACACTTCATTTTCTCTGATCTTGTTATTGTAAATAAGGCAGAGGATATGCAGCTCCCTGGTCAAAACATGCAAAGTAATGAAAGTCTGTTTAAGAAGGTCTGTTGAAATTGCACCACTTATACTAATGTGTAGAAGGCCTTTGCCTATTAAAAAGAAAGGGAAGGTGGGGCTTATTTTTTTATAATCAGGCAGAACCTAGACCTTTGGGAATGGGATTAAATTTGTATTCTGCATATTCTGCAATCATTGCTTCAACATTGACAAATGTGCTTATACACACAACCTGGTAATTCCATCATTATGAAAACATTCAATGGCTGTTGTGGTGTTTGAGCAAAGCTATACCACTATTCATTCTTTCATTGCTATTGTGCTCAGCAACGCCTCAAGTCAGTGCTTCTCAGCTACTGAGTGTCTGTATCTGCTTCTCATTTAATCCCGAATCCAAGAAACCCCCTATAAACCCTCTATGACCAGAAGCCTTTATAGTCAAAAGTCAAAAATCCCAGGTCTATAGAGGGTTCACATGCCTTATGGTCCAACTTTTCTTGCACCAGAGCTGATAAGACCTTTTGGTTTGTAAGATCCTTTTGACCTTTCTCTGTAAGGGCATGATTTAATCTGTGGTTGCAAAAACTCAGCATTAGTAATCTCAATAGAAGATAAAAATGACCCCAAACAATCAACAGCTGAAACTTTGTATTGACATCTTGGGCATAAAACCTTAAGGCCTCAACAGACCAAAATCTTCGAATGGCTTTCCAGCAGGGTGCTCTTTGTCTGGGTCGAGGAAATATTGATGCAACAATGCTCCCTACCTAAGGTAGAAGTCCCACACCACACAGGAAAACATGAAAGACAATGAAAGAGAAGAAATCCAAAACCAAAAAAGAAAATCGTGGATGTTGGTGGCTGATCACAAAAAGCTGTTGGACCAAAATGTGGAGAAAAGAGAGGATTTGTGGCACGTTATTTATTTCCTGTTTCCTGTATGAAGTCGCTATGAAAATGTGTGATGGCAAATTTTATACATCCTACTCATGTCATCAAAAAAGCCAGCTTTCATTAGTCGTTCTGCTTTTGAAAGTCAGATTCGATATTGCAGTTTGGCACGTCCCTTTCAGACAGGTGTGTGATGTCCGGTTGGAACTCACGGTTTTTGATCGAGGCATGTTGTTGCATGAAACTTCGGACCAAAAATTTGGGTTGGTGTGTATCTTCGCACCTAAGCTAAAATTCGAAAATCAGACTGAATAGTGGACTGAAAAAAGTCTCATCAAATAGTATACTACCGGTTTCCAAACTTATATATGAATAAGATCACTGTGGTATATTTTAGATGAGTTTAATATTCAGAGAAATTTTAAATCCGAGAACTAGCTCTATTGATAACTTAAACAACTATTACAATGAATATAATGTGCTCAATGCTCATGGGGCCTTTGTCTGCTGTTAAGTCTGCATTTTACTTGTACACAAGAGAGAAGGAGAAGACGCTCCTCTGCGAGGTGAAACTGCATCTGAAAATCCTTTTCATTGTATTCAACATTAAGAACTCAAGACAGATGTTCGTGATTTAGAAATTTTACCTTCAGTTAAGACGTACTAGATTGCTTTCAAGTTAAGCTTTATTTTAAAGTTATGTGTATCCATAAAGCTACTCCTCCAATGTCACATTTGCGAACCACAAACTTACTGCTGACAGACATATGGAGGGGGGGGAGGTTGAGAAAAGAAAGACACTTAAACACATTAAGATATTGTCACATCTGTTTGTATGACATACATAGCATCCCCAGTGTATTACTCTCAGTTAAATGGCCAAGTGGTAAGTGAATCGGGGACACTCGTAACCTTTAGCAGATGCTAGGATTATTCAGAAACTCCAAGAAGACAAGAGGGTACAATTTCCAACAGAAGAACGCACACACACACACACACACACACACACACACGCACACACACGCACACACGCACCCACACGCACACACACACACGCACACACACACACACAGTTAGACTTCACTAGAAGGCAAGATTGTTTTAACATATTTTTAAATATTGTATTAACAAAAGTAAACTGGATGGAAAGTTCAATTTACAAAAAAAAAAAAAAAAAAAAACATTTAAAGATATACCTCACGAGGGACTGGTGACCTGTCCAAGGTGTAGCCCCGCCTCTCGCCCAATGTGAGCTAGAGCACTGGCAGACCCTGAAAGGGAATAAGCGGGCAGGAAAATGAATGAAGGTGATCAGAATTAAATATAGTACACAACACTTTGCCATTTTTATTGTAAAAACAATGAAATAGTTATGTGCTCTGATGAACTTGAAGGTAATTTTATTTAAAGTTAAACTGGAAAAAAAGGGTCAAGCATCATTTAGCATGATTAGAATATACCTGTAAAGTAATACAACTTTAAAATAACAAAGACATATTTCCCAAGCATGAACTGTACATCAAACATCAGATTCTGCAGATTCTGATCTTTTAATCATCGTAGTTTCATGTAATGTAAAAGTATTTATACCTGCTCTTTTTGACTCAAAATGTAAGTTTTAATAGAACGTTTGTGGTTTAAACAGTTGAAAGAAGCACATCTTGTTTTGGGATTGGTTTAGTGATGGACGAGAGGGAAGCGAGACTTGTATAAATATATCTCAAAAAGTGAATCGATGCAAGTCTGTATTTGTTTAAACTTTACTCGAGTATAATAACAAAGTTCAACATTGCAGTCTACAATTCTACTAAGCTAAATAATGCAAAACACCAGCAAATCAAATAAAATAGGAAATCAATATTACCTTTTTATATCAAGTAACAGTGTGACATATTACAACTAGACAAATTGAACATAATATTTTTGCACATCTCTTTAAATTTGTTTTCAAAGAATGTTGAGATATCTTTGTATAACACTCTATAAAGTTGAGTAAGCACTACCAGAATTTCTACTTCAATACAATTTGTTTTGTTCATATTAAACAAATTGAATTTAGCAGGGGCATATGGTGAATAGGGGAGCGACACTGTGAGAAACGTCCTATCTGCTCTATTTAAGCAGTAATCAAATACTTCAAACAGTCTGTGCAGGTTTCTGCCATCTGTAGAGCACTGTTTCTTCAAGTTGACACTTTTTATACAAGGGGTTCGGGGAATGGGGAAGTATTTATAAAAATACGAACTAAAAAGTCATGAACAAACGTAACAATTTAACAAATATGGCAGGCTTAAAATCAGGGCTACATCCCTTGAAATCGCAAAGCTCCTACAGCAGAGGTATAATTTATACTTACCGGCAGTACATCAAGTGAGTTTTTTTATAGTTTTCTTTAATGCTTTTACAGCAGACAGAAGGCTTGCGTTCCAATTCACATCTCTGATATTGATCCAGGAGTTAAACTGCAGCTTGCTCCAGTTCAGTAAATGCACACTCAGAAGCAAATACTGCAAAGTGCACATCACCGCTAAAGGTGAATCAAATGGAGTTGCCAATCTTTGCAGATTTATCCTTCAATGCTGGGGAAACAGAAAATTCATGCAAGAATAAAAATATTCCGACAGGATTTCTATTTTCAATTAAGTTCACAATGGCACACATAAACAAAGAAACCCTGAAGTTATCCCAACAAGAATGCTGGAGAGGATCAAATTAACAGGAAACAACAGGGATCCAGAGTCTGCCAAAGACACTTATTCATGTACAATTACTGGCGTGATGTGGAAGTGGGGTATATCTATGAAGATACATCAAGAGTAAAGAGGCCATGCAGAGATTATTGCTATAAAGCTAAAAAGCAACTGGTAAGTCTAAGCACGTTAGAGTCCTGAGATAATCTCCTGACATTCTACAAGTAGAGGGGGTCCTGGATGTGGGTAGAACAAATAAAAAAGCTAAGGTGAAGGCAAAGGTGTGTTGAGACATCCAGTTTTTATTCAGGTAGCCCATCTGAGTGTCCAAGATGGAGAAGGTGGTCTGCTTGTCAGAACAACTAGCCCGACTGACTAAAACAAGACGACACCTCACCCTGAAGGGACACAGCGGTAGTGTGACCAAAACCTCACCTGGCAATGCCATCTTTGGGAACAGTCATCTGTCATCACTAGCAGGATTAGTGGTGAGATAGTCACCAAACTATCTGTGGCAGTCTGGGACATAGCTCAGTTGCAGCATTGGCTCTGGGACATACCTATGTGGTGGTATGGTCTCTGGGAAGCAGATCTATGGTAACATGTACTCTGCTACAGCAGGCTCTGAGAACCAGCTCTGCGGCAGTGAGGAGCATGGAGTTGAAATTCTGAAGGGATGCTAGAAGAAGCAACAAACCTTGCAAGGGCCTTGGGAACGGTTTTAGCTGTTTTTGTATGATTTTTTAAAAGATATTACTAAAAGAAATACTACTACTACTACTACTACTACTACTACTACTACTACTACTACTACTACTAATAATAATAATAATAATAATAATAATAATAATAATAATAATAATAATAATAATAAAGAACAAGAATGTTGTCCAATTTATTGTTCTAAATATTAACATATTAGGAGAATTTGGTGAAAGACCACGGTGGGGGGAAATGCAATGAAATCTCTCTCTCTCTCTCTCTCTCTCTCTCTCCGTCTCCGTCTCTGTCTCTCTCTCTCTCTCTCTCTCTCTCTCTCTCTCTCAAATATACAAGTACATGATCACAGGCACATATGTGTACACACACACACACACACACACACCCTAGCATACACACTCACCAATACTTCAGGTCAATATGCCCAAGTGCTTGATCTTTTGATCCACAGACTGATGTATTCCCGTTGAGAGGTGTCCGACTTGCTTCACTATGGGGCGTATCAATTACCCGTCACAGTGTGAGCAGAATCAATACAGCTGAATACATAAGTACAAATCTTTCCCTTGACCATGAGGGCCTTTACCCTCAAAGCCAATAACACAGACTACATCACAAGGTGCCATGTGTTTTATTGACTAGTGCCACATAACCCGTTTTTGAGAGGAACAATCCCTGGACTCCCATTCTTAGAGAGAACTTATGGATTTTTATTGCTCTCTGTAAAAAAATAAAAAAAATCAAACCATAGCATTATATGGTTATGATATTTGGATTTCTTGGTCCCTTTCAATGTCCTTCACATCCTGTGTTAATTCCCCATGGACTCATTTCTCATCAAATCTATTTTCAATAGTTCAAAGCTGTTACAGTCCTCTTAAGATTTCCCCTCAAACACACACACACACACTATATATATATAGTTTCAGTGGGGTACAATACAAGTACTCAAAGTTGTATGATTTAAATAGTTAATAGAGCTCAGTTGTGCATGAAAACGTCCAGAGCTTATGGTCCATGAACCTAGTTTTGTTTTACAATCATGAACAAATTTCCAATCAATATGTGAGGTTACCAACCCATCTGATATTGATCTGTGTCTAAAAGACGACTGATCTACTTCTGCATTCATCAATTATTTCTGACCATCATTTCAACAGCATCAGTAACATACTCATCTACTGTCTATTTGCCCCCGAATCTCCGAAATTATAGAACAACTACAGTATTTAACTGCACACCATGTTGTTATGTTTTTGTAATATGTAAGGTTTGCTTTCTTATCTTGGTTTTATAATATGATTTTTGTTAGTGGTTGTTTTTATATATATATATATATATATATATATATATATATATATATATATATATATATATATATTACACATTCTAGTGGAGCTAACCATGGAGAGCAACAAAATTACTCGTGTGTTCAGGTAGAAGCACATTTAATAAATTTATATTAAAAATTGCAAGACACACAGGTCCAAAGCAATGAACTGAAGGACATTTCCCAAAGCTAATTATTGATCCAAGGGTAAAAGGGGGACCAAGTTTTCTGTTTTTCTCAGCTAAGAGAAAGAGTGTCAAAACTTCAAAGAATTCAGTTCATAATTATATCCAATGGATATCATATACATATATATTAATGGTTGCTATAATTAACATATGTTTATAAACGTAATATACATTTGGAGTCGTCTACCATTTCCTGTAATCTCAGACGGCTGCCCTGGTATGGAGCATGGAGCAGGACATCAATGGTAGTACTAGAATTGGCTCCTGATTTTGGTACCACAATAAATGAAGATTGTGCTCCCACTACAAACAATGATCACCAGTGACTGTATTTAACAAATAACCATAAAATCCTCCACTTTTACGCGGAAATTCACAGAAGTGAATGAATTATGTGTCAGAGAAAATGACCAATGTTTTAGGCACTCCTCGTTTTATGCAAACCATGACGCTTGCCATCTTATTAATTCATTACTAACCATGCTATTTTTAATTAATATTAATATTTTTTTTTTTTCAAAATAGAGTTGTGAAAGCTCCTTGCTGTGTCTCAGGGGTGTTGTGACAAGTTACACTGGGTCTAGGTAGCTGAATGAGTCGCCCATGAGTCACTTGTGCTCTTTACCCCTGTTCGTGAGTTGTGAGGTATCCACATTGTTCTAGGGGTTGCTCTGTCATTTTTACTCACAAAAAAATCCTTTGTGAAATGGTTGTGACATGTGTAATTATTAAAAAGGCTTCTTGAATTCTTCACCCAGCAATTTTCTGTTATGTTCACTAGCTACGAAAACAATACTTCAAGTTAGAATTATTTTAAAAGGTGATGTATTTTTATTTACAAAGTCATCTTTAAAAAGAGTTGCTGGAAATGTTAATGAGATCCGTTTTCTCAAGCAAAATCACTGAACCAACAAGCATGAATAATTTCATTAAAACCGTTGGCGACTAAATGACTGTCGTTAACAGCTGCTCTCATTGTGATTATTGCAGTTATTGATGTACTGCATGGAACATGTCAATGAACAGCACTGTCTTACATCTCTGGGGCTTTCACTTTCCTTTCTATTCTTTCTTTAAACACACAAAATGAGGCTAATGAGGTCCTTAATTCAATTTTATCGGAGCACCAAGTTAACAGAGAGAGCATAATAATAATCAGACAGAAACAGGCAGATCTTAATTTAAAATCATGGCCTGGAATTGACACACGGGAGTCTCGCGTCTTATTTAACAGTTTATAAAAATAATCAGATTACCATTCCTGATTGGCAATATTCAGCATTGACCCTCAATATTTACAGTTTCTATCAAAAGACTCAGTATAACTTAACTCATCATGAACAAGTCTGCATATATATTCGAGACAAAAAAATGTGTTAACTTAAGCTCATTTATTTATTGGTTTATATGTTGAATCAAGAATTAGTGGAACATGTAATACATAGACTGTAAATTGAATAGAGAAATATTTTAACATTATTCAAAAGTTACTAAGGCTAGTATGGACTTTATTTAGCATTAGTTAGACACAATTCAGTGAATTTTAAAATATTTTTTGAATTAGTCAAGTAAATTACTTTACATGGGGAATTGGAGAAGGATAAAGGTATTAAAAAAACGTTTTCAAAAACAAAACGATTAAAGAACTGAAGATGTTCTCTCTTTTTAGCTTGCTAATCATGATGAGTTGTGCTTTCTCACAGGTTTGGCCTGATTGGCTGAAGCCCCAGGGAAGGACAATAAAACCATTGTGTTGCTCTCCAGACAAGGGTTGGTTTGACATTCACCCGAATGGGGCTTTTCTCACGTCTGGGATGCAAAAGAATGAAGAGAGAGAGAAAAAAAATCCCAATTATCCACACCGATGTGACTAAACATTCTTTTTGGTAATTATTTGCAGTGCATGCCCTATTTTCCAAGTACAATTAAGGCACAGACAGATACTCGAAAGGAATCTTATATGGACAGAACACTTAAGAATGGAAATCTATACCCCTCCCCCCGCCCCCTTCTCTCAGAGAAAAACTGAATGTATGCATTATATGATAAATCTGAATGTGAAATTATAACTGACTTTTTGACTTGTCCTGGTTGTACAAAATGATTTTTTTCGCTTAAAGTTAGCTGACAATGGATACGAATATGCTCAAGTGTTATGCAAAACTGTTTATTAATCAGTAATTCAACTGATGACCATAGAAACTTCAAATAATAGTTGAAGCCACTAGGGTGAGGTTGGATTTCCACTTTTAGTTAAAATATGCCCATGAGCAGCAAGTTAACTGCTGTTTTCCCACACAGCAGGATTATGAAGATGAGATGTTTTATAAATAGGTGCAGGAGCTGAACAGTCATCTCCTTGCTGATTCTGCCATTTTTAGCACCAAACTGAGAGACTTAGATACATTTGGAAAGTTGGGAAAAGAAAACTTAGCAGAAAGAGCAGAAAAAAAATCTTAAAGTTTCAAGCCGAAAAGAAGATAAAAATAGAAACACTCTGATTATGAAGGATTTTGAACCAATTGGAGTTAAAGAGGTCATGAACTGATAAAACAAAATTTTCTATTCACAGATACAAACGTGTGTAATATTTCAGAACTCCAAAATTATTTACAAGCAAGGCTTTTTCTCTGATGTTTATGAACATGGAGGAAATGGCTCAGCATTTCCTGTTAGGAGTATTATTAGTATATTTTTTCCTTCTTTCATTTGGCTATTAATCATCATTTTAATAACAATTAACAATAAAATGAGTTTATCACTCCTTTTGTCAAATAAGCAATTGATCAAAATTGATCAAAGAGCTTATTTGTGCTATAGTTCAGTGTTTTAGTTCACTGGTGTGCCATGTGATATTGTCTGGTGTGCCCTGAATGATAAAATTTCACCTTATTGGTCTAAATCAACCTGGCCTAACTGGTTTCGCATGTTTAGAAATATTATGAAATTTATTTTCTTTATTTGATTTTAATGAGAGAAACCTTATATTGTCCATATAGGGTAATATTTCTTTCTTATGGAGTACCTCCAATGAAAAAGTTTCCTTGGCACAGAACAGGTTGAAAAACACTGGTATATTTTGAACGAACTTCTGCAATGTACATAATTTGAGGAATCTGCTATAAATTCTTCATGGTATTCTGGTTTCTCATAACGTGATGGGTTTTACTTGCTCCCAGTAGACAGTTCATGACATGAATCAGAGTCCAGCATGAATATGGGAATATTGGCCAATCGGACAGCAGAGCCCAAGTGCACGTCCATATTTTCTGGATATCTATGAATAATAGCATGGATACATTTCATATCTCGCCTAAAATTTAAATGAAAGCTCACTATGCAGGAATGACCTAAAGTGTAGTGCTGGTGACTTATTGACTCGGCAAGCACAGCAGCTCAATATCAATCCATCCATCTTCACCCTGCTAAAGATACCTCGCAAGAAGAAACTGCTGTGGAGAACGAATGCTGTAACCATTCTGATTGTCAGATGCTTTAACATTCAGTGGCACTAGCAGCAGTAGAAAAATATTTTAACCAAAATATTTCAAATAATAATTCAGGGACTGTATGACGATAAACTATATTTATATGAATACTGGATTCTGATTGGCTGGGAGTTGTTGATTAAATTTGAATAATCACACAAAAATATGGGTCAGTTTAGTCGCTGAACTTGGGGGAACAACAAAAGAGCAACAAGAAGAGTTCAATCCTCATTCAACCCATATCTAAATTAATCCTTTTTTCTTTTCATTTCAAATTCATAGCAAATACAGAATGGAATATTGGCTTTACACATGCTTTTGATTTAAAAAAAAACATTGCAATAAAACAATGTTGTACTGCTCATTACTTGTATACAGGGAGCCTGTTTGAAGAACGAATGTAGAGCGCTGTGTGTTAAAGTAAGCTTCATGTTTGCAGTGGATGTAGGTTTTACCCCTCAGCTTCTCAATAGTGGATTTAGAGATTGTTAAAGGCAGATGGAAGAGGCAAAAGGAAAACATGGTGTATCAGTGTAAAGTTTGTCCAAGACAACACAAACCATTAAAAACAAATAATAAAAAGGATACAAATGAAACTAAAACATTACAGCAGTTATGTATATGGCTATACAACAGAGTGGCTTTTTTTGGGCCGTGAAAATTGAAATGTTTATACTGTGCATAAATTAAATGAAATGAAACTATACAGACTTTTTTTATTAGAAATGTCAGATTACTGTCTTATACAGTATTAATTAATCATTTTATTCATCTAATACAAACTTTACATAAACGTACACAAACTCTCACATTCATTAATATTTAAGCAGAATAAAGCAATCAACAATATAAAATAAAACATATGTTAAATATAAATAACAAATAAGTAGTATATATAATATAATATAATATAATATAATATAATATGATATGATATGATATGATATGATATGATATGATATGATATGATATGATATGATATGATATGATATGATATGATATGATATGATATAATATAATATAATATAATATAATATAATATAATATAATATAATATAATATAATATAATATAATATAATACAATACAATACAATACAATACAATACAATACAATACAATATAATATAATATAATATAATATAATATAATATAATATAATATAATATAATATAATATAATATAATATAATATAAAAGGAATGGGCAGTTTACTATGATACGATACACTAACTTAAAGTCAAATTTCACAAACTGCTAAGTGAAATCAAGAAAATCAAATGAGAAAACATTTGTATGTCTGCAATTACAAAACAAGTAAACAGATGTTAATTTAGTGTTAATATAATTTTTAAGTCTTTTCAAAGAACACTCGATCTTCCCTGTCCTGTACCAAGATGGCACCATGTATAAAATATCTATGTTCCCCCCTCTCTCCTACTCTGAACCTTGAATGGGCTTTCTCTCCCCTCCTTCCTTCTTTGTTCTCAATCCAAGATTGAGCGTTTGTGTTTTCAAGCGGCATTTTCTATTATATCTTCTTACACCTTGCCTGATAATGGATTATCACAAAATTTCAACAGTACATTTTAACATGTTGATTCAATCAGTTTTTAGAAGTAGAGGGATCATGACCAGGCATAACCATACGTGCTAACCATTCAAGGAGATTGCTTGAACTTGTTACCAATAATTCTTTGATCTTTGCCTTAACATTTCACAATGGACAGTTGCCTAAAGTTGATGGGAATCAAATTATTGTCTACAGAGCATCAAAGCAGTTTGACCATGAGATTCAGGGAAATATGCTTTGGCACTAATTTGTCTTCAGCTACAGCAATAGTACGGTTTTATTAAAATACATCCTGGAAAATACTCTGGGATTAAGTGAGTTTGAAATGCTCCCAGAGCAAGTTTATATCAAGATAAATGCATGGATCAGATAGCGAATGAGATCTCTAATGTGTATTTGGACCAGACCTAATATTGGAAATCACTCTGCAAGGCAAATTACATTACCCCCTCAACCAAACAGAGTAAATTGTTTAGAGGAGAATTCAGGCAGCACATAAGCCTTTTAAGGAGTTATCAAAATGCATTCTCTGTCTGAGTGTGCATGTGCTTCACAGTGGGCCTATACACTTGGCTATCTGTTGTGAGGTTCCTTGCTGGTAAATGGCTTCACAGTGGACTACCCACAGCTTTTCTCAGCGCTGGAATTGTTATCTTTTTTTCTCTTATTTTCTCATTTTCATATTAATTCATTGCCATATTTTGACTTATGAAAACATTGTGAAAATGTAAACTGGCTTAAAAGCTTAAAAGTGTCTCTGCCTGATGTGCAAAAGCAGGGTATTCCACATATCATTCAAATCAAATTGCATTTATATTATATATATAATTATTATATATAAAATGAAAATACCTTTCATTCATGATATTGTTTTGTGCAATTGATACGGTCCATTGCCCACCAGTCATTGATTTGTAGCCGCTGCTGTTCAAACTTCTATCAGTAAACACTGAATTCCACTGGTGAATGCAAAACAGAAATGCAGATTTGTTTCCACAGTCAGCTGCAGTGATTGGATTTGACCAGTTCTTTGGAATCAAACAAACAGCTCTGCCAGATAGCTTTGCTTCTTCAACAAAACAGAGTGAATTGTTCAGAGGATAATTTATGCCTTGCATCGCCCTAACAATGAGTAACTAAAATGCATGCCTTTAGAGAGAGAGAGGAGGGGGGTGGTTGGGGATGATTCTTTCATGAATTTCCAGACTGCTTGTTGCATAATATCTATAAATATTAGTTCTGGAATCATTTTCATAACTCAGCTTGCCATTTTAATGCATGCTGAATCTTTTCTATAATGAGAACTAAAGCAGGGATTCACACTGGGCCAAATGAAGAAGACTAGCAGACAGGGCGAGTCAATGAAGTAATATGAAATGAATTGTATTGTTTTGCCTATTTGGAGGGCAATTGGAAATTGCACCATGTGACTGGGACATGGACTCAGTTTTCATATCTGCACCTGCTTGTGACAATGAAATTCTGTTAAAATGCTCTATACCAAATATAAGTATGTTACCAGATATAAGCAATGCCCTCTAATTGTATTTCACAGTAGTCATTTTGAATAGAGTCATTGTAATGTATTGGATACAGCCAGGAAATCAGAATTTAACATCAAAACTTGCAGTATAAACAAGGCCCTATATTCACGCACTATACATATTCATAAACAAGCTCATTCTGAAATTGTTGAGCAGCTATAATCACAAAAAAATTTACAAATAATGTTGTTTTGAATGAGTTGTTTGTTTCTCAAGTGTAGTTTTCTATATTTTGTCAAACTATTGTTTATTCTGTGGTTAGTTTTTTTTCCATTTTGTGTCATTAGGGCCATGTTGTGAGCTATGTTTAATTTTACTTGTATAAATGCTCTGTATTTTGCAAAAAGTAGATATTAAGAAATCTATCCTAATATCAGATTGTTTGAGTGTGTAAAAAAATATATTTATTGATAGCAACTTTCTGGGAGTTTGAATTGGCAATGTCAATATTATTTGATATATTGTAAGAATTGTACCTTTGTATGGTATGAGATACATGAGACTATTATAGCCTTTTAGACACATTTTTTTACATTAATATCATATACATTATAGTACTATCTACTACGTGTAAAATTATTCACATATTTTTTTATATGTTTTTGTGAATTAATAATGAATAGTGTCGCAGGAGTTAATGTTGTTTATAATATACCAACTAAATACAGCATTTACAAGTAAAAATATGATCTCAATAGGTTTAGTGTTATAGAATAGCTTTGTTTAATCCGTAGTTGCTACAGATTGAATAAAATACTCCAAAGATGCTGAGTCTGAATTACTGCTTTGGATTAAATGCAAAAATACTAGACTGTTGTTGACGGATAGACTAATGGACAGACAGACTAGTTTATATTTTTATATTTTAATAAAATAAAAATAAATCAACATTAGGTTTCTAAGTTCTTAATATTCATGGAACCTGAACTCGACTGAATCTGTTATTCATGCAAGCCAGGCATAATCTTGAGATACCCCTTGATGGAGGCAAATCGATAAGCCTCAAGCTGCAGTTCAGAATGATGGAAAATGCTTGTGGGAAAAATCTGCCTTCAGCTTCAATTGTTTTATTGCTGGGATGATAATTCATAAGATCCAGCTGTGAAGCTCTAGGGGATTCACATCAGTGCTGTATCCACTCAGCATCTCTTCCAAAACTCCTCGAAATGATTCAAAACCAATCCGATATTTCTGATCAACTCCGCCAGAATCTAATCTTCCTGACCCCTCTGGCAAACCATATTGATTTCTTTACTACTTGAGAAAAAATGAAGCCTAGCCATATGAGACAAAAGGTTTATATTAGTATTAATGCACTCTTTCTTAATAAGAACTTAAGCTCTTTTTATAATTTGCTCTTTTCATAAAAAAAGTAATCTGTCAATGATTGCAGGGAGTTTTTAAAGAGTTTTTATCCATGTATATCTACTGTCTACGCTGAGGAAAATTATTTGACCAACTTCTTATTTGGGAAATTATTGATGTAATCAGTTTTTAAATGTGAGCTTTATTTAAACAATGAATAAGAACCTTACTAAAAGTGCAGAAAAATTAATGTTCATTGATATTAAAACAAGAGATACAACTAGAGCTAGATAGGCATTCCATTAGCAATATATCATTCATAGCAGACTTCAAAATCTTATCCATCCAATCAGAGCAGGGTAGCGACATTTGACTAATTAAAGCAGAGTTGCTGTGGGTATTTACAAACTATTTACATTTACTACATTTGCTTAATTCAATATTTCTCGTAACTATCACTTTAATTCAAACTTTTATTGAACATAAACAATATTTTAGATCAACAGACCAAAGCGACATTCTAAAGTGGGATGCTTTGATGCTCCCTATAATCTCTATATAAAATCCAGTAAATTTGGAGTACATTTTTAATCTGGTACTTTTTACAAAATCTTACCCATGAAAATAATGTGATAGTTACTTTTAATCCTACTCAACTTAATATATTTACAATTAATATTACTCTACCAAGCTCTGGTGACAAATAGGACCACCTATCATATCTGAGTATCGTCATCTAAGTCAACTAAGTGACTTATTAAAGTGATTTAAACAAATACAAACTTAATTTTTTTTCTGCAGGATACAGGGGATCCAAATTTTATCTGATTACAGTACTCTTAAGAATCCAAGCAGCGAAATAATCTCATAAATAGTTGCAGGAAAGGGTCAACCAACCAAAATATATATGACCAATCAGAGCAGAGAAAGCAGAGCTGCTTATTTGCATGCAAGGTGTATTTGACAAGCAGCTTTGACATCATTCACATTAAGAACCATCATTCGGCAATTCAAATCAGACGCCAAAAAATCTCCAGTAAAACTAAAATTAAATTAGACAGGGTTACTTGAAAAGGCCAATGAATTTGGGAAATCCTTTGCTCTCCCTGTACATCCAACAAATGACTTAAACTGCTCAGTCAAGGATAGCACTTCCTTCAGGCAAACATTGTGGGAGTTCACATATTTATAACTCACTGAACCATTTGAAAGAAATAAAAGCTCATATACGGTGAAAGCTAAAGGTTAATGAATAGGAGCAAGCATGAGATATGTGAGGGGCTATGCCAATTCAAAGTATGTGGGCAGAAAACCGACCCTTTGTGCACTGACTTGAATTGGAATGGTTTTTCATCTTTTTTTTTAAGCCTAACCTCTCAGTTAAGGTCAGTTAATTATATAGCGGCCACAGATTTAAGAACCCAATAATTCTGAAGATCGGCCCACGTCATTGATTTCCATGCATTTCACAGCCCTCTCTAGCAGCATGGTCCTAATAATTATTCACTTTTAGGGAGAAGGATTATTCTATTATATATTCCTTTGGATCACTGCTGTCAATCACTGTTCAATTGACACATCAAGTGACCCAATGGCATGAAGAGTGGAATGCAACAATGCACTTACAACCTTAGTGAGAATGTAATACATTTAAATGCAATGACATAAACACAGCAGATTAACTACCATTTCATTGAACTTTTATCTTTTATACTGTAAGGGTTCACTTTATTTTATATTTAAGTCCAGTATTCCCAGAGTTCTCTGGAATCCAAGTGAGGTTGTAATCCTGACAGGAAGGTCTTTCCAGGTGAGTATCGTCCACGAAGCATGAATCGGTCTTTAAGCTGCCGATAATGTTCAAACACCAACAGGTGAGCTCTTCAGGTTTTCGAGAGTGTCGGGTGACAGAGTGGAGTACAGGTAAGTAGCGCAGGTTGCATTCACATGGAATAGCCACGAGGAGTACGGAAAGTAATAGAAGGAATACAT
This sequence comes from Danionella cerebrum, assembly GCA_007224835.1. Taxonomy (NCBI): domain Eukaryota; kingdom Metazoa; phylum Chordata; class Actinopteri; order Cypriniformes; family Danionidae; genus Danionella; species Danionella cerebrum. The sequence continues at coordinate 376,636 of SRMA01027212.1, read as the reverse complement.
TCATTGATAGACAATGCATTCTGAGAGAAGTCTTTTATTCCGGTTATGCACGGGCTGATTGGGAGATGAGCAGATTATGTCGAGGTGAGAATTATTGAGCAGTGCCATGGGTACTGGCAAAGTGGCTGAAAGTATCCAAAAGGGAGGTTTTTAGAGTGATGGAATAACCCAGAACACATAAGAGAGCACGGAGATCCAAGAAGGCGTGAATGGATCATGGAGAGTCAAGGTGCATGAACCGAATTGACTGAAAGTGAAAAAAAGGAAAGGAAAAGGAAGATAAACGGGAAGAGAAGATGACAATGGGACACCAATTGGGTTAAGAAGAAACAAGGACGTTAGACACATATGATTAACAGAGGGATTAGGTTCATCAGAGAAATTATGGAAACGGAAAAAAGAGGGAAACACAGAATCACAAATCTGACAATAAATAAATCGCATAGTCAAGAATTAAAATATACATTGTCCTATTTTATATTGATGCTGGAATTCCTGCTCTCTTCTTCTGGGACCAGTGGATTTAAGACAAGAAATTCCTTAAATGTGTTATTTGGTAATATTGTGTAGTTACTATTAAATGTTTAGCAAAATGTAACATCAGTGCTGCAGTGGGTAGCACTTCTGCCTCTAAGATAGTAGGTCGCTGGTTCAATGCCAGCCAGTGTTCTTCCTGGTGCATGTTCTCCACATACTTGCATGGGTTTTTCTGGGGTACTCTCAATTTTGTTTAGGAGTGAATGCATTAGTGTTGCCTTGACCGGCGACCTGTGAACTGGAGAGTTAATGAAAATTACATGTAACATCTTTTCTCATTTTATTCTCTTTACACAAACTGCAGCTTATTCCTTCTTTTGTGTGACTATTCACCACAGTGTGGGTTGTAAAATAGTATAATGCTGAACAATAAAATCAATGCATGCTTGGTAGATTCTTAATAATGCAATGCTTTTTGAAAACAAATATAATAAACATTATTAATTATTTATTTTCTTATTTTATTTATTTATTTTTTTTCGATGAGGGCATATTTTAAAGTGAGAGCGATGCTCGGCATAATCCCTCTGTTTCCTGGAATCGATGTGACATTTGGAGAACACTTTGCACTCACTGGGTCACTCTCAATGTATGCCCGTCATAAACAATAATCATAATTTCTGCATTGCTGAGTATATGACGAGAGAGTCGTCTCTCTTCCTGAATCTCCTCATCCTTCTCAGAGTCAGCTTGGCGCTCTCACTCTTTTATTTAGGAAGAGATGAAGATCCCAAAGGAGTGGGATGCTTTAAGAATCTGTGATTAATGAAACATTGATCATAAATGTTATAGGGGAACAGGAAGACTTGTCACTTTCTATTTGGACCCAAGAGGAAGCATGCAGAGGGCGGAGGAGGACACAAGTGAGGCAGCGGAGATTGCAATGTTTGAAAAGGAGGCTGTTGAGTGTGTCTTTTGAAATTGTTTGAATTCTTATTATGTTGACTCTCAGAAGGAATGTGAGGGTTTTTTTTTAATGATCTGGTCTATTTTTTATGAATCAGTTGTACATGTCCTTGCAGTCCTTTCTGTGTGGACTGAAGAGTTCTGTGTAGCATTTACCACTGAGTTCTTCTGAAACTAAAATATTGCTTTCAATATACTAATTGTATTTATTCTAAAAAAAAAAAAACTATATTGATTCAAATCGATCAGTTCTCTCAAAAAGATCCAATCTGAAAATGGTGGCTCATGCAATCCAGGGAGGGATATGTTGCTCAACCACTCCGCTCCTCAGTTTCCTCTAACTCTTCAATAATCATCACATCTTATAAGCCCAACTTACTCGCAGCTCCTGAAATGCATGGTTAATTCACATCCTTATATGAAGGCTGTGGAGAAATCGTAATTCTTAATTCAAATACATCTCCACCAAACCCACCTACTCCATAGTGTACACATGGCGAGAAACTTCATCCTCTTCACTATTAATCATCTATGCTTCATGTATTTATGGATTGTAAATATGTGACTTTTGTTGTAACAATCTATTTTCGTATTCTGTGTATTTTGGTAAGTTTTGTGTATACACAGTGGTTTTTTTATCAGATCCCATTCCTGTGTCATCACTGACATCACTTCCTGTTTCATCACTTCCTTTTATAGACTTGTCCCTCTCCTATTGGCTCCGTGTTCCTGAAACATTTACAAGGTCCATTCTTTTCAAGAAAAAAGAACAAAATTTATAACAGTTTTTTTTTAGTTTGTTTTTTTGTCACTCAAGCCTTTTTTCCAATTTCAACCAATTAATATTGGTTATTTACATGTAGGGTATAACCATTGATTGGCTTTATATAACATGGATGAAGCGTCATTGATGTCACTTGGCTCAAAGTGGGGCGTCACCAGCCATCGCCTTGGTGAAAGTGCACCACTTACCGGTAATCTAAGAAGCAACTTTACAACACAAGAGTAGCCAAGTTCATCAGATGAAATTAGCTGACACCAGATGATGACAGGCTGAAAGAACTGTCAATCATCTGCCCCTCAAGAAACTACACACTTCAATTATGAATAACTTTAGGCTTAAGAAATCTTAAACCAGGTGACCTTCCTGGAAGGAGTTTACATGTTCTCCTCGTGCTTGCGTGGGTTTCCCCCACATCCCCCCAAAAACACGAGGTTAGGCTAATTAAATAATCTAAATTCCCCTTAGGTGTGATTGTGTTAGTGAATGTTGTCCTGTGATGAACTGGCAACCTGTCCAGGGTGTACCCCTGCCTCTCGTCCATTGTGCGCTGGAGATTTGGAAATTCCCAAAAAGGGAATAAGAGGGGTGGAAAATGAATGAATGAAATCTTTAACAAAAAAAAAAAAAAAAACATGTTGGTCAAATTTAGAGATCTAAAACAAAACTAGTGGAGCCAGGGGTGGAAATATGAGTTTTTATGATTTTTGAGCTCCAAATTTGGCAATTTTGATATTAGAGTGAATGAGAACCTGCTCTGTTTTGGAGCCAGTCTCTAGGGGCTGGTAGAGGAATAGCAGTTCATTCCTATTCCGCAATGCGAGAGAAAGCCGGAGGTTGTCCCTGTGGTGTAGCTAAATCTAAGTATTAGGTTAAATTAATGACTGCCAATGTTTTGTAGTGTTTTACCTGAAAACAAACAGAAGATATTGAACACAAAACACCAGCAACAAGAGGCTGACAGTTAGAGTGCCTTTGGGTAGAACTCTCATGTTTGAATTCTTTTTATTAACTTTAATACAGTCAAAGCAACACAGTGTCCTGACTTACATACATATGATATATATATATACATCCCTTGGAGATATTCTCCCTCCCCTATTATGGATATGGTAATAATCATACAGCCCCACCTTCATTCCTACTAACCGTTACCAGTCATGCATGAAATATAATAATAATGATTATTCTTTTGTGCTTTTGTTCTGGCAGCAAAAGTGTCCGTCTCACAGGAGTTGTATTTGTTATTCATCTTGCTAGTAATGACAGTCCTGCATTTTCTCTTGTTTCAGCTCCACACAAACAGAAGATATTGAACGGAAGAAACCAGCAGCGAGAGGCTGACACAGTATCAATGCCTTTGGGTGGAACTCTCATGTTTGAATTGATGAGATGAAGACAATAAAATAAACATGGTCTATACCAGCATTCTGAACATCCACTGACAGTTAGTGGCAAACGTTGAGGAGTAGACAACATCAGCAACTCTAGACCTGAATATTAATACAAGAAAGAAACAATAAAAAAACTGTGCTCTACTGTATCTGTCTGGCAGCCTTTTGAGAGGATGTGGACTCTTATAGAATGATGCTGTATATCAAAACCAAATGTACAAACACTTACCCCATCTCTTTAACTCCGCAACTGATGGAGGATTCAAAGCACATACATGGCATCTTAATGTACCCCCATGTTCACTTTCTGATTGAGGTTTGTGCGCTGTAGTTGAGTTCGGCTTAGCAAATCATGAACAGACACAAGCACACACTTAAAAATCAACTCATGTCTGTAAGTGTCCCCCCTGAGGCGATTTGAAATAATTGATGCACTAAGCGCTAAAAAGAAAAAGGCAAAAGAGGAGAGTAAGAGGATTGAAGCCATCAGGAAGGAAACAATGACGTGTGGACACACAAACAAAAAAAATACAAGAAAGAAGAAAGAAAGAACACAATCTTGGAGCAGAAGGTCTCTGGCTAATTTCGTCAGCAGAACCCTGTGATGCAAGTTCCTTTGAGACACAGCGCAAGCCTGGAGCTGCGTTTGATGAAATAAGATTGGCATCAAATGTGTGCCAGAGGAGTCAAGGAAATGGACTGAGAGAAACAGCCATTGTTGAGCCAAACCCGGCTTCGCCATCTCTGCATTTTCATCAAATCTCTTGGAAACCAGAACAAAGCGATGTTAGCAGCTGAGAGCAAAGGTCATTGCTGTCTAATGCCAGTTCTCGAATTTGGCATGGGTTTGCTTATCCATCCTGCATCTGCTCTCAGACACTACATGGCATTAGAAACCTAGAGCAAATGTTTCCATCATCCCAGCTGCACTTCTGACCAAGTGCAAAAGAAGATTGGTTTTGCTTAGTTGGATGCAGCACTCTTGGTTGAAAAGGTGCCCTTTATATTTGTATCTGAGTGTCAGCTTTGAGGAGTCATTAAATCAGTCACAAAGACATACAATACTGCGTGAAAATGTTAGGCAGGGGTTATCAAAGAATATTTTGTAAAATGGAAGGGTTAAATGGAAGGTTCAGTTCTTCTAGATGCACTTCAATACAAAGTTTAAAACAAACTTTTCCCACATTGAAATTCTGTTGTTGATCACTAACAAGTATTGTTTCAAAATATTAGTTTTGCAATTAAAATCATGCCTGATGCGCCTTTAAACTCACATTGGTAGCAGAGATTGGATATTACTCACCCATAATTAATCTTCCTACAAAGCTGTTTCTGTTTCAGTTCATGACTAGATTTTAACCTACTTGTGACATTGATGATCTTTGACAATTGGTTGATAATGCACCTGACTATAATTCTACACAATCCCAGTAACACCAAATATTTTTTGGTGTATAAAAAAAGGAATATATTTCTGAAATCATTCTTTGTTTACAGATTTTTTCACACCTGATTCACTGGTCACACTCTTAAAATCTTTGAACGTGGACTTCTGGGCAATGTGAAAGCAAAAGCTCCTACCTACATGTTGCAATTCAAGATTCTGTTCCGAATCAGGTGATGGGACTTGAGCCACCAGATTAGAGAGGTCAGATGCATGAGCTTTTTCAAGACTCATTATGAAGCAAATGTAAGTTTTTTTTTTAAATAAAATTATTACATTTTTTTAAGCAATGCTGTTTAGTGGGTAGGCTCAAAACAGACGCAATTAGATACAATGGCTATCCACATTGTTTGGGAGTAGTGTAACTTCCCTATAACATATTGCACAAAACCAGTTCATCTCGATGAAAAAAGAATGTAACAAAAAAAAAACAATTTCAAAACATTTAAATGAGTGGGGTATTCTGCTTTTTGTATGTGTGATTATTTCATGTTGACTGGGATCTCACATAAAACACCCTTTTTCAATTGCAGCTTTGTACTGTACGTATGTATGTGGGGATTTTGTATTGTTTTACCAAGGTTTTGCACATGAGAGATTCATTTTAAGTCAGTTAAATGGCCTGTTCATCAGATTATCAAAATTTTCTTAAAATCTATTTTTTCACTACTACATCTTTTATTCTCATAAAATTTTTCTTTTTTTTTTACTTTCTTGCTTTGCACATGCATTAAGTCGACAAAAAATATGGCTTTTCTATCACTTCACTGCTGTAATATTTTATTATGGAGCAACACAGTTAGACACAGTCCCGCAGAACACTACTCTCAAAGAATAAAAAGAATAAAATAACATGTCTGGGATTTGTTTTCTGATTCAGAAGCCCAGCTTCATTAACACAACAGAGGCGGCCATGCTGGAACTGGCATTGATTTCTTTTGATTTATCTATACAGGGCATCACAGCAGCTCTGTGTTCACTGAGCTCTGCACAAGCTCACCTACTGTTTGTGAAGGAAGAGCTCTGATCCCTCATGAAACACAAGCAAATTAGCATTCCATTCCACTCAAATGCTTATTTAGGGTCTTGTTTGTTAAAGAAACACATTCCACCTTTCATAAAACACCAGTAAAAAGTGCAACAGATTTCACAGGGTTAGAAATAAAATGTCTTGGTAACTTACATAAAACATTATTTCATGAATGAAGGAAAGTAAGAAAAGTATCTGCATGAGGGAATGTTTTTTTTTAAGGTGACCAGTTCTCCCACTCAGATCATCACTGTCTTTCATTGCCCTAAAACTACCACTCCTAGAACCAAATGACACATCATCATCTCTACCAAGAATATGATCATTGTTCTTTCATGGAGAATTTGCTCTTTCAATCGACCTGTGAAAGTTCACTTTTTCAGGAAAGTGCCTTGCAGCACTGCTCTTATGCCAAGGCTGTTAAGGCTTGCTTCACTGTGAATCTCTCTGAATGTCATCTTCACACAATGCATCAGCATGAGAGAACTGCTTTAGACGCTGCAGTGAAGTTTTCAGCTCTCAAGCAAAACAGGGAGTGGGCTTACATCCAGCCAGTTTCAATACCCTCAGGTAAGTAGGTCTGGCATGCAAATTGGACACTACAAAATTGTTTTTCCCTCAGATTTTCGGTACAACATAGAGGACACCGCAATGAATAAAATATCATAACATTATATATGCCACAGAATTATTGAACTCTCTGCAAGTGCAAAAAGTGGGTGATGCCAGCTTTCTGACATGTAGCATGATCTGTTTAATAAAGCCTCTAGAAGAAGTGTGAATAACCAGTGCCTGAAGTTTTTTTTTTTTTTTTTCAAAACACCATAACTCCATTTTGATGAATTTGAGTAAAAATGTTTTCTTTAGCACAAAAGTGGTTTTAGGAAAATCTAAAAATTATGTTACAAACTTTTATAAAGCACCCCAGTCATACAAACATTAAAAAAAAAACATCAAATACAGATTTTAATACTTAAAGATTTATTTTAAAATAAGTTGGAACAAAACCCCTCAATTAAACTCACCCAGTGCCTCTTTCTGAGTCTCACAGTTGAATATGTTCACCACCAATTTTAACAAATGCTGTCTACCAACTTCCATTTAATTAGAAGTAATAAATTAACGTATTCTATTTTTTCCTACCCTAGGCATTAGAGGGCTTTAGTGTTTTTGACATTGATACATGAGCAAATTTTACAGTCAATATTCCAATTATATTTTTGCGCTGGGTCAGCTGTCTTTAACATTGGGCGTATGTGAGAGGTTAAAGGTTAGCATGATGGACCAGGATATAGGAGTCAATTCTTCATATGATCAAAAAAATATGGGTGTTATATATATTTTTGCCTAATTATTTTGTCACTTACTATAAAGGTTACACCAGATAATTATGTTTCAAGTATTTGTACAAATATTTATTTATATCTATAAGGTTTATCTCCTGAAGACTCCAGCAAGAACTAGAAATCAACAACAGGAACACAGGAGACAGGAACCAGCAATGTTACGTAGGAGCAAAGTTAACTTGAAAATAGTCATCACAAAAACCTAGAACCAGTGCTAGAAATCAGGAGAAAAGGAACCTGGGACCCTGATAATCAGAAATGTCTATATATGATAAAAAGTACATACAGGAACCTGGAACCAAATGCATATGCAAATCATAAAAAAATAATAATGACACAATAAGGTTGGGAAGAAAAACCTTTCATCAACTGTCACATCACGACGGCATGAAGTTCAGATGTGGAAGTACTTCTGAAGTCAAACAGAGAATCTAAGCAAAGATTCTGCTGTGTATGCTAAATGCGAGCAAACTGGCTACAGTTAATGTAACCCTGACATTTCAGTGAATGCAGCAGTGAAAAAAAGAGAGATGTTCAAAGTTTGTGAGTTTAATGGTATAATGCATGTAAAGGGGTAATGAGAAATACACACTGACCCATGAAATTTGCATCTACTTATGCAACGAGGAAGGCATATTAAGAAAGTGACTTTCAGCATAAAATTTTCAGTAGCTGTCAAAAAAGAAAACTGAAAAAAATGCAGAAAAATATTACAAAAGAAATTGATCTTAGTTTTTATTAAGATCATATAAGGTTTTATAAGGTGATCAAGATTTTATAAGGTTTATTAAGTGTTATTCTCAAATATTTGAAATTGATTCTATTAAACTGAGGTGGAAAATTTTGCAATCGATACGCTGGAACTAAAATCACTTTAACTTTGTAACACTTGCCAATTCGATTGCATGAAAAAAAAAACATGCATGAAGTCTCAGGTATAGCATACATAAGAAACAGTTTGCCGAGAACTAGGGTACAAAAAGAAAAGGAGATGGAAGAAAAGCTTTTTCATCTTTGAGAAACTCATGCAGTGCACAGGTTTTACTTTTGTTCAAAGATGGAAAGTTTTTCCTCTGACTGCCAGAATGTGCACTCATGAATCAACACTAAACAGTCCCATTTTTTTCTATCGCTATTATTTGACTGCTAATTTGGTAATCTTGTGAAACCAAGGCTTGTTTGCGTGCATGGATGTGTGTTTGAGAAGCATTAGCATAATGAATACTTATGTTTTGCATAGACTCGAGCGGGATGTGCTTTTTTCTCTCTGACACACGTCTCTATGTTGGAATCGGCAGAATTATTCAGATCATACAGATTTGAGAATTCATGAGATCCCATCTGGTTTTGAAGCCGCCCTAGTTTTTCATATGATGATATTAAATAAATGGTTCTTGCTCAATAATGTAAAGAAGTACAGAATTTAGTTTTTATTATTTGTCAGAAATTGAGTTTTATAATGAGAAATAACAAAGGATTTGTCAGAAAATCTGGCCTGTTAGTGTATGAGTCATATCCGCTTTATCTGAAAAAGCAAAAATTATTATTCTATAGCCTGGAGCTACAATCACAGCAGTAGAATGAACCGCACTGATAATGCTCTCTCTTTCACCTTTTACTCTTTTAAATCTGTCTGTCAGGCATCCTTCTTTTTAACATTTCATCCATTTACTTACCCCCCTCTGTCTTCAAACCATCCTTGTGATTTTTAATTTTTTTTTATTTACAATCATATACAATATATGTCTATCAGACTCATACAAGTCTTATTCTGGGGAGTTTTTAAACATGGTTAACTCTTACTCCCTCTTCTTCTTCTTCCATGTATCCAGGGCGGGTGATATCCCCAGACACCTCCTCCAGTTCATCCGGGGGAACAGAAGCATTCCAAGATCAGCCAGGAGACATTGTCTCTCCAATGTGTCCAAGGTCTTCCCCGGGGCGCCCAAGTGCATACTGGAGGTTCTGGTCTGATGAAGCCAGCATGGCCACATCTTCTGCAAAAAGCAGAGATTAAATCACATGGTCACTTCCTACACTTGGAAAACCTGTCCATAAAAATTGGACCAGTGACAATAGGAAAGCCCCGCCAAAGGCCAGCATGCACTTGGAACAGGTCTGATTTATTGCCTGCTATGCGAACCAAGTCAGGTATGGGAGGTGATAAAACTCAAACACATGAGCTGAAATAAAAAAAAAATAAAAAAAAATGTTTCTATTATAAATGATCAACAGCAAAACACAAGAACTAAAACTGGTTCCAAGGGCTGCGATGGAATGGAGGGTGTACCCCTGCCTCTCTATCCCAGTGTGTGCTGGAGAAAGGGGCGAACAGACCCCTGTGACCCCGAAAGGAAATAAGAGGGTTGGAAATGAATGAATGAATGGTTCCAAGGGAACGAGAGATAAAGCTAACTAAGAAATAAAGAAAACTTCAACAGAACAATGGCTTGACTCTGGAACTCATAGATACATTCACAGATCAGCATGACGAATGGACAGAATAACAGAAACAGTGACTTGAACAGTATAATCGTATGCACCCAAGATGCAAGCAAGGAACATAAATTAGAGGGAAAATTAAGGGAAAAACAAGAACACCTGTGAGGAGCAAAGTAGTCTAAAGACGAGACCAAGCGTGAGGGACGTAGACGGAGAAGCAAAGGACAGAAAGGGACACGTCCAGAAGTGCACGCACAGGGAAACTCCGGAAACAGCCAGAAGCAGGAAGGGGAATGAGAGAGGAAAACAGAAGGAGAAAAGATCCTGCTCTGGGCGTACAAGAATCGGCGAGGGATTAGTAAAGGACTACAGACCCCCAAAGGTGCAAGGTAGAATGGGAAGCTTGAAGGCAAGGACTTTAGTGACCCAATCCCGGACATGAAATTGTGAAATCTAAAATAGTGAGGTGAATTTAATATCCCCACTGAGACATGTCTTCACATATAAAAAATACTGGTATCATCTTTTGAGGACATTTCATAAAAGACAAAAGTGAAAATACTGCATGAGTCAGGGGAAAGGATTGACTGTGGCATCAGCTACAGTAATAGTGTCATTGTTTCAGTGTGCTCCTTTGTAGAAGAAGCTGAATCAAAAAGATCAAGGTCCTGATTTATAGTCATGAGACCTGGCTCACAAAATATTACTCACAACGAAATAAGATCTCAGATAGAAGTGACCAAATTGAGCACTCTTGTAGACATAGGGTGAAGAGAACTGTCATTACTGATGAGCTCTGAGTACAGCAGTTATTCTATTAAGAGGAGCCAGTTGAGGTGGCTCAGAACTCTTGCCCCCAATACACCTAATTTCTGAGCTGTTTCATGAATTTTAAAAAGAATGGTTAATTGGCTAGACTGGGTTTAGCAATTCAAAAGATGCTTTCAAGGTTAAACTTTAACATTGAGAGTAAAATAATTTTGTTTTAAAACAGCTGAAATGATGTCTCCATGCAATAAAGAGCATGTCTTTGTTCACTTTTTAAAGTACAGTTAATTAGAGGTTGCAATTGTGTTTGGAGATATCAGTGGGCCCATCACTCGCCCTGCATCCTCTGTGTCTTCCACTCATTGATTCAGCAGAGCCCAATTAGTTGGAGGGCCTTTGATAATTCATAAGTTGCCAAGAATGGATTTTCAGTCAGCCAGTTTCCAATGAAGCCCTCATAATATAGCACATCATTACAGAGTATTGAACGATGTCAAAGTCTTTTTTAAAATTGCTCTCCCATCCTACTTCTGTAAATGAAGACATTTAAAGCATATGACATTCTTGAAGTGCTTATCTCAATTCATTTTTAAAAATATTTTTATTTTAGGTTTATTTATATATCTTCCAAAAAAAGCAGCTCAACTAGTTCCAAGTCAACAGCAAAAGTTCATTTATTTGCATAGCTCCTACTGCTCAAAGCACAAAAAAATGTTCAAATCATCAATTGTTGGACATACGTTTGTTTCTGAATCGACTAAAACACAACAATATGATTCAAATATTATTATTTATAACAATCTTTGGGATGAACTACACACAATTCATAATGGGAGTAAAGATTCAATTAATTGAGAAAAATACTTAAATGTATTAGAAAAGTAGCTTTCTCCTTTTAAAGGATTTTCTTCCCAAAAGTAAGCCTTGATGGAGTCCAAATTGCATTTTCTTTAAAATTAGTTTTCTTAAAGCGAGTGGTGTGTAAGACAAGACACTGCAGTGAAACCAAATTGAATTTTGTGGTAGTCCTTTTTGAAAAGCATCAAGGAATCCTTTATATCAGTCTGTAGTGGATTGATTTATTTATTTAATTTCTGCTTGACAATACAATACTTCACATGTGTGTTTTTCTTGTGTTTCTTCTGTGTCCTGTCTTAATTGTTTGCAATCAGTAATTTGTCTCCAATCAGTCCCCATTAAACAGATTCTGTTTTCCTGTCAGCCAATCACCACACACCCACCACTTCCTCATTTCCTATTTATAATTAACTCCTTCCAATCTCTGGTTTCCAGTCCAAGCTCACTCCACTGTTCCACAATCTTCTTTGCTATACTTGGAATACACTTGCCTCCATCGATCCATTGTTTACATTCAGAAAGCTACTTTTCCTGGTAATCCTTTGATCATCTCTGCACCTCAGTATTCACCCAACTCTCTTCGTGGACTGCCATTGGTTACTCTACTCACCCGGTATACTCACCTGATTTCCGGCACTCTGGGCTTGGTTCCAGTTCAAGTAACTGCTCCAGCTAAGGCTTGATTACTTTTACTGTGCTTTCCCACAGTGACACTTCCCACAATGATCCAAATGGTATCTGAACCGTAAAACTTTTCATTCTGCGCTTATTATTTTAAGCTTGATACAAAGACATCAGGAGTGTGTCTTTTTTATTTCCAGGCATTTTTTTGGCTTTTTGGCATTTTGGCTGGTTAAGTAGTCTGCAAAAAGGGTTGTATTTTTGAAAAATATGATTTTTTGAGAGTGTTTTTGAGGGGAAAAAAAGACATTCAAAACTTTCTTCTCCAAACTTTAATAAAGTTATACAAACATTGAAGATTTTTATATTTAAAAGTTATTTCACCAAACACTATACATCCAAAGCATATGTATGTATCCATGTATTCTTTAAAAAAAAAACAAAAAAAAAAAACTTTGAACCGCGGAGCTGTCTGCTGCCGGTCAAGTGAGTCTATGTCCTGTATTCTCTCCCTTTGACTGGATTTAGGATGTCTTTTTTTTTTTGACCGTCTGTACAATTATTATAAAACTATTCCAAACTTTGTTGCAGGTGATTGCTAGCATTTTTCAACCTCCTTAGATCATCATCTTCTTGCGCTGTGCTTTTTCTTTGCATTTTGCAAAGAAACTACACTGGCAATTAGCAGAGTTTGGATAAAAATGGACAAACAAGGACTGCATTAAACTGTTTTTTTTTTTTTTTTTTGAGAAAATTGATTATGGGCATTCAAAGTAAACACAGTACACTTGAGATTTTTTATTTATTTATTTTTTAATGGTATGCCTCGCATTTTGGAACAAATCTCCTCAAAGACAAATAGATAATTTTACATGCACATATGAGAATCTTACCACCAACATCTACATCAGTTCATCTCAAGTTACAGCCAAACAAACTAAAAGCTTCTAAATTAGCACATTTCTTTGTGAACAAAACTGCAGATAGACTTTCATTTTTAAATTATTTTCAAACTTGTACTCATTGAAAAAAATTAGGAAATATTAAAGTGAGAATGCATTGTGCTTCACGCAGCTGGTGTTCTTTATTCCTTCTAAAACTGAGCCTCTGATAAAAACCGCATGAAACAATCGGAGCCAAATAGCAGATTTGTCCATTTCACAATTCTCTGTAGACAGAGCAAATGAAGAGTTTCATATGGTCCGGATGGGTCTTTGGGGCCATTAATCAGCCAGAGACAAAAGCATGCTCCAAACCTCCAGTCTGTCTCCTCACACCATGCCTTTGACCCAAATAAAGCTCTCATTGATCCAGAAGAGGCCTGCCATCCCTCAGGATTACACTCAGCTCAAAGTAAGCCTCATATTTGCAAACACAGAGCCACTTACATTAAGGTCATTTTCTCCAGGATGAAGAAGAATTAATGGAAGAAGAGGAATACTGAAATCCTTCAAGCTTGCACTTCTATACATTACCTAAAGATGCACAATTAACAGGAGTTCTTGCCATTGCAAACAATATCTGTATTCAGGCTAATTTTGTAAAACAAAATATGCACCTGGAAGCACATTTACTATATTTTACATTAATGAGCAGGAATTGTGTAAATAATAATAATTATTTAGAAATAACCTGATGATAAACAACATAACAAATCATGTGAGGATCCCCGAGGGCATTTTCTTGTCCTTGAAAAAAATGTCTTTTGTTTTGTTTTTTTCCTCATATGCATTCATGAACTTCATATTGTGACTGGCTGACACCTCCCCACACCCCCACCCTGTATCGTAATGCGATTTTTCACACTTTCCTGCTGTCCTTCAGACCAAAGAGAAGTTTCTACTCTCAGAATGTGATTAACGTGGGGTATACGGAACAACAAAGGCATAATCCTTACAAAAAGAGCACATGCAGAAAGAGAAGGATATTATTTTCCAGTTTACGCTCTAAAGTAAACAACTGTGAAGAAGAGAAATAAGAAACACGTTCACTCAATATCTTTCCTAGACTGAATCAAGTCTCATCTGAAAGAGAGCCAGGACCAGTCTTTAGTGCCTATATGAAAATATACATATTTTTTCTTCTGATACAAGGTGTCTCAAATTAGTTAGAAATTTATTGCCCAAAAGCAATGAAACTCAGTACCACTTTTTTGTATATCTTTAATGTTTAATATTAATTGATATTGCTCCTAGAAATCCATTTTTTTCTGCATCTTGTGACTTTTTCATATAAAAAAAATACAGATCAGTGTTAAAATGTGTATAAGTAAACTGAAAGATTATAATTAAAAAGTATGTAAGGTATAAATGTTATATGTTCAAAATGTCTGTTTAAATGATCCTTTTAGTGACTGACAATTTGACACACATTTCATTGGCTGGGTGACACACTTAAAACAAAAGACTCAAATGAAACAATGAAAACAAAATAATTATTCATTGTGACCCCAAAAATTATTTGATGGTGCCTGCAGATTTTAACAGGACACCCTTTTTGTTTAAACAATGTATATAGGCCAGCGGAGTGCACGCAACACAGGCTAAAATAATTGAATGCAATGGTTGAAATTAATTTATTATGTATTATGTTTACAATACAAGGTTTCAGTTGATATGGTTTGGTTAAATGAAAAATCCCATACTTTTATGTGTTTAGAATGAATTAATGCTTGCTGCTGTTAAAAACGTAATAATTCTTAAAAAAAACATCTTGAAGACCGTTCTCGGACCACACTTGTTTTGTGCTGTTTCACCAATGTTGGCAACATGCAATTGGCTGAACTCTCCTCTAAAACATCACATACCATTTCTAGAAATACTCTATGCACTGTTCCTAATCAGTCTACACAATATATAGATGTCTGTAGCAATTGAATCAGTCTCTTAAATCAGAAAGTTTGCAACTTCTGTGCACTCTGTGCTTCTGTATCTATTAAGCAAGATGTTTAAGTTGAGTTGTTGCACGTATCGGCTGTTGCTTTTGCTATAAGGTTTGTATAGGATTCAGAGCTCAAAGGGGAATGAGCTTGTCCAGGAAACATACTGCTCTTCTTTCTGCATATTCAATTGAGACCGATGGCAAAATACATCTGAAGTGAATATTAATGTATGTTAATATAATGCCGAGTCATCAAACTGAACTTCGTTTTGCTTTGAAAGCATGCTATGCAAACATCAGCATTTTTCCTTGATCCCTATCCACTAGACGAACAACAAATCAGATTGCATTTTTCTTTCTTAATAAACCAAATTGAGGCTATAGTCCCTAGCAATTTCTGTCATTAAAGCCTCATTTCCATGTTGTTCCAAATACATTACAGCTTTGTCATGTTTCATTTTACATTTAAGGTTTTTGTGCTTATTGGTGGCTTTTTTTGTGATTAAATCACTGTTTAAAGATTGTTCACATTTCAAATTCAACAGTAATATGTATGACCAATGAAACACATTTTTCAAGTGGGATTTAAGCACAAACTTTGCTCGGCACAGCAAGAGATTGATCTCAATGTAAGCTGAAGTGTTTGTGCATGGGGAAGGAAAAGCAATCAATCTCACGTATCCTGAACTTTCCCAGGCCTTCGTCTTAACACTTCCAGAATAGAGTTCCATCTTTTTGCACTCACAGATTAAATCAGAGCTGTAAAGTGACCTTTAGAAACACAAGCCTTTAAAATAATCTTGAACAAAGAGGATCCATTCAGCGCTCTAGTAAATTATCCATGGTGTACTTTAAAGCAAGTGTATGATACTGGTAAAACCATTTTTTTATGTCTATGTCTATGTCCACCATGTACAAAAAACACATTACAATTTCTTTACCAAACCAGCAGGTGGTTGTTGATTACAACACTGAAGTTATATCAGCCAATCAGAGTACTCCCAATTCTGCATCAAGTTAAGGCCAACACTCTCCAAAGTTTCATGCTACAAAATTCCTCGATCAAAAAGAATGGTATTGCATTTGCATCATCAGGAAGTAGTTTGGGCTAAACTACACTGTTTTTGGTAGGTTATTTAAATGCTCTTCTCTAGTATTTATATGAGGTGGAAATGTCTATCCTTAAGGATCTTCCAGACCTGATTTGTTTGGTTCTTTTCAAACAAACTAGAGTCTGTTCATTTGGGCAGGTAAAAAAGCAACAACAAACTAAACATTGGGCCAAAAGTGTACTAAAAAAGCAACCTGAGACCTGCTCGAGGAGGTGGTCTCAGTACGGTTCCAAACGGTTTGTATGTGGTGAGAACATGATCGAACTATGATCCGAGCTAAAAACAAAAAAAGACAATAAAAAATATGCTTTTTGAACAAAAAGAGCCACCGTACTTTATGCTTACAAAGCAATGTTTATCATGGTACATCTGTTGTTTACGTCTGTGTGAACGTTCATTCTGTCGAATCAAAATGCAGCAGAGGAAATGCGTACTAGTGCGGACCAGAGCGAGGGTGGTGGGAATGAGGCCTAAATCAGCAGATGATTGCAACAATGTATCAGATGTTCCTCTCGGTCCAGACCAAATTAAACCAACTAGAGGTGTAAAAGCACCCTTAGTTACCAACTTAACAACATTTAGTCAAGACAATTGAATTAAACCTGTAATTTATTGAATTAAACCAGCAAAACAAATCTGACCGCGATGAAAGTAAAATTGTAATTCTAAACAGACAAAGTGACTACCCAGGAGTGTCAAACAGACAGTTTCAAAGAAATAATAAACATGGTTTACTGCTGATAATTTAACGTCTAGGTGACACAAACTAATAAATATGGATTCCGATTCTCCCAGACAGCAAGAGAAGCATGAAGAAAACAAGAAACAGATTGAAACCTTGGCTCTTGGCTGTCAACACGGATGGTTCAAATGATAATTCTGTGTTTCTATTAGACATTAAATGAAGTGAAGCCTGTAGTAGATTCTTTCACACCAGAAAGAAAGATTTAAATTTGACTGACAGGAAAGACACTCTCTGAGGCTAATAAAAAATGACGTGTCTGTTTATGTCGACGGGGCTTATTTTTCCAATGCATAGCAGAGATAAAGCATGTAATGTGTGAGTGTGCGCGTGCACGTATCCGGTGGAGTGAGTGATAACAGTTTCTCGAATCAATTCAAATATCTGGTAAAAAGTTGTTTCTTACTGGTAGATTGCAATGATACAGTTTATAAAAACAGGACAATGATCCCTGATCATTTGATTAATGTAGCGTAAATTAAATTTGAAAAATGAGAACATGCTACCAATTAGAAACCTGCATTGACTTGTGGATATGTGCACAGGAGGTAAGATTCTCAAATATGTGCTGGTTGCTGTTGACTCCTGCAAAATGTAGTCTTAAACTTACTTTTCTAAACAAAAACATTTATCTACTCCACAAAAGCAAAAAGAATAACATTTACAGACAATATTGGAACTTGCTGTAGGCAAAAATGTTTGACGCACATAAAGCAGCATTAAGCGAAATATTTGTCTGTTTGATCTAAATGTTTTTTTTTTTTTTTATTTGTGATATTTCTATGCTTTGGGAAAGCTCCTAATTAGTCTTGGTAATAATAAAATGTTATGTTAAAAAAATGTTTTCCGTTTAATTTATTGATAAGGTAAACAAGTGACAATGGCGTTGGGAAGAAAAAGTGAAAAATAAGCACATTTATGTTTACATGCAGGATTTTATGGATGGGGCAAAACATCAATACTTTGAGAAAAAAATAAACAAATTTACGAAGCATGTTATACTGTAAATGTGGCACAACCACCATTCTCCATAATTCAGGTTAAATGTGTCTTTTTCAGCAATAAATCCAGTGTTAGCCAATCAGATCTTTAACATTTAACTTTCCAAATGTCATAAAACGTCAGTGCCAAAAAGACTAAAAAGTATTTTTTTATGCTGTTTATAAGTGAAAATCACATGGCTGTATTTAACTTTGGCTAAGTTTGTTGTTACTATGAATTTGACTAACATTTCCATTCAACTATGAGAACAAATGAAGAGTGAGTTGGCCCTGAGCATGCAAAGCTGTAAGGATTTGCCTCTCCCTGATCTTCTAAAAGAAAAAAATACATGCAATACAAGCGACTTCCAATCTTTTGTTCTCAACAGTCCATAATTCATTCTTTTTGTTAGATTGGATGGACTAAGAAAACTTCTACTCCGATTAAAAATGCATGTTTTTTAGTTTTGTCCAAAATGAGCACAACAAGTACAATTCTGACCTTCAGCTTTCATAGGCAAGCAAAACACATTTTAATGAATGTATTTGAAAAAGTGGGTAAATGAAAAGCGCATCATTTTGCTTCAGTTTCTTCAAAGGAGAGATGAAAGATAGGACCCATCAACAAGAAACAATTGGTGAAAAAGACTTCTCATGAAAAATTGAGCTTGACTTTCAACCTTGTCAGATTATGAAGTCCATTGGGGTTTTTCTGCTTTAAGTTCTGCTCAGAAAAAAAAAAAAAAAAAAAAAAATTGATTGCTTAATCAAACAAATTCAAACTTAAGAAACATAAACCGTAATTCTGTTGTTACTGTTTTTATATAGCTTATGTAAAGGACAACTTAGAAACCTAGAAAACAAAAAGCGGATTCTAGGAAAGGAAACCAAAGGGAAATGCATTAAAAGCCATGCATTCTAAACCAAAAGTCATGCATTCTAGAGGTTAACAACATGTTTGTTCAGTCTGTTTTAACATCTTTTGAAAACGGCTAATGGGATTCCATGCAAATTTATAATAATTTAAGTTTGACCCACCTTTCATGTTGTTCTGGCTTTGCTAAAGTACAAGCAAGGCAGCTACGTTTTTCCAATTTAAGGAGCAATTTGTGCCCAAGCTATTGACTAAGTAAATGTCATATTTTGGTACGTATAAAAAAGTGACAGATATCTTCTGTAATTTCTGCATTGGGTTTATTATAGTTTGAATTCATAGTGAGGGGAAGTAGTATTTGGAATGTACTGTATGATTACAAACAAATAAACTATAAGTAAAAGACAGAATACAAAACCATATATTTGTTTGAAATATGGACTTCACACCAAATCATTCATTACTCATAATCCAGTATTGCAGTCTTATTCCCATACTTTTTTTTTAATCTACAATGCTATGCACAGAAAACCTCTCTCTCTCTTCTTCTGAGATTAGCTCTCGTTCACATCCAACAGCTCTTGTCTGCTTGATCAGGGGGGTGGAGCTTATGAATCACAGACCCCCACCTCTCTTCCTGCTCCTCCACTAAGAGAAAGCGTGTGAGAGGAGGAGGGATGGTGGGAGGAGTTAGAAAGAGAGAGAGGGATAGCAAGACTGACTCTATGAGCTAGAGAATGGAAGAGCTGTGAGTGTGAGAGCTGGAGTATTCTGAGCGTATGAGAGCGGCTGCAAGCGCATCATCAGAACAGAATCTTTTCAGAAACCACAGGACAAAACAGACTGCCATCACACACCACCGACCAAGAGAGGAAAACAAAGGGGCACTGGAAGAAAGAGACTGATCTAGAGAGTCTATCTTCTTTGAGAGGAGTCATCGGGGGACTGGCAAAAGCAAGCCAGGTCTCGGTCGCTCAGAGAGTGTGAACTTTCCACACTTGACATCTACTTTGTGCCTGAGAGGTCAGGAGCTCTGCAACGATGGTCCTGGAGGTCTTGGTGATCTTTTGGCTGACAGGTCATGGTGAGTTGCTTATTGTCTTCCTTTTTGCTGTGTTGTCTTCTGTGCATCAGTGTGTAAAAAAGGCTCCAGTTCGTGAAAGTGTGTCAGAGTTTTTTGCATAACATTTTTACTACGAGTCAAAGGAGTTGATCTTGGGTGTTTGTGAGGTCAGCCACTTGACTGTGAGGTCTTCAGCTCTCTCAGGGAACTCAATATTCTTGTCACTTGCGCTGCTATTCAGAGACAGCTTCTGAGGTTGTGAGCAGTCGGGCTCAGCCGCGGGTGATGGATGTTTCCGCTGGTTGCCAGTAGGTGGTTGTCTTTCAGAAACAATTGGGAAAATTGACTGGCAAGGAGATCTTTGGAAGGGTCTGTGCTTTGCTTGTTCTCTCACTCCATGAGAAGCTGAGTTAGGAGCAAGTAACTCCAGAAATGAACAGATTGATCTGATTGTCTTGCTCCATGGAAACCATTGACCAAGTTTGTATTAGCTAGACTTCTGATTAGTTTGGAGTCATCAGTCAGAAAGTCTTTAATTGAATCATCTTTATCAGAGTTTCAGCTATTCGAGTGTCTGTGCTTCTTAAGTTGTCTCTTTTTTCCCAAGTGCTTTTTTTTTACGCTTCACGGTTATCCCACAGTGTGCTCAAATCAAAGCCAAGCAGAGCTAGCAGAGTAAACTTAATGACCTGCTTATCACTCAACTTGTTTCCTCACTCCGACTCTCATTAAATTGTTGCGAATGCTAGATCCCTCACTCAGTATCTGATGGCAAGAGCAGCGTGTTCGCGTAACCCACAGCGCTAACATGCAACTTCACACAGATAAACCCACCGAAGGCTCTTAGGGAGAGAGAGTGTGAAACTACTTTGAGGGTGACAGTGGGAGTAAAGTATATGGAGCTCGGTCTCTTTTTTAGTAGATCAAGCCCCGGGAGGCTGTCAGTTTTATATAACGTTAGCCATACAGCCAGATAGCTTTTCAGTTTGGATTGTTTATTAGTTTGTATTGTATTGTTCCGCTCGTTGTTTCAAGTATCACCCCATGTGAGTGTTGTTGTTTTTTTTTTTCTCAGGGACTGTTTTTGATTTATTTCGATACACGTCTTTAATGCATGCCCTTGGTTTATTGAATTAATATTATATATTTATATACATAGTTATTCTAAATGGCCCGTTTAAAAACAATTACAATCAGAAAAAATGATTAATCATTTCAATCTGGTCTCTATAATATAAATAAACTGAACTGATCATATTAATTAACATACAAAAAAAACTTTTTTTTTGGTAAAGCTGCTTTAAAACGTCTTCAATCATTCACATTCATATCTGACTAGAACGAGGACAATGTATGTATCAATATTTATCCTCTTGATTTATAAGGAAAACGTTTAAAATGAACAAAAACATGAAAACTGCTTACGATACACAGTTGCGGCTCACAGAAATGCAGTCCGACAGTCTGTCTAACTCTTTCAAGCTCTCAGAAGCATCGTGCACTCAGAGTAGTTGCCTTGTTTCACTTTGCTCATGTTGAGCTTAGCTTGGTTTTGATGAATGATGAAATAAAAGCAGGACACGAAGGTAAAAGTAAGATAACCCCAGATGACACCCCACTCTACTAGTGGGGATGGTGGTTTGCCCTAAAGCTAAATGGATTTTCACACAATTCTTGTAATCCACAATCAAAAAAAAAAGAAGAAGAAATAGGAAAGTCATGTAAAAAAGGATTTTGTTTAAAGGTGAAAAAGTGAAGATGAGTGAATGTTTGTTTAAGAGGTTTACCAAAAAATCCAATAGTCAGGCTAGGAGCTTAGAAAGAGCATATTGAGTTTTTGTCAAGAGTTGAGGGTGTATGTAGGGCACTTTCATTCCCTCACTCGATCACGTATAAGCACACACACACACACACACCTGGTGACAAGCTCTAACTGATAGCTCACAGGCGGGCAGAAGCTTGCCCTTGTACGGCACAGAAAGCTGTCGCACCACAGGCAAACCTTCTGTCCGAGTACTTTTTTTCTGCCTATTTCTTTATTTTTCGGAGTCTCCTGGTCATAGTTGAATTGTTTTTGAGAGACAGCACTTTTTAAGCCTTTCCATCTGTCCACTTTTGTTCCGTTTCTCCTCACACATCTCTCTGATGAAATATTGCTTCTCGCTCTGTTTGTTTCCACTCACTTTCTGTGGCGAAAGGAAATCTAGGTATTTTTCAGATCACATTTCCTCTAATCATCATCCGCTTCTTAGAAAAAGAGGTTGTTTTAACGAATCCCATCAAAATGTTTATGAAATCTTGATGTCAGATTAAAAGCTGCCAGAATAAATAGATATGTTTTATGTATTGATGTATTGAGGATATTATCTCAAACGTGTGTAATGTTCTCGTGATGAAGCATACATTAGTATTTTTGAATTAAAGATTATTTCTAAGACTTTTTATCTTCACTGTTCAACTTCACTGATCGTTTCTGGAGCTCGAGGTCCACTGGGGGCAGTGTGACATAGATTTGAAGGCTACCTCTGCATCCATCTATGTCCATCCATATTTCTCTTGTCCTCAATCACTCCCTCCCTCCTCCTCCCATTCATCCTCTCCTTACCGCTGCTGTCTTTTTTTTCTGATTGATGAGCCAAATGCTCTTCAGGAGCGTCTGCTGGTAAGTCCCTTGGAAGCCAAGGGCGTAAGCTGTGTCTTAACCCTAGAAAGCAGGACTTTGTTTCTCTCTCTCTCTCTGTCTCTTTCTCTCTCTCATTTTCTCTACAGATTGTTAGTAATTATAGTCACAGTTTAAAACCCAACTATCGGCTGCGATTCATTCTCAGTGTGTTGTATTTCCAAAAGTAGGACACTTTTCTCCCCTGAAACTACTTTAAAAATCATTCTTTTGACATCATAAATCCCTTTTCAACACGAACATAGGGGAAATCCGATGAAATTCAATGGATTTTTTTTTTCATATTTGGGGGTTAACTATTTTCACACTTTTGCATGACATTTCAATTTCATTGTACAACGCTCTTTTTTTTATTTTTGGATTAAAATGTTTTTGTATAACAAAGAATACATATCAGACTTTTCATTGTGTGGATACTCGAGAAAGGGGTGGCATTCTACACAGAAATGGTAAATGGATACATTTGGAAGCTGGAAATTTTGTAAATCAACACAGTTGAATATTTTCACTGACAGTGAAAAGACAGTGAAACTGAATCTGTTGAAGTGACTCCAGTGGTTTACACAATGCTGAAGCAAAATAAACCGTCTCTTTTTTTCCAGTTTCAAACCATATTTTTAGTTTGCATTTTGCTTTAAAACAACTCCTTTGCATTTGCTTTAAAACAAGAACAAGGAACTTTTGTTTTAAAATTTGCAGATGTCCATGATTGGTATGTCCATGTTTGAATTGTATTCAACTTTTTTATTAATTTATGTTCGTAATGAGGCACAATGTAGTTTTTTATAGATGACATTTGTTAATGTAGAAAATTCATCATTAATAGGACCTATAAATATTGCAAGGAGCAGTATTTAAACAATTGTGTAGGGCCTAAAACTGAACCTTGTGGTACTTGCTGCTGTTAGATCCAGAAAGTCACCATTTATCGCTACAAACTGACACAGATTGATTATATTTAAACCGTCTCAGAACTTGACCCTGAATACCTTTATAGTTCTCTTGTCATGTGTAGTGTAATACATCAAGTGCAGCATTGTGATCAGGCAGAACTACCAGAGAGTGCTGTTGGAATTTGTTGTTCTGAAAACATTTCATTTGGAATGACTGAGTGATGACAAACCAAATTTTAATCATTAATACTCTTTATTTTGTTGTTTGTTATGTCAGGGTCATAAGCTTCTGCTGGTGCCTACAATCCACATATTGAATGTAAAACAGGGTACATCCTAGACAGGTCCCCAGGCCATCTCAGGGGCTGAACCTGAACATAACCTGTTTTTTTTTTTGTTGTTGTTGTTTTTGCTCGTGGGGGAAGCCAGAGTAGCCATAACAAACACACATATGCATGGACAGAACATACTAACTTCTTTCATGACAATGTGAACTAATGTTCTACTTAACAAGAGGCTTCAGCGCATACCACTGTGCCACCGAGCCACTCCTATTTAATTATCTTGAGTGGATGAACATAGTATTATCTTCATTAGGCTCGATTGGACCACTGAATATTCTAGTGTGGATGTAACATATTTATACTTTAAAGCATTCAAATTGCAATGAGAATTTATACATGTACAATATACATACATTGTAAAAAATATGCTTTTTTGTTTTGTTTTTACATATTGTAAAAGACTTCATTCCTCTCATCCACTTCTAGAACCTGACCCATGACTGCCTATTGCTCTCAGTGCTCTTTCTTACAGATATCTCAGAACCATGAAGCTGGATTGCAGGATTTATCTAAATTGGTGCACTTTTAGAAAAACAAGCATTAGTCAGGATTACACATCTGCTGAGAGTGATGCAAAGCAATACAACCAGATGCTCCTGCGACGATGAGGTCACCTCCTACAACTGGTGCTGATAAATTTGAAGACCCAAATTTGAAAACCTAAATAATACCAGAAATACCATGAACATTGTTTTTTTTTTTTAAAACACAAATAAAAAGGGAGGAAAAAAAACTTTTACAGTAAGTTATTTGTGAGCCAGTTTTCTATTTTTTTGTGTCCTATGTCCCTATAGAATACAGTAGAATTGTATAAAATTCCATTGACTGATAGATGTAAACCAAGAATGATGGGGGCTTTGTGTGATCCAGCAGGAAACCGAGAGATTCAGAGGAGGAGTGTGGATCAGCCGATCAGGAACTCTCCACAGATTTTACACCAGATTATGACAGAGATTAATGGTGTCTAAATTGCAACCTAATGCTTGCATTCAGCAGAAGGAGAGTTGTTATACTTGGATTTTAAAGGCACTTCAAGTCTCTAAAACTAATAACAGTTGTCTCTGTTTTTATGCTTAAATAAAATAAATTTTTTATTTGGTTGGAAAGTAAAAAATGTTTGAAAAATATTTCTTTGTAAACGAGGAGTGTTTCTCAAATGCTTAATCCCATAAAAACAAAGTAGAAATCAGTATAAAAAGGTAAACAAATTCAAGATTATTTATTGTGAGTTTCTGCAGTGTTTCAGTGTGGGGTATCTACTTATCAGTCATTCTCCTAATGAGATGGCCGATGCTTTCCCGAGGAATCTCCTGCTAGACCTCAATTGGGGGCATCAGTTGGGCAGTCTGTTGTGTGCCATGGCATTGGTGGATGGAACAAGGTGAATGTCCGATTGATGTTCATCTATGTGTGGTGAATGAACAGGCGTTCATCATGTAAGAAATGCTTCAGTCACCCGAGACCAAGCATTGCCATGTATCAGAGACAACCCAGGGCTCACTGCCCCTGCCTGTGAATTGACAATGGCAGGTCTTCCGTGTCTCTAATGGTAGTCAGGACACCTATGCCTACAATGTAGATGTGACCCTAGAAAAAGATGCCTCCCCAGACCATCACTTATCCACCACCAAACCGGTCATTGAGGGTATTGTAGTTAGAATGTTCTCCGGGCTATTGCTGCTGTGCCTACTGCTAGGTTGATGACCTACACTGCCTTACTCTATGGTTTCTGGAGTTCAGGTCGGTCTCCTCCATGCCGTGTTAGTTGAGCGGCAAACACATCATGCCGCCTCCAGTTTTTAGTGCACTGGCAAAATAGAAATGTAATGAAACATCAGTCAGAAAGGATGAGGACAGGTATATGGTCTGTTAACCACATGCTGAAACATTGGCTTATAGCGGTTACTTGCTAATTGAATTTAAATTTCACTTGCTATTGTTTTTCCATTTGCAAAATACCACATGAAAATAGGTGTTGCAACATAATTGATATGCATCCCAGTAATGTGAGGACTTTAACTTGGATTTCTTTATCGCTGTGTTTTGAGTATGGCACATACTTTATGTTTTGTAGGTTTGACTCTAGAATTGGAAAAGTGTACCTTGTTTTATGATGTTTTTGAAACAAAATAAATTGTTTGTCCTCCACATTCCCTATAGTGTTTCTACCCTGGATTCATAGCAGAAAAGCCCGTAAATGTCGAATAGCATCCCATAAATGTACAGTATGTTTCACTGGATAAATAGGGGTGCCAGTCTTGAAATTACTTGCCATCACTTTGCTTGAAGCTTCTGCAGTGGTTCAATATTGCACCTGACTGAACCTGACGAACTCTGTCTTTGTCTCTGTCACTCTCTGCTAGATTCTAATGGCATGTTTTAGAGCAAATCCACACTGTAGCATAACAGCATGCTGCTCGACAACAATTACAATAGTGGGCCATGGACAGCAATATAAATGGTAATAAGCCTTAACATGCATACTCTGGAAAAACTTGAGACATTGTGTGTATACAACATTAATATTCTCAAACAATACCGTCTTGCAAAAATTTTGTGGAATACGTATCACTCGAGAAATTTAATTCATCAGTTGAGTTCATTAGTGAACATTACTAGTAGTCATTCCTAAGCCCCAGAAATGCAAATCCAATGCTAAACGGGATTTATACTTTGTTTATATATCTGCAAGAAAAATGTTCACATGAAGAAAAATCTGTTTCAAGTTTATGCCCTTTAAAAAAAAAAGTTCTCACAGATTTCATATGTTAAGGTCGCTAAAATACTAATATTGCATCCCTGTTTCCTTCTATAGCAGATCTCGAGCAACTTTTCAGCTCTCAGCCATGATAATGCTGCTAATTAACACACTAAAGCAGGGATTACAACACAGACAGCAGCAGAGATGCTGGTTCTTTTCTTACTCTCTCTCTCGTATGATTATTTCTTTTCTATGGACAATATTTCACATTTCTGACAGACTAATTAGGATGTTGGACAATGGAAATGAAGAAACATTTCATGACTGTCAAATGAAACATTCTGCTTAGAGTAGATCTGAAACCATAAAAAAAGAATAAATAAAAATAAGAATGTTCGACTTATGCATTAAATCAAAAATAAACAGACTGATAATTTTGAAAAGGATTTAATAGGCATTACCTTCTATACAAGTCAAAATTGTCAAATCAGGATTTAACAATTATATGGTCAAATAATGATGGATTTTTTTGGTGGGTCTCTTTTTTATGGTTGGACAAAGACTTTTTCAATTGACTTTTATGGCAATAAACTTCGTCACAGAAATCGTTTTATTAAACTGTTCCATCATTACAAGTTTAAGAAGATAATATGTGCTCTTTTTGACTACATGAACACATCCTATTGGGATAAATTAAAGAAAAAAAAAATACTTGAAACACCTTTTCTGGGATGAGTCACTAAGTGATCCATTGAACCACACCATGATATTGATTGCTTCAACAGAGCTATTAAATCCAGTGAGCAGGGGACTTAGCACTCCAAACAGCTCTGTGTCCTTCATTCTCTTATTTCACAGTTTTTCACCTTTCTGTTCTCATTACTGTCCTGAAAAAAAATACAGCTAAGATTTGCTTTGTGCTTTGAGAGTGATTCTCTGTGAGAAAGTGCACCCAATATTAGCCATGCTGTAATTAAACAATCATTTTTCGTTCATTTTGATTTTCTTTCTCCTCCATTTATTTAAACATAGTTTTGCAGTGATTTCCTGCAAGCTTTGACTTCAAAGGGAGTTTAATGGTGTGGAGTTATTCTATGCCAGTGTGTCGCCTGAAAATGCTAATGTGCCATCAGGGTGGCTAAATGATTTGCTATCCTTTCAAACATGCTGGCAGGGGTTTCGATCTGGCCGCCCTCCCAGGCAAGTTGACAGTGGTCTTGACTTGCTCCCCTGAGGACATTAGTTTGAAATGAAGAGTCGGCCAGGAGGCGCTGGCACGCTGTGCCATCATTTGGCCAAGACCCAGGTCCCCATAGGCACTGCCCTTGCCTGTCTGAGAAATAAAAACACCTCTGTATACAGATGGAGATATAATCTGCTTCTTGATGGCTCTTTTGAAGAATTTAAATGAAAAGTTATGCCACATTGCCAAAATTATTCACACATTTACCTTAGAACACATATTACTTTGCATTCTTTATCCATAATGTTTGTTGACCCATCCTTTCCAGATATAAGTTTTGGTCTCAGAGAAGGCTTTCCACAAATTTCAAGCATCTATTTATGTGAATTTAGAGCTTTTTTTTTTCAGAAGCGCATTTATTGGATCAGATAAGGTATGGCTAATTCATCCCAAATGTTTTATTGAAACTGTGCAACTAGTTCTTTGACCTAAAATGCACGTATATTACTTTACTTAAAATGCAAGTATAATTACTTAACAGTTGTTAGTGCTATAGAAAACATTTTTTGGCAGCATTGAGTTGTTCAAATATCTCGTTTACTGAAGGTTCCTTTCACCCACCCTCTCCCTCCCGTGCACAGATGACACCGTGCAGTCAGACAACTACCATTCTCCTGGAAACCTCCTGCCCCAGACCTATCTATCAGACAGCCAGATGAAGAAGAGTAATTTGTCACTCCAGACAATGCCTTTCAGTTTCTTTTCTTTACTTGTGGACTTTTAAAACAGAGTTTTCCAGAAGTGAACTGATTTCCATTTTGCTGGATTCCACATATTTCATTAAAGTAAGACAAAAAAGGTAGTTGTCCTTTAAAATTAAATTAGATAAAGTTGTACTTCTATCAGATAATCATGCCGCCATACTTGCATTCCATTTTCTATAATTTATCACTGAGTATTACATTTTTTTTTCATATGTTACAAATGCATGGCTCCCTTTGTTTTGTTTGAACACTTTACAGAATCCCATGTGCCAATCTAAATGCATCCCATGTGCTTATTTGGTTTACAATTTTTATCCGCTCATAGTGTACTTTGTGGTTCTATCACAATGGACAAGTAATTTGTTAACTGTGAGGGTAAACAGCTATAAACTCCACTGACAAACTGTGATATGAACAAGCAATAAAAAAACATAAAATAATAAATACTTACTAAAATATGTTACAAGAATGGCTACTGCATTTAAGACAATGGTCCAGAAAAGGCCAGAGATAAGGAGCCTAATGTTTAGCAATTTGATTAGCAGCAGAGTGCCCCTAAAAGAGAGTGCAGTTTATGAAGCCTTATCTAAAGTGATAATGTTACCATGAAGAGCAGTATAATAGCAGCAAAGTGGACTGCAGCCATATAAAAGATATGAGTCTAAGCCAGAGAGAGATATGATATCTGGATGTGTGTGTGTGGACCACACATTGCACACCAAACTCTGCAGCCCACGGGGTCAGGGTGTATTTATTAGGACAATAAGAGAGAGGAAAAAAGAATACAAGGTCATCAGAAAGCTGTGCATTGATGACGAAGTTTGAAGTCACCTTTGAGCATATTTGATTGAAAAATTCCTGCCAGTAAAGAGCAGTTATATTGTAGTAGATGTGGTATATTTTGCAAGACACAAACCTGTTTTTGATGCCCCTTTTAATTTTAACTAAACAACAAACTCAGCGAAGCATCTACTTTCCCATCTGATGGCTTTTGAGCAGAACAGGACAGGGTAAAAAAAATATATATATTATATAATATATTATATTATAACTAAAGCTAGGGTTTGAATAAATACTACACACAATACATGCTATAGATGAATTGACAACAACAAGTTGTGAACAGTCATGCGGCTGTACCCCGTGTGAGTTAGAAATAGGCATCAGCAGAATTCTCTGACCCTAACTGATATAAATAGGTATAGAACATGGATGGATGGTATTTTCCTGGACTATATTATTTGTGTATTTATTATAAATGCATCCTAGTCCTTTACCAAGATGAAAAGACAAAATGTCAGAATGTGAAAGACCTGTTATATATAAAACATTGAAAATATAACAAAACTGCAATTTGTTGACTGGCCACTTGAGGGTGATCCCAGGAGTGAACAGATCTATTAACAACAAATGCTGGTACAAACTAGTAATCATTTATTTTGGTAATCATTAATCCATCGTTGACCTCCATGAGAACTCTAAAGGAGGTGAGCTTTTTTCAGGGGACATCATCTTCAGTTTCAGGTTTTAACTCCTTCATTTTTGATTCATTCTTATATATCAATGAAAACATCACTGATCATTTCATGTTTAAACCTTTAGTTTATCTAAGAGCTTAAATGCTCCAGTGCTGACACAGATCAATTTTATTCATTATGTAGTAAAAAGAATGATTACTTCCACAACAGAAAGCTTCTCTGGCTCATGTAATGGACTGTCTGGGTGGGTAATTCAGGTCTGGATCAGCTTAACACCATCTCGTATTTCATCAGGGAATGAAGCAACGGTTAATGCTTTATGATGCAATATTCTTTCCCACCTAGACACATGGATAATAAGGAAGTGATTAAACAAACAAGCTTGTTGGAATTAACAGAAGATGTGAATTTGATAGAAATGCAAGTTCACAACATATTATCACAAGATATTATTAAAATCTCACATATCCGTTTCCCCATTTGCCACTGGCTGAACTGAATGCAGCTCTGAGATCAATACATGCTTCTATTCAGACATCGAAAGATCACCAAATGCTGGAAAGCATGTTGAAGTATCAGAGACAAAGGCGACCCTCTGTCCTTCTGTTTTCAAATGTTGCTAAAACAAGTGACTTTCATCTTTCAGACCAGTGCTAGCAAACAGAGGCACTTCCAGCATCCTGGGTGAGGGTTAAGACAAAGAAAGAGAAGGAAAACGCAACTGAAAGAAATACAGTATTATAAGTTCTTTTCAGGCATGAGCTCTTTATAGTGGCTTGGGTGAAATGCCATGTACATCTAAGTTCTTTCCATCTTTTCTATCATGCTCATCATTCTGGCATCACCTATGCTGAGGTAATGGCAAAGTAGACCATATCAAAAGGCTCCAGGGCAATTATAGGGGCAATGGGCTGGACAGGGATGGCACCCTGATGTTCCTCATTTTTAATGAGAGAAGATGATGAATAAGAAAGATCAGCAAAGGCCTGGATGCATTCCATAGTGGTGGTTCAACCACAAATGAGATATCTCTCACCAATTTCTCACAAGCGTCAGTCAGTCAGTTATTTATTCATTTTTTGTGCAAATTTTCTTTTTTTATTTTAATTGTTGAGGTCTACCATTTGAATCCATTAAAAAGTGCTCTTGTACAAAGCACACCTAGGTGAATGAATACAGTATTTTATTTAGTTATTTATTTTTTTGCTTTTACATTTGGCATACAAGTGTACTATTAACACACTATGAGCGTCATAAACTAATTTATCATTTTAATGTTTTAAGTGAATATACTATTCTTAAACTAGTACTATGCATATGATACAGTAATATCTAATGTAAAAAAAACTGGTTATATTAAAATAACACTTTAATATGAAGTTGATTATTAAATGCTTGAACCAGAAAGCAAAGAAAATTATAAAAAGAACAATCTGACGTTGTGAGATCCATCTGTTGAAGGAAGGAGGTCAAAAGAGGATGAGGCAAGTGAGCTTGTCGAAACAAAAAAGTGTGAGAGAGAGAATCTGGGATCTATGGCTGGTGGAATTCTCTGGGCTGAATTAATGACGCTGGAACAGTAGAGCAAAAGAGTCTTTCCCCAGTGGAGATGTGAACCAGATTTCAACCTGTGCTCCCTGGAGGTAGAAGCCACTTTGCGTGACATCTGAATGGGCCCTGGTGACATTAACCAGCCCAGAGCTCGACTGGCGGGACCCTTTTCATCACCACTATTGCACTGGTACTCCCCAGCTCAAAATTATGTAGGACATGGTTGGGGACTGGAGTAATAGTGTGTTTTTGGCAAGATGAGGTACTTTTTAAAGCCTAGTGGACTGCATTATTGTTCTTTTGACAAAGTTCTTTTATAGGCTGTTTCCAGACAGAAAAAAATGTGTACACAAATTTACTTTATACAATAATTTCATGATTCTAAAGCAAAACAAAAGTCTTATAAATGTCCCATTGCCCAGGACGAGATGATGAAATAGTGGTGATTAAATAGCAAAGCTCTGAAGAAGATCCAAACATACAGAGAAATGAGGTAAATGAAGAGAAACGCAGCTTGAGGAGCTGGATAGGAAAGAAAGATATAATAAAAAAGGTCAGATGTGGTGTGAGACAGCCATAACAATTCCAAATTACGCCTTTTTTACGAGACAAAATGTGTTAATAATGAAACCTGAACAAGAATCAGTTCAGAGCAATGTATTCCAGAGCAAACATCCCTGGCTCAGAGGAAGGCACGCTCCACTGGTGCGACCATGGCTCAAGAAAGCCTGCGAGCATATGTCATTAAAATGCTTAGACGAGTGGAAGAGAGCAGGGGAAATGGCAGTGAAAGGGAGGGCAAAAGACATGACGTTTGAGAAGAGCTGTCAGAAAAAATCAACCTCAGAACTCCTACAGTATTTACACGAGATGTAAGAAGATGAGACGGAGGCACATGTGAGCCACAGAAGATGAAAATATTCAAGTAATGCTTAACCTTAAAACTCCTCATCATCTCTACTTTGCTTTATTCCTGTGCATAAAAAGACAGGTGCAGTATAAGAGGAGACGAAAGATTTGTTTCTTGTTGTCTAACAAGTGTGGGTCTGCAAGGAAAACAGGTCAAAACATACGGAAGTTGGAAGTCAAGTGTTTCAGCTAAACAATTGGAGACAAGTAGTCGTTCAGCTCGATGGAAACACTGAAATGTATCCAGAGCTTATACGTATAGATGGCCTTGTTTATTCTGAAGCACATCTGTGTGTAAAAGAACCATATAGTGTGCTATTTGAAGGTTCTGGAAAAGCGACATGCTGAACTTCCCCAGTTTTGTAAAGAGTGTAAAAGACAGCCCAGAAATATTATTAATAATAATAATATTTGTATAATAATAACTAATAATATTGGTTGATTGATTACCATAGTAGCAAGTATGTTTTTTTGGGCTTAGTAGTTTTAAGTGCTTGGTAGTTTTAATGTAGATCACTACAGGAAAGAGATCAAATAATCACAATTCGATGAATAAATCGCCAATATTCATTCATTCTCCAACCCGCTTATTCCCTATTCGTGGTCACAGGGGTCTGCCGGTGTCTATCTCCAGCGCACATTGGATGAGAGGCAGGGGTACACCCTGGACAGGTCTCCAGCCCATCGCAGGGCAACATTCACTCACACATTCACACCTAAAGGGAATTTAAAGTATTCATTTAACCTAATCACATGTTTTTTGCGTTGTGGGGGAAACCGGAGTACCTGGAGGAAACCCACACAAGCACAGAACAGGCAAACTCCTTCCAGGAAGGTCACCGGCAAGCCTTGACATGGCAAGCTTGTAACTGGATGGCCAAAGTACTACCCACTGCGCCACCGTGCTGCCCAATCGCCAATATGTTTTTTTTTTCACATATTATTGATCATTTTTCCTTGTTTTGATTACAAAACACAAACTCCACAAACCAAAAAAAGTGTCAAATCTTTGTCCGTTTCCTTCCACAGCATTTTTTTTTTTTACAAAAAGCCACAAACCCATTAAACAAACAGTGCACCAAAAATGCAAAACACTGTTCTAAAAAACAGGCCATGGTGTTATCACATTTAGGAAGAACATATTATCTCTTTTTCAAATAAATTTCTAAATATTAAATCTGGATTTGTTTTGTTCTATGTTTTTATGACTTTGAGATGCTTCATGAAACTTTGAAACACAACATCTAAGTTTTCCGCAAACCACTTTCATGCAAAAGAAAACACAATTTTATTTAAATTCATCAAAATGAAGTTATAGCATTTACACAATGTTCACACATGTAAGCACACTGTTAGAAAACTGCTGTAGAATAAAATAAGGAAAGAAAGGAAAAACTTTTGTGGTCTGGTAGAACAATTGTTTTCCATTTTCCCCTGATTGTACAAGTTTTTTTGGAGGGAAACTCTAGATTGTGACAGTGCTTTATTTATCACAGACTCTGAAGTCTTTCACATGGCTTGCATCAGGGTTGTTGGCTCCACCTAAGTCTCGTGAGTGATTTGACCTCAACATGAACACAAACAAAAGTATCTTTTGAAAGAAAAATAAAAAAACACAAAAGAAGTGTAAACAATAAAAAAAAATAAAGTCTTATGTTTTTCATTGGCTGTAATTGTGACTGTTTTTCTTTTTTTCCTCAAATTATTCTTAAAAAAAACCTTATAAACCTGAACCAGGGAAATGGAATCTTGCAAATGTGAACACTTAAGTTTGGTTCTAAAACGCAATATTTTTTGTCACATTTGAAAATGTATAATGCATTTATTTCCATACCGCGATAATAAAGAACGAAGTAATGTCCCGCTTCAAGGAAACAAATAAATGTTTAATGAATACTATGAACTAGCATGCTAGCAACATTTTGGTTTTACAACAAAATGGGCTTCAAACTAATGCAGTATTTTTATACTAGAACCTTTTATTGTACCACATTTCGTGAAAATGCTAAGATGTAACTGAAACAATTTTGCACTATAAACGGCAAAGAATGGGGGGAGGGAGTTAAAAGAGATCGGGTTTGTTAGGGAGTAAGGTGAAGTGTTTATGACGGCAATCTGTGAAAAGACATGAAGAAAGGTGCCACTGTGTGTTTGTCATGGACAGCATAGACTCGAGGAGTGAAGACGAAGAAGAAGAGATGGAAGAGGGAGGGGGTTCCCAGAGGCTCGGAGACACTGTCATTCTGATTAACTCACACAGAGCAGAAACGGAGAGCTGGGGAATCAAATCAGTGCGACACCGCTGAACACATGTAGTGAAACATGAAAATGCAACCACAACAACCACAGAAAGAGAGATAAAGGGATGAAAGCAACACCACCAAATCAAAACACAAATGTTGGACAGAAAAAACTCTGCATAAAGTTTACTCTTCTTGATCCATCTCTTGAAATGCTTTTACAGAACTGAACTTTTGCGTAAAACCACAGCTAAACACAAAATAGATTAACCACACTATTTAAACTCTATTTCCATATGGTTTGTAACAGATTGGGACAATGAAAAACCAAATGAGCAACTCCAAAATCACATGCACATGATTAGTTACATCATATAGCAATCTAAAACATTTCAACACAGGATATCTTCACTTTATACCATAAAATGGCAAGCATCAGGCTTATAATATTGTAAATGGCCTAAATCATGAGTCCTAAAACCTGGCCTCATGAATATTCCAGCTTTCTGTTTGCTTCAGGTAATGTTGCTCTTACAGGGAGTGCTGTTGTAGAACACTGAGCCTTTCTGAAGAACACAAGCACTTTGATAGATTCGTTGAGACACACACACACAGCAAGCATTCAAATTGAGCCGTTTTAAGTCAAACCCGTGCCTCTTTGATACTGAACATTTCCTCCGGCTTTTGACGTTAGTGTGATACATTTAGATCAGAACAGACATGTCTTTTGTCTTTACACAGGATTCTTTGTGTGAAACAAGAGGCAGTAATGGATGAATTTTTAATAAGATGGTTGTATACACTCACACATACACAAACAGAGAAAAATAAACTAATTTGTCATTTGTTCTTCTCTTTAGGGACACTTTTCATTCTTGTCTCTTTATTGGACAAAGATAAGGTTTGACAAGCTTCCCGCAGGAAGAAAACATTACAGATCACATCTAGTTAATGTCTCAATTGTTTCTTTCGGGGAGCAATTACATGGAGAACAAACAATTTTAAAGAGAGTATACATTAAAATAAAATTATATTAGAATTGATAATAAAATGACTGAATTGAAAGAATAAATGGTTTGCAAATATGTTCATGTTGTTTTCCATCTGCAATTGGATTTCAATTTCATAAGCTAGATGGCTAAAGATTGTGAACAAACTTTGATACTGGCTTGTAAATATGCCATTTAAAAGTATCCCCATGCCAATATGAGCAATATAAACAAACCCAATTTTCTATGGTTTTCCTTAGCTGAGATAGTGATTTGCCAAAATGGTGGCTATGGAGCCGTCAGTGATGTCATAAAAAATGCAGTTTTTACTATGAATAACAAACAAACCCCAATTTCTCTATGATGTTTCATCTTGAAGACATTTTCAATGGTGTTTCCAAACGTCAATGGTAAATATTTAACCCCTTCTAGAGTGTAATACTGACACTAGAACCTGCAAGTACTTTTGCATAGTGACCTCTACAAGTAGGGTCTGTTTTAAGGTCCTCAGTTTGAGTTTTACAAAGTTTGACCATATGCTAAGTCAATAGAAAAATTCCAGTTTGAATATCTTGGCAAAGTTTGTCTGCTGTAGCTCGAGAGGTCTTTATGCATTTAGAATTTTGTGTCTCAAATTAAAGACAAGTAACAATATTTTGCCTTTTGTAAGATAACATAATTAAGAAATGGTAAATGGTCTAAAGAAACAAAGATTTGTCAAGTTCAAACATAGAAACAAACCAATTTTTCTGCATTTAATTGCCAAACTGTTTTTTGCATGTCAAAATTACCATGTTTCAAAACACAGTTTGAGCTGGTATTTCTGCTTGAGTGTAGAGGCCTTATCCAAATAAAGCGTTGGAGGTTTTCTTGAATATGGAAGAGACATTTCTCTGGAGGTATTGCTATTTTTGCCTTAGTTCAAGCACCTTATTGCTTTTGGACACATGATAAGTAATGAAACAATCAGAAGAATGTACTGGCAAAGGGAATGAGTGGGAACTAAAATCAATAAGAAAAGTTCTATATACATTGTATTGCACCAACACTCAGCCAAAACACCTACTGTGTGAACCACGACAATTATTCTGGATCTCCTCAGTACACATAATCTTCAAGCACAGAGCGATCCTCACTCGTTCAGTCTAAAAGCTTTGAGTAATAACTGCCTCAAAATCCTTAAACAATAAAATCTCTGGCTAGCTTTTAAGACGCAGTGAACATAAAGACTGATTCTAGAGTCAGGGTCAGTGAAAACACCCCCAGGCTATAGAGATTTGTGTCATAGTAACCAGGGATGATGCTGGGAAGTTCATTCAAGGTCATTGGCATCTAAATGTGTTTGATGTTCAAGAGAGACCCTGCTGTCAGCAATGGGGTTATGTGAGTCGATGGCAATATTCTGTAAAGTCGCCTAGTAAATAAGTGCTGGATATGGATACGGCAAAACAGGCAGTCGATTTTGAGGACTTAGATACTTTTGGTTATTGATGAGGCAAATGTTTGAATATGAACAGGATTTTAAGTTCAAAATGTTGTGTTGTGGTTATTAGATGTATACATACACACACCCATACAGTATATGCATTTATAGTGGTATACATTTAATGCGCCCTTTTAAGGGGATCAAAAGACCCTAAATATACACCAGTTTATGTGGGTTGTAAACAAATGTAAATCCTACCAAGACCACAGAGCATTGTCTAATGTTGCAGTGGTTCTCAGGAGCTCAACACCTCAGCCCCGTCTCCCACTAGGGGCATCACACAAATGTAAAACTCTAACAATGTAGTGTTATTATTATAATGACACTAATTGAATCAAAAACACCAATCGCCAATCTTCTGGTAGTGATTTAATTTACCTATGAATATGCCCATTCTAGGGCAGCATGGTGGCACAGTGGGTAGCACTGTTGCTTTACAGCTTAACGGCTTGAGGTTATAGATGTGTACCTTATTACAGGCAACATTTTGTAAGTTCAAAACCCACACTGTCTTTCATGCACCAATTAAAAGTACTAGCTCATTGAGGTACAGTAATTGTTCCACCATTAACCTTTTTTTCTGAAAGTGGTTAATAAGCTTCTTGAAGTCAGGTTAATAAAACCAGTCAAGATTATTAAATCTCTCTCTCACCCATGCCCTGGCACCAACATAAACCCTCCAACTCCAACCATCCTGATGTCATTGGGATTCACACTACCACATTGCAGATGGAAATTAGGCACACAAACCTCTATCTGCTGGTGTCCTGGAGACAGACGTTCACTTGATTTCATTCATACATTTATCTCAAGACCCCATGTTCAGGTTATAATCCCACTTTATCACAAACCTTAGTACAGTGAATGCTGCTTCCTCATTGACTGGAGATGCCTGTCAAGACGATGGTCCACACATCAATCACACTTGTGTCACTGCCTTTCTATCCCATGTTTGAATCCCCACATCAGAGGGGAGTAGCATCAAGTGTTGAGCTGCAAGTTTGAGCTAGTTTGTTGTCTGTCACTCTTTGTCAGACAGTGGAAAAATATTTACTTCCCATCCGTCACTTTTATAATACTGAGAAACCATACAGCGTGTCGGTAAACAATGTGTCCGACATGTCTAAATGTGTTTGTGCACCATTCATCACTCAACAAACTCATGGAAACATTTTCTTAATTATTCTCGTTCAAGAAGAATAACTATATGATTGATTTATATGAAATAACACCAGGTATGACTAATATATTAATTTGATGTTAATATTCATAATGGATCACAGATTTCTGAGGATAATATGTGATGACCATTTCACAAAGATGAGTTTTGAGATGCTATTGCACTGCCTGACCTGTACTCCTCCAATTACCACATACTAGTTGTCGAATCAGTGTGATCCAAGGAGCTAGAAATGACTTACAGTAAATTCCTTTGGGTTTAAACTCATTATTTCTGAAGGTGTCTACCCAGCAGGTTAACCTCACACAACCTTTAAAAAGAGATTAACAAAGGCCAAAAATAGCATGGAGCGAGAGCAGATTAGCCTTGTTTTAAATGACTGGGAGGAGTCAATGCGGATTCCCAAACTTTACAATTGTTCAATAAAAACACACATTTATCCAATCCAGTCGATAGCCACAACGCTGTAGAGATTTGCTGCAACCTATAAAATAAAGTTAAACAGAAGTTTTACATTTATGGTTTAATGTGGTTAAAAATTTTGGTAAGTAAGAGATCATTTAAATGTGTTCACTCTGGCACTTTCCACGTCAAGTGTGTTTATATAGTGCTTTTATTTAGAGTAGTTCAGCTAGGAGCATGTTGGGTGTAAAGCTTAATGTTCAGTTATATGATTGATACCAGATTGAAACATTAACTTGGTCTTATTGTTATTATGCTTTATGGGTCCAATTTAAATGGCCAAATCAGAATAATCAATTCACTTGGAACATTTTGTTTATTTGTGTGGGACTTTGGAATTCTGTATCAGCAATGCATTCACATAATTCTAATGGATTTAAAGTGTCATCCAGCTTGGCTAGTATTTGCAGTTCACATACTACAAATTATAATATATATCTATGATAAACATGTCCATAATTGTTTGTTTGAACCCACATGAGTTTAGTTTTGGCTACACCAAATGGATCATTTGTATCTTGATTGAAGATTTTAAAATCTCAGAGAATGAGAATGATGTTATGTTTTGATTTACAGTCGCTGCTGCATCTCCAATTAAGTGGTTGAGAAGGAAAGGAAAAAAAAATTTGCAGGAAACGTAAGAATAGGATCAAGGATCAATACAGTGGAGATAAAATATATACAAAAAAAATGTTGCAAATGTTGTGCATGTGTTGAGCAAATGTTGTGCATGTAGCACTCACATAGTACAGTAGCAAAGAGCAAGATAACAGAGAGATTAGAACTCAAATGGGCCATATGCCAGATCACAAAGATGAGCTTTCAACTTAAATTCAAAAGAGAGGAAGCCTGCCAAACATTTACAGGCAGAGCATGCCACAGAGTCCGCCCTGTGATGGCAAAAGCCCGATATGTGTTTCCTCGTGCTCATAGCACTTCCAGCAGCAAGCAATCTGTTGACCTGAGTCTCTGCTTGCAGTAGCCTGCAGTAAATAAGGGGTGCAAGACAATTCAGACATGAAACAAATAGCAAACATTTAAATTCTCTATCTAGAATGGAGAGGCAGTCAATGCAGAGATGCGAAAATCTCAGTCAATTGAAAGTTTTATAGAGATGCTGTATCAGCTGCAGAACACTGAACAACTCTCTTGTAAAGACTCTTTCACCAAAAACTCTGGAGGAACACGTCATGTACTAATCCTAATTCTATCAAGTGGATTCTAATTAATGAAGTAATAAAGATTTCTCTCTGGAGATGTAACCCTTCCTTTTAAAGATCACTACTTAGATCACTAGTAAAAAAACAAAGTTTCGTTGACAACTTGGAGGTATTGTTCAACTATCTGAAATTGAAATCTGGCATCAAAAGGATTTCAACCATCCACCTTTACAATTTATAAGCCATGGAACCCATACAGGAGCAGCCCTGAACTTGTGTATGTATAAAAAATTAACCTAAACCAAAGGTTAAAACAAAGACTGGGTCTGAACCATCCACCTTTCAATCTATTAAATCAACACCACTGGTGTCAGTAGTGTGATTTTTTTTTATTTAGAAAAAAAAAAACTTTCTAAATTTTAAATGTAACACTAAGTGAGTAGATTTAAAACATAAATTGGTTGTAGCATTAATAGAGCTGCTTATTCAACTTGCATAGTTTTACTTTTGATGCTGGGGCAGTGTTTATGTAGGTCTGCACTATAGACATCAGTAGCACTGTAAATGTTGCTCCGTAAATATGATATTCAGTTTGGATATTTGGACAAACCGCCATTGATTGAAATAGCTACAGCCGAGGGAATCCAAGGACTCATCTAACATCTATTATTAAAAGCTGTACAGAGTATAAAACAGAGTTTAATTACAGCAGATGAATGTACATAACTCTTGCCAGCACACCATACACCTCTTTTTTTTTTTAATGTAAAACCACATTTGAAGATCAGTACCAGTAATTCACAGTGCAAATACTCAGTTCAGTGGATGAAACTTGTGGTCTTGAATCCGTTTGGAGGCATTGTGTGACCTTGTCTTGGGAAGCTGTATTGCATGTGGCAGACCCATTTATTAGTTCCTGACTAGAACAGAAAAAAACACATCTTGGTGTCCTGTTTTTTTATCGTAAATTGCTACTTTTATAGTGTGAAAAGAGGCTGGTGGGTATAAAAGGACGTGACCTCTGTATAATGCAACATGGGTGTAATATAAGCTTAATGAAGAATAAAATACTAGACGTAGCTATTACGGTTGAGGATAGAGCATTAAGAGAAGAAAATGTTCTACAGACAAAAAAGGATGGCTGAGCGTTGTGTTTTCCATTAGTTGGCCGGGTTGCAGAGGGATTGGGGATTGATTCAGTGTCCGAGATGAACAAGCCATCCTGTGGAAATGAAACGGGATGACAAAGATCAGTGACAATGCAGCAGGATAATCACGCACAAATCACACCATCTGCTCTCAATCTCCCCTGCCATCCACGCGTAAAACGTCCGTCAATCCCATAATCCCTACAATCTGTGGCAGGCAGTCATAATCCATACAGCTACCATCACAGAAGAGCGACCACAATGTTTACACCTCCTTTTTAATCACTTACCCGACTTCCCTCTCATTTATCCCATTAGATCCTCCAATCACAGTGAATCTGAATTGTAAAGATAAAAAAAATGCTAATAAAAAAAAATTATACATATTTAAAATCACAGACAAAACAGGCTAAACATAGACATTTAAAAGGTGTGTAAAAGAAAACATTTTGATACAACTATGCAATTAATATGATACATGACTCTAAAGTTCGATTCAGTACAATGTCAAATCATACCTCAATAATTAATTTAATTGAATTCTGTGCAATATATAATTCAGTCTCATCCGGCCTCTCAATATCTGGCCTTTAATCCCATGGCACATTCAAAAAGCTAAATGTTCCAGGACACCAGACTCATAGATCCAATCAAAAGCATATTATTAACCAGAACCATGCTCCGTATAAAGTGGCTGAGGGTAAAGCCAATGACCAACCTCCTCCACTCCACCAGCTTACACAATAAATCTCAAAAACCAGAGCAAATGGAAGAGAAAAAAGCAATTTTCTTTGATTCTGCACTAGCAGAAAGGTTTGAGCCAAAAGCCTCAACAATGATTTCAAAGACAACAAAACAATTTTAGCTTCGGCTTCTGCCAGGTCCTTTGGCATAGCAACTCAATTCGCTGGTCTTGGTTTTTCTTTTTGATGTTACAGATCAGGAATATAAAACCTAGACTCTCAAATTCAATTCAAAATTATTGCATTTAAAGGATAGATTAAACAAATCCAAATTACTTACCACTTAGCCTGCTGCACAAGGTTACAAATCTGTTTTCTTGTGTTGCAAACAAAGTCCACTTCTGTTGCAAAAAGCGAATTCAATCAGTTTCACCCTTTAAACGGCTTCCAGTTTATAAGACACTGTATATAATCATTAATTTACCCATTCATTCATTTTCTTGCCCCTGCCTTCCCATTCAGGGGTCAACATGGGCAAGAAGCTAGGCTATACCATGGACAGGTCGCCAGTCCATTACAGTGGTCCTTCGAGCCGGATTAATGAATTTATTTGAACTTAAATCAATAATTTTTTTTAGCTCTTTTTTTGTTTGTTTTGATTTTGTCGTGGTAAACACAGATTCCAGGTTGATTTTGTATTTAATATATTGAAGACTTTATATTTTGCTGAATTTATAAAAGAATTTATATAATAAAAATATGCTTAAATCAATAAGAATTTCCTCTAGCAAGAAACCCTCTCAAGCCAAATCTCTTCACGGATGGGACTCTGTCTTGCAGGGCCCTGGAGGCAGTTTGATGGGCTGGGGGGCAGCTTGAGGCCATGCACCGCTCCGAAGCCATGCATCTCTGAGAGGCTCTCAGGGAACACTTTGTACCCCTGGCCCTTCACTTCCAGAAGCAGAAGCCTCTTTTCATCCACTTCTCCTGTTTACAGTCTTCATTTGCTCACTGAAGCAGTTAGATTCATTTTGACATTTTAATACCAAAGAGAATGATATAACGTACAAGAATTTGGCCTGTTGCAATCCGTTTAATTAAATTAAATATAATAATTAAATAATATATAATGTTAAAATGATAAAAAAAAATATAGTGCCAACATCACTTTTCTTTACCATCTGTGGGCTCAAGCTCAAGTTTAGGGTCTTCAGTTCTCCCTGTAGGAGAAAACTGAGACCAATTATCGGATCATTATGTAGGGTGTGGAGTTTAATTGGACTTTCATGGGATAAATAAGAGTTTTGTTGTTTTTATGATTCTCACTCTCGAGAGGTTCTTCCAAATTTCCCCACCAATTTCATAATTTTTGTATTAAATTCAATTTATAATTGTTTTAAACATTATCTGTTATTTGACATTAACAATATATTGTCACTATATTTTAAGCTTAGTCAACAAATGCATAAATGTTGTGAGCAGTAAACCTACAAAGGCTCAACAGACCATTCTGAACACTTAACCTCAAGCTTCTGTATTT
The DNA here is from genome assembly GCA_007224835.1 of Danionella cerebrum. Classification (NCBI taxonomy): domain Eukaryota; kingdom Metazoa; phylum Chordata; class Actinopteri; order Cypriniformes; family Danionidae; genus Danionella; species Danionella cerebrum. The sequence continues at coordinate 333,467 of SRMA01027212.1, read as the reverse complement.
CATTTTAACAAGTGCAGTCTCTAAAACACCAGCTTTTTACATTACACTTACACAAAAGTATTGATTCGCCCTCTTTTTCTGAAGTTTGAGACGTCATGAGTGTCCTAGTTTACTTTCTGCATGTTTGTTTAATGGATCTTGGATTTAAACTACATCTATTATTCATAGTTTGGCACATCAGAATGCTCATCAAGACTTCTAAAAGCACACAAATTGCGTTTACCTAAAGGAAGTTGAGATGAGGACAAACGCTAAAGCCTTTTTTGTCACTAGAGGATTTTCTCAGTAAAGTACTCCTGGTCCTGTCCTTGACTTAAACTTGTTTTGGAGGAATGCTTTTCATCCTTTGTTATTGGTGTTCTCAGATGGGCAGAATATCTCCATTCGCACTGGATAATTGTTCTTGTGGGGTTTAGCACAATGTATACTTATTTTGCAAAACAAAGCCAAAGACAACGCGTGATGCTCTCATTTAGAACTTGTCCTTGCCTGAGACTCATTGCTCTTAACTCGAAAAAAATGTACAAAAAAATCTGGAGCATGTGTTTGTTTGTATATGTTATATTTATTTATTTATTATTATATATTTAATTTTACAGAATCCCAGAGGTTTGAACTTAAGCAGGATTAACCAAATGAGTGAGGAAAAGGGCCTTGTTTGTTTACGAATATCCTTAATTCTTAATTTGGGTGCTTATGACATATGCCTTGAAGGAATAAATGCCTTTTCCTCACAATTATTAAACCGTGTATTGACAAAAGCTCATTTAAGTTACTTTACAAACAGAAAGATAAGCAAACAAACACATAATATATGAAACTAAAAGAATCCAAAACAACAGTTTTGACGGAACAAGCCGAATACAAACAGACACTATACAGTCAATAGAAGATTCTAATAACCACCGGCAGTGGTGTGACCAAAATCAGTTTTTGCTGTGTGTCATATTTCATTTATGGCTTTGATGTGTCCAGATGGTCTGACCCTCTTATTGCAAGCTGGATGAAAAGATCATACCCACTTAAGAGCGATATGTAAAAGATGGCAGAGCCTCAGCCTGGATTTTCTGGTGTAGTTATAGCCCAGCGCATGATTATGGCTGCATGGCTTTTTTCATAGTAAGCTGCTTGAGCTCCACAAATGGGAAGAGCGGATGAAGCTAAGTGCTAACATCCTCTGATAAATGCTTTGTTTATTTTCTATTGCCAAAGGCAGAGCCGAGAGTACTTTTTAGCTGACCCTGCTAGAGAGAGAAGGGATGAATTTGATGAATTATTTGAAGGTGTGGCTTTAAGTTTTTCACTGTTACTTTGACTCATTAGGATTTGCTTAGTAAAAATCATTGTTGGTAAAGAAGTTCTTGTGTAACAGCGTTCATTTTAAGAGGTTATTTTTACACTCATCTCTACAAAACATTTTGGAAGTAACATTACATCATCTATCATTTAGCATCTATGTAGAAACACAAAAGGCATTTGCTGCCAAGGGATGAGAAATCACTAAAAGTAAACATATATTGTTTAAGTATGTTAGGATATTTACTAATGTGCTCTTCAAAGTATGTTATCTTGAAACAATTAGAGTATCAGAGGGATGGTTAAATTTGTTTGAATAAGTTATGGCCAAATTCATAAAACCAACCCATCACTGCTGCAAAGGAAATATGACTGAGGCAGCACTTTAAAGCAAGCTGATGGTGGCAAAGTCTAATTCTCCCAATAAATGTATACAACTGGGAAAGGGGGTTTATGGCACTTTTTCAATGCCCTTTAATGGACACTAAAAGTGATGACTTGCATCAGTAAGGCCTAAAAATGCACTTGTGCAAATCCTCTCATATACTGCAATTAGCTAAAACATGCTTTCCATCCTAAATCTGCATTCCCCCTCCTTGAATCCAGCACTCTTACGATATGAGAACCAGGCAATAAAGCACATTACATTTTGAAATAGTGGATACCCATTCAGCCATCATATGTTTATTTATTTTATGAAATAATAAAAAAAAAGATCATATATAGAAGTACTCAGCTGCTTCGTTGTACAAGTGATAAGGTCTAAAGTCATTTCATAGTGTCTTATCTGCAACTGTACATCACTGATTATCTGGAAGATAGAGTGGAGAGACCATCAAAGAAACATTTGGTTGCAAGATTAAACGATGAGCACTCTTCAAATAACAACATTTCAAATATCCATCCTGAAATGGCAATCCAGGCGTCGGGCTGTAATGTAGGAGGGAAGAAGCATCTTTTTAAGTGACTGTCGTCTCTGAGTGACGAGAACGGATAAATCCACTGCAGAAATGTGACGGCGCTGATAGTAATAACACTTGACTGATGCTGGAGTGAGACTTATCCATGTATTATATGGAAGTAATTTTCAAAAATCAGAGCGCAGATTTGGAGTGTTGTGTTGAGGGCGTGCGTTTTGAACAGCACTTGTTTTATGCGACAAATCCTCACTGACCCAACAGCTAGAAGCTTTAAGCTCTGACGATCAATTTGAAATGCTCATCATTGCTCAACAGTCATACTTCATCGTATTATCAATAACATTCAGAGAAAATTCTGTAGTATCCATTTCCTTCCTTCGTTCTTTCTTTACGTCCATTCATTTTCTTTGAGTTTTGACGGCAACATTGCAATTTCATGCATACATGTTATTATGGAATACACATGCTTTCTTTTTTTTGTTGCTTTAAACTTAATTCTTATAAATACATCTTTTTAGCTAGTCTGCCAATTTTTTTTTTTATTATTATTATTTTTTTATAGATTGTTCTTAGGTCACTATAAATTTCTGTATGGGATTCTTCTTCCAGGTTCTTCTTCCTCAGGCTTTATAACTTGTTTTAAATATGTTTTAGAAAAATTCTACATAAGCATAGTTCTACAATGTCTAAGTATTTGCCATCTTGACAATATGACTTGTTCCCATCTTGTACTTGGATACTTATGGCCTAATCCTATTACTTGATGGATTTCATACAGATTGTTAAATAAGTCGGCGTCACTGCAAAGGCTGCGATACAGGTTGAGCACAGGGTTGATGCAAGAGTAGAAATTGGGCATTAGACTTTACTCCCTGGATTTTATGGATTGTTCAAAGTCTTGATATAGACAGTAGCCTAATATTAACGGTAGCCAAACAACACGGTACAATAACGTTTGTGCTGGTACTCTGTACTTAGATCATGCAACAGTACAATGAACCAGTTTGTACACCTGGATTGATTGGGAGGCAAGAGCAGTGGATGGTTTGATTGATTAGTTGTTGAGATGGAGGTGTATATGAAATGTACACTTGTAATGTGGTCAGTTAGATGCTCATCATCCCAGTGCTCTACTCTTCTTTGAGAACCATTTTCCAAAGACATTTTGCTTCGTTTAATTTATTTATTTCATATGAATTATACATTTACATGAATAATTGTATTCTTTCATCAACATAATTTGATACATTTTTAACGATGGCCTGTCATTTTCAAACTCCTTTTCCATTAGTCTTTGCTAATTACGTCTGTGCTCTTTCATGTTAAGTGGAGGTGGAAGGTACAGTTTGTAGGGACCAGCATTAGTGGCAGCATCAAGCTCATCACAGAGGTGTGCGTTGGCGAAATGTACAATCTAGACTCTCTGCACATTGCGTGCTCCTCATTAGTGAGTGGGTGGACCCGATGATTTCCAATTAAGCTTAATTATCATTCAATTAAAGAAGGTCAACAGGCTGGAGAACATGTTCATCAGCCTCAAGGGGCAATTGGATTTTAAGGTGCTCAGGACCAAAACAGAAAGCATTGGATTTATTCGGATCTAAAATACGGCAACATCCACAAATGGAAATATTGTGGTCCTATGGGGGACAGAAACATTTTTAAGTGGAAGCCCATTATATCTCCATTTTTAATAAATGGTTTGACTAAAAAAAAAAAAAAAACTCACAATAAATATATCAAGAGTATATGTAAAATTCTGAATTTCAAATTGTGTTGATGTGTTCATGGTGTGAATACACTACTATGAGTCTTGCTCAAAGCATAATCAAGGTTGTCAATTCTACAGTTGCTCAACAATGAACATCTAACCTTATGGAAGATTCCATTTGCCCTTGTACAGTATTTGTTTACAATCTTGTAATGAAAAAAGAAATTACTAGCTAAATAACACAGATTGCAGCAGATTGGTTATCGGGGTCTTCTCCCCAGCTTGCCTTCACAACAACTGGCTCTCAATTAAAACACTGATTGTTTTCTTGGGATTGAGGCAGATGATTAGTCAGCCTATCAGTGAATGAAAAGAAGTGTCTATCTGTGTGTGAAAGCTGCTTTCAAACAGGAAGCTAATGGAGGTCATCTTGGAGGAGACTCTAATGTGTTTCTTTCTAATCTTATGCCTTCATAAAGAGTGCACACACACAGTGCTATCATATAGTATCATTACAGACATTATTTATCTGGGTCAGTGCCTCAGCTCTTACAAGTAGCTTTATAGTCACCTTAAAAAGCATCCTGGCACAGACAAATCATGATTCGGGTTCACGCTAGCCTCATTTCCCAGAACAGATTGCTGGCACTGAGAGCCGAGGTACAATCTGGAGGTGCTCATGGTAGAAAATGAAGCTTTAGTAAGGACATATTAGCTTAACTATGGCCTTCGCTGGCCTTAAATTAGAAGTAAATAAATATAATTGAACTAAAGCTCAACAGTCTTAAAAAACAGGATACAACTAGCATCATCTCACTGACGAACATTGTTTATTCCATGGATTTTTACTCACATAAAAAAAGAAAATGCAAACTGTTATAAAATGCAAACAACGTATCACCACTTCCTTCAAATTAAGCTTAAACTGAGAAAACCTAGGTTTGTATGCTAGCATGACGTAGAAGTCCATGCATGTGCAAAGCATTCAGCAATACAAGGCAGGGCAAGTCCAAGTCAAGTCCCAAGTAATGGCAGAGCATGTCCGAGTCAAGTTTCAAGTCAAGGCAGGGCAAGTCCAAGTAAAGTCCTAGGTCAAGGCAGGGCAAGTCCCAAGTCAATGCAGGGCAAGTCCAAGTCAAGACCCAAGTCAAGGCAGGGTAAGTCCAAGTCAAGTCCCAAGTCAAGGCAGGGCAAGTCCAAATCAAGTCCCAAGTCAGGGCAGAACAAGTCAGAGTAAAGTTCCAAGTCAATTCAGGGAAAGTCCAAGTCAAGTTCCAAGTCAATTCAGGGAAAATCCAAGTCAAGTCCCAAGTCAAGGCAGGACAAGTCAGAGGAAAATTCCAAGTCAATTCAGGGCAAGTACAAGTCAATTCCGAAGTCAATGCAGGATAAGTTTCAATCAAATCCCAAGTCAAGGCAGGGTAAGTCCTTTATAACGTGGTCAGATCTAGTCCCAAAGCATCAAATTAATGACAATTTAGTCTTAGTCATATGACTCAAGCCAAACTTTTTGCAGAGAGACACATTTATAACTACTGACTCAACACACAAAATTCATTATAGGGCTCACCAAAAACATGGTCCTGTTACTTGAATGCTTGACAACATTGAATGGGAAGCAATTTTTGTTAATTAGTTTTGCTCTCTGGCTCACTGGGTATAGCTACCACTACATACCACTATGTGTCGATTAATAGGCTTTATGTTGTGGATCTTCTGAGTAAATCCATGAAACTTATGTAGATTGAAAATAAATCTGCACAAACAAAGCTGGATTTATCAAGAAGGTTAGAATTCAAGACTGTAAAGAAACAATGGTCAACAGACTAAAATATAATTATCCCCATCGTTGCACATGGGGTGTTCTGTTAATCTAGCAGTTCTGTACTTGTGCTTTTAGCAAGTCAGAAACTTATTTTATTATTTGTATTTTTACCCACACAAGTTTACACAGAAATATGAGTGTGGATGTCACAAATTGCACCATGGAATGGACAAACACATTGCATATATATATATTTTTTTAATGTAATATCCAATCCACTTTATATTTTCCTGCCAGGAAATGTGCCATGTTAAATGTGCAGTCTGCAAAATGCATGAACATCCCGACTGCCTCAGCTCGGAGTTTGGTATTCAGAAGATTTGGCAGGTGAACAGTAATTGGAGTGTAATGAACAGTCTTGTGCTTCCTAATAGGATATCGTTCTGCTTCACCACCTGAACATTCAAACTGAATATCACATATCAGTGGCATACCTATATATTAGTTGCTATTCAATATTAGGGGAGGTGTAGGTTTTACCCTTCCATTCAAACACATCACTCCACATTCCCAATCTGTCAGATAGGTGATGAAAGAGGTCTCCCTCTCTCCATTCGGCACAGATTAAACCAGGGCACTCAGCATGAAATTAAGAATCGATTACCGTACGTCCTGTTTGCTTGGTTAACCTCTTTCAAAACAGTGTAGACATGTAAGGGTGAAAAAACAGGGCCCCAGGTCACTCATTAATTTCTGAAAATCTGTGCAGGTGACCTCTCTATTTCAACTGTGGTCTTTAGGAAATATATATTATTCCTAAAGACCAAAGTTGTCTAATAGAAGGGGTGTAATGATGACTGTTAAAATGGGGCAGGCTTTTGATTGGACAAATCCACTACAAAATCACCCCTTTTATGGTGAACTCTTTTGGTATTTTTGGTAAATTTTCCAAATGCTTCCAAATTAGTGTTTTGTTTTAAGACACTTTTTTCAATATATCGCAAAACAAAAATACTTAAAAAAAGTAATTTGTCAATGTTTTAAAACACAATTCTAGCACAAAAACAAATTTTCAAAGTGTGGCTCTGTAAATCATCATGTAGCTCATCTCAACCCATTCCCAGTTGCCCATTGCATCCTCAAGAAGTAATTTTGCCAGAGAATGACAAGTGTTTACTTATTATTCAAATCAAAAAAGAAAAACACATACATCCTTGAGATAACATATTGTGGAAGGAGGGATCAGGGCATGACAATAAGTCCAATAAGCAAATTCAGCCACTCGCTTCTTGACAAACCCATTCCCTCACTTGGTGGGAAAAAATACAGCTTGAATAAGTACTCGAGAAGCTCGCCTTATGTGTAATTGAATATATTTAAGAGGACTTAACTGAATCCTTGAGAGGACTTTTGATAAAACACTCTGTTTACCCATTTATTGCAGGTACGGGTAACAAGGCTGTGTGCTTCACACATGGCAAATGTTTACTGTGGGGCTAACTTCTCTTGCAATGGGAAGTGAGTCTTCAATTAACCCCAAGTATTTTTATTTATTTATTTTTTATGTGTGTGAGGAATAACATTTGATCTCAACGCAGAGGGTCCCATAAAGGGTGACCATCGAACTGAGCTCCCTAAAACACTTAAAATCTAAGTGCTTCTTTCAAAACATAATTTTGATTCTAATTAAAAAAGGTAGAGATATATATCTTTATTTTGCGATAAATTATTCAGAAATCCACTAACTTTAGCATGTTAAAAACATTCTTAAATTGTAAAACAATGAAAATTTCACCAAAATAAAAAAACAAAAAACAAATGTGCTGTATCCGTTTGAATTGCTTTTGAGAGTTGAATTACTGATAATGGTTTTTTTTGGAAGTTTCATGTTTATATTTTAGTTTTTAAATTTGTAGTTTTTCACAAATACATTTTTGATGCAAACAACTGTGATTAAAGTGGAAATAATTTCATTTAGTGTTCTCTGAAGTAACATCTCAGAAAAGCATTTTCCCAGCTACAGTTTAAGTGCAAGCAGGGTATTTGGTCCCGATGCTATTTCCCTAATCACCATTAACCAAGTGTGGAAAAGCTTTACAAAACCCATCTTAGCTGCTTCTGTAAGCTACCGAAGATGGTAACAACATGCAAGCCCCAATCTCAGTTTTTCTGTCACAAAATAAGTGTTAAAGATGTGTCTTGGTTCAGGATTTAAGTGGTGTGAGTGTCTATGTGATGCCTCAACCTGCATTTGCCAGTTTTCCCATTTCTAATGTAATAGGGCAGCATATGCTCTTAACGCGTCAAGCTATTTCCAACTTCAAAGCAATTGCTTAGGCTTCAGACACAACATTGTGTAGCACGAAGCCAATATACTTTGTTATAAGTGGAGTCTTTGAAATGACCCTGAAGGAGGAGGGGAAAAAAGCTGTAACGAATAAAGAAAAGAGGGAAAATCGAATGGATGTCAGGGACATTTTGTATGGACGAGACTATTGAAAAGAAAATTCCATCGTTCTCTGGACAAAAGTTTTGTAATGAACAGTATTTAAAAGAATGGACTCTGTGAATAAGTCTACATAAATGTTTCAACGAAAAGATCTTGAAGAGTAAACACTACAGGACGGATCTTTGAAAAGATAAAAGCTAAAACTGCTTAATAAAGCAAAGCCGGTATTTGGGGTGGTGATAATCAGCTTATGGTCTTTATTAATGAAAAGCAGATAAGAACCAAGGAGTTACATCTGATTACTGACGGGAGACTCAGACAGCGTATGTTGAGTGGGGGCGTCGCCATATATGGTGTGAGCAACACATTATAATAGATGCTGGCAAGCAAAATGACATCATTGTATCTTTTATAATCCATTTCAAACATTTTCACTGAGACAAATGGGTCTGGATTTTGACGAGCTTTGAGAAAAAGATAAATGTAGATGAGTTTAAAAGAAGCTGGACATATATGTCTACTTACCCATGGGGTTGACAATCTTTAGCATCAAAGCCATTGGGATTTGTTTTCGTCCAAATAAAATCTGAGAGTGGTCTACTGCTACATTCTCTATCTACAATCGTTGCAAAATAACAATATAATAAAGGCTCGATGAATACCAGTCAAATGACAACCCCAACCATTTGCAATAAACCAATGAAATCACATTCATTGTGCAGTTTGAAATTAGAATGCCACATCCCCTACTGGATATAAAGGGAAGGCGACTTGCAGATGCTCTACCTGTGAAGCTGAGGTACCAGAACCAACCATCCATGGCATTCTACTCAGACTTGTGGAACTTCCACAAGTCTTTGTCCACACGGTCCATCTATCTGAGATAAGTTCCAGTCATCAAAAATGCTATAAATCTACTTTGCAATTCTTGTTATTGTTAGATGATCTGATTTTGCGGATCCCAGTCGATAGCAAGTCAGGAAACCAGCTTGGTTCCTTCACAGGGTTAATCAAAGTTACCATTTACATGTGATGCTATCATAATTTAAACATTCACATATATTTAACATAAAATAATGCCAGTTGGAAAAAGCTGCAAACCAACAATTCTTTCGACTGATACATATTTTAAACTAGAGAACAATCCTGCTCCAAGGATATGATGGATTCAAACTATCATCCCAGAACAATCAAACCATGCCACAGATTCAGATTATATACAAGGAATGAAGCACCCGCTGTCCTCCAAGGCATTTTCAATGTGTCTAAATGACAAAGGGAAGGCTATTCAGTTTTGTGTTGAGCTACCTAATATTATCGCCTTCAGTTTTACCATGTTGTCAATCCCCCAAGTTTAAGACAAGTTGTGTTGGAACCCTATTCAGTCGTTGCTTTTTTTACCCATCGGAATCAGAATAGCCAACGTCTTTCTGTATTTTTTTCCTTGATAGAATAATTCCTCCCATGCACGGCCCTGATATTTGTCAGCTTAAAGGCTGCTGTGGATCGTGTCTGTCAGCTGCCGTGATAGCAGCGCATGCTTATTTGCCCTGTTATTCTGCGCTGTGATTGACAGCTGGACAGGCTTGACATTCTCAGCCGTGCGCTGGAGCCTGTTATTATGCGAACATTAACATTCCGATAAACACATGGTCCACCATTGAAAAAATAATTGCTCACCATCATTCTTCTGTCACAAAAGGAGAAGAATATACTTGTGTCTCGATTTGAGGGTCTTCCAATGTGTGAGAAACTCACTTTATATCAGCTCCACATTTCTTTGTTTCTCTGCTGAGCATTTCTATTTTTTTTTCCTTCCGCATGAATTTATGTGTTTAACCAAATGAGCCATCCTGACAGTGTGGTGCAGCCTCCACAAAATCAGCTCATATTATTTCCATGATATTAATTTGTGCTTTATATAAAGGAGTGTAGGTTGCCTTAGCATGAATGATAGCTTTAATAAAGTGAGCACCCATTCTCTGTCATGCTCACATGGTTCTATATCAGTAGAGGAGCCAACCCAGTCTTCTGTTTTGCTTTTCAAAGAGAAAGTGTGGTTTTGAAAAAGCAGAGGAAGAGATATAAAATGTAGCGATGCGTAGAGGAGAAGGAAATAAAAACGTATTCAAATCCAGGAAATATCACCGAGATAGTGAGACTGAACCGATGTGCTGGCAACACTGGTAAATGGATTCTCTGAGGCTTCATAAAGGTAATCTCAATGGAGTTTAAAGGAATGAGTGACACCCATACAGCCCTGATATCATTTGCCATTGGTGATAATGGACTGAATACGTTAATAGGGTTTGGAGACTTTGAGATGATCGTCTGTGATGCATCTTTTCAGCAGAAGCTTTCTTCATATCAGATTTTGGACTCACTTGAAGACTTTGATGAATGATACATGAAGAGAAAAGTGTTTGTTGTCTTTTAAGTGATTAATAAGTTCAGTTTGATGAAAATTTCATCAAAGATGGATACGTTACAGAAACATTTAATTAAATGATCAGTTATAATCGATTTATTATTTCTGGGTGTTGGTTTAGTGTTATACCCTTACTCTACTATTAGCAGATTGGCTCAAAGAGAATATGATCAATTTAGAAATAAGTAGAGAAAGGGACACTGAGCTAAAACTTGAATAAATATACACAATTTATTTTACAGCCAATACCAAGTATACACAATATCTTACTGTCACAACAACAAAAATATCTCCATAGAGTAACAGATATTTTGAGAGCATTTTTTAATTCCCCAGGACTTCGGCAGTGGGAGAAACGAAAAGTAGCTCTAAAAATAAATAAAAACTCTTGGAACCCCAAAAGAAAACCATAAAAATAAATAATGGAACCCCAACCACCAACCTAGTTTGCAACCAAAGAAAACCAACACAGTACTCTAAATAACCTTCACTAACTAAAATACAACCACGAGCGCCATTTGACTCCTATCTAGTGTGTTTACCATTAAAAAAAAACTGTGCATGGTGCATTTGAAACTACAGAGCACACAGTTTTAATAACTAATATGTTCAATGCTCACACTACCAAAGCTTTAACAGCAAAAATCACACACACGTAGAGCTCACACTATATTACCTGCAATAACTGGAAGCAAAAACAGCAGACAGTGTTCACAATACACGCACACAGCAGCATAGCGGTCTGGAATGAAGCCTGGCCGAGAGGAGGTTTGTAGAGCGCCCAATCTTCCGGATTGGTTGATTAGGAGCGCGGTGTCCGTTATTGCCAATCGTCAGCGCGTAGAACATAAAGACAAGTGTTACAGAAAACAAAAATAACAACACTTTTCATTAATAACGATTACGATCTTGTGGAGATGGTGACAATTGTAAAAATGATATTAAACCAAGTTGCATTTGAACTTCTGCGAACCTTTCATGTCAACCTGAAATGCCTTTAATGAGATATTTAGGATCCCCTGTACTACTTGACCTGACTGCTAGGTTAAATTAAGTTGACAAAGAACTTCATGTGGAGCTGCATGGTAAAGTGAAGGTCTTCACATGGCTTCTCAACAGGGTGCTCTTCATCTGCGTTGAGGAAATATTGCCATGAAGATGGCGTTTACTGTACAACAGATGCAGTCTGTGCAACACGTGCAAACAGGAAAGAAGGTGATGTAGATGGAGAAAAAATCAAAGAACACTGAAAAAAGTGTGGATGTTGAGCAGTTTATACAGTTTGTGGCTGATATACCCTCTCTATACCCTATATACCCTATACTGTTGGTGACTGATGTACCTTCTCTTTTCTTCAAATAAAAAGTAGGAAAAAATTAGATTTAAACAGTTAGATGTGTGAGCTCCTGTTGACAGCCATAGAAGTATTTGATTGGATGATTTAGGAGTTATTTGAATGTTCTAGCCTAGCGACTATGGTCTTGTTAAAAAGACTGGAGAGAAGGGTGGAGGTCAGAAGGTGAGAAGAAGAAGAAGCAGCTTGACCCAGTCATATTTAACGTTAAATAAAACTTGTGGAAATCATTTCTGATTGAACATTTGATTTTAAAAATGTAATTTTCAAGAACACAATGAGTTTCAGAAATCTGTTTTCTATATAAAGTGCATGGACAAGAGTTGGAGAGAGTTGGCGAATCAGAGTCTGGAAGAAAGTAGAATGGCTAAAGTCTGTCAAATACAAATTCAATACAATACTGACCTTGCTATTCATAAACTCATCTTGATTTTCAGTCTACTGAATAAAAAAAAGTTGAACGCCATGAAGGTGAAAACTTATGATGGCTTTTAAGCACTGGGGCTAGCATTCTTATTTCCATCCATCCTTTTTAACAGCCTTGTACTTCCAGTCGAGTTTAACTAAGACTGACCTAGCAGCCATCACAAAGGTGACTCGTTTAAATGGCCACATTAAAACTCTCCTCATCGTCTAATGTTAGCCATTTGTGTTTTTCTACAAAAGCCATTTGTGAGACAATTTCAATGTCCATTAGCCTTGTAAGCGCTGAAAATATCACTATATCTAACTGTATCTTAAATCCATTGAGAGGGAATTAAACGCACGAGAAGAAAGGAGAGAGAAATTGCAAGCAAAGCAGGACAAGTCATCTGAAAGTAAAAAAAGAAATAAAATAAATCACAAAAGAGGACAGTGCGGTAAAATGGAACAATATTGAAACCTCAGAGGAAAACGCTTCTGTTTGTGTTTCTGTGTGTTTGTCATTTCTGCTGAGAGTCAGATCTCCTCCTCCTCTTTCATATCCCCAAAGTCCACTGGAATATCTTTATTCATCCATCCAGGGGTATTCTTTTCTTTCCCTCTACCTCCTTCATTGGGCTGACAGGCGCTAGGCTGTCCTGAGGGATCACTCAAAGTGAACTACTCTCCACAAAGACAACCATGCAGTCGCTCAAGGTGTCCGTCATGTCTAAATGAAGCGGTCAACAGTATCTACTCAGTGGATTTGACAAACCTCGAGTCTTTTTACAAAATGTGCTGTCACATCTAATGGATGGGCCTAATTTAAGAAGACACTTAGTTGATGTAGCACCATTTTCCCAACGAGTTCAATTATTTAATCTGTCCTCTGTTCTTCCAAAGTACGTGCCATTCTGGGTCTTTTGGTAAGTCTACAGAAATAAAGCTCATGGTCTTTTGATTTCCTCAAAGCTTCACAGGTTTTACGAGAGTCACCAACAGTTTATGAGAGTTTGTCTGTGATTTTGCAAATGATGATAATGATACAAGTCCCTGTTTTTTAATCAATCGTCCAAAATAATCTGTGTATCAACGTTTATGCAGTTTGTGTTCAGAGTATGACACATTGACATGAGAGTCGGCAAAAAGTAGCAGTAAAATTACCAAGTGTGTCTTTTCACTCTTATGTATGGCGATAAAGCTTTAGATTATAAAAGCAGATGGAAAGAATAGTGGCTCTCTGTCCAGAGTTTGCTGGGAGCTCTGGAAAATGATGGTGTTTGGAAGAACTGGTAATTGAGAAAGAACCACAAGCTGATTTAATTAAGGCAGACATGTAGATGGATAAATAGAACCAGAGAATGTGAGATCTTAAAATGATTGGGAGAGAAAGCAAAGGGGGTACTGTAAATGCTGGCACAAGCTAAAATCAAGCCATAGGTAGTTAATCAGCTGGAAGTTTCCCCAAAAGAGTCGGAATCCCTGAGAAATGCAGTTTCTGTGTTTAATGGGAAGTAATTGATTCATGGGCTTTGAATCCCGAATGTCCCAGGAGAATGGACTCCAGCAAGAGGAGCAGCCGTTTCATGAGCTAATCGCAATTTTGAATCAGATTCAAACAGTTCATGTGGAACTGTGAGCAAACATAAAGCTCCTGAGGACAATCAAAACCTTGGAAAACTTTATATTCTTTAATCATACATCACTCATCTCTGAATCAATTTAGAAAAAAAAAAATGTTCAAAAGTTTGACCCAAACCAAACATATTTCCACTTAAGCCATGAGAACAAACTGTACTGAATCCTTAGAAATCTGCATTTGCCAATTTAAATTAAGATTTTTTTGTTTAACATTATATAAGGTTTAGGTGGGGTTTGTCTGGTATTTTGATACAATTTTAACATTGATTTCACCTTGTCTTTTTTTTTGGAGATTTATGAATTTTTTTATTTTGTCTAAACACTTTAGATTTTGTTTTAAATCACAAAAACAGTTTGAAATACAAAATATTAACTCTTAAAATACTTTTTATTTGTGTTTTGTTTTACAATTTCAGTTTTTTTTGTGATATTATTGTGTAAGACAATGAAAATGGTTGTGGTTCAAGCTGTGGAAGCTGTGGTTCAATTAAAAAAAATATATATATATATATCAAACATTTATCAACATATCAAGTTTTAGAGATGATTTATTTAAAAAAATGTAAATTAGGGTTAAGTAAGTAAGAAAATAAATTAATAAATGTATTTATTTTGGATAGCAAGTCTGTGAAGTGGGAGAGATGACTCTTATTTTCAATTAATGACTCTTATATTGATTAATTTCTTCAGGGGAATTACCAGTACATACTCCTGGATGTTATGGAATGGTTAATTTTTGATCATTTTAAGTAATAAACCACTTTGCTGTTTACTTTTACTTGGTCATTTGGTATGACAGTAGGCTAAGCCTCTTGTTGTGACACATGACTGCCCTACTATGGAGGACCTGCTAATGCTTTGTTGATCATGGGTGGTCGAAGGCAGCAATGGAAGGCACCATACGAAGGATTAGCATCACTGATCAGGATTTCTGGACAAAGAAGCTGGAAACTAATTTTGTTCCCAGAGCCAAACCCGAGTGAACAGATCTCTTGCTTGACTATGACCTATATTACAGATTTGGCAGAGAGAAAGACTGTTCCCTCTGCCAATCAGCTGTGGCAGAGGTAGTCCATTGCCAACTCCATTCTCAGTTTACCTCAAAAAATGACCCGTGCAAGGCATCCCTTGGGATTTGGCTCAACCCAACTCCAATATCCTCACAGGTTTTCTATGACCTTTCCGGGCCTTTTAGCCTCAGCAGGAAATCAATTAGTGCCCAGTGAGAATATCAGAGCCAAAGGAGAATATTTACAAGCCAAAGGTCCTACAAATGTTCCCACTTTAATGATTGGATCACACTTGGGTATCATTGGGAAAGCTAGGGAAGAGAGTTATGAGCCTTAAAATATACTCAGACTCACCTTAAATTATGTAGATTTATTCTTGTGAAAACAAATGGAAATATTTTAAAATACGCGCCACACACACTCTCGAACAATACAGATTAATATAGCGAACAACTGAAAGCTAATTTCACAGCATCACAGTTCTGAAAAAATCTGAAAATATCTAAAAATAAATACCTATGTTAATATTAGAAGTAGAATAAAATACAAGCTGTCAGAAGTTTTGTAAGAAGTGCGTACTCTTATAGTGTTGCAGTAGAAGGTGGGACGTGTGCGAGAACTTCCACTTTAGGAACATCTGATTGTTTTTTTTTTTTTTACACATTAAACATTTTTAGTTTAGAAGTATATTCTAAAGAAGACATCCAAAATGACATAAAAGTAAGAATTTTTTTTTAGTACTTTTAAATAACATTTTATCTTATAAAGAAGTAAACATTCTCTTTCCCTGACCAGCCAAGCCAACAGACAGCTTCCCTCAGCTTTTATAGATTTACTTGACTTGACCTGACAATGTATAATAGCATCTCTGCTGGTTCTTTGCAATGACTGAAACTGTCTTTTTTTTCTACTTGTAAGCTCTTTGAAACGCTGAGCTTACTCGCAATAACAGCCTAATTCATTTTGTCAATTGCAAAAGGCTTTTTCATGTTTAATAAAAGGCAGACAGGAAAAGGAACGCTAGAAAAAAATGATTTTAGACTTAATGTTAAGTTGCTCTTGATGAGTTTAAGTGTTTTGGAGCAAAAGACTTACCATCCCTCTACCCAAGAGGAAAAAAAAAATGTGACCACAGATGAAAGACAACAATTCCCCTCCCCTCTTTGAACCCTGAACCATTCAAATGCATAGTGAGACAGATTTCATCCTAATTGCTGCAAATGTCTTTCATGAGAAAGGTGCATGTGTTTATGTGTATGTACGTGCCCATGTTAAAGAATCGCTCACTCTGGCAGAGAACTCTGTCAAAGCCAAGTCGTCTTCGGATTCTATTCTTATTTTAAAGTTTTGTAAAGGAAATAATACATATAATTTATAACAGTCACATGTCTTTGTAAAACACCTGACTGTCTGCATTAGGAATATTTAGTTTTGCTCAGGTGCACAAAAAAAGAAAACAAATAAAATGTAGATCTCTTGTCCATCTTTTTTTTTTTACCTTTGTTTAAAAAATTAACTGGTTGACAGAGTTAAAGTCTGCTTTAATGATGTGACAGTTTATTAAATATGGTCGAATGTTAATTATTTTATTTATCTGTTTTAAGGTTTCACTATTTATACCAAGAAGGATCTTTGTTTTTTTTCTATCCCTCGTGGCTTAATTAAAACGGTATGGCAAAGTGTAATCAATGTTCAAATGTCATTATTAATCTCAGAAAGTTGAACATGCAGTATTTTCTAGCATTATTGGACTGCATGCATCTCGGATAAACGAGATTTTCAATATTTGATCCAGTAAAAAGATGTATACATGATAACACATTTGTTCTTCATTGATTTCGCTCATGGCTCACACACAGTGTGCTTTCAGGATGATGAAGCCAAAGAGCTCATTGATGCATTGATAACCGTGGTACCGCGCAGAGCAGCGAGATTCTGCTTCTTTCGTCTGTACACACATTTCATCACTGGACTATTGATTGATTTTTTTTTCCTTAAAATGTTTTGTTTTGCCATGTGAAAAATGAAGATAAAGGAAGATTACATTTTAGATAAAATGGTGAATATGCTGGGATTGAAAATGGGAATTTTCCTAATGTTATAAATAAAATGAACTTTCTGTCTGTATTTTCTTTTCAGTAAAATAAAAAATGAACAACTCAGGTTATTAAATTGTAATAAGCTGCTAAAAGTTAAATGAATAAGTGAATCAGTTCGGCCAGCAATATGACCAGCAATATTGTTGCAATATTCCATGTTACCCCTGAATGGCACGATAACTGACACTGTAAGCTGTTACAGCCAGATTAGTTTAGACATGAACTCTTTACACGCATGCCAAACTTGAAACCAATCATATATTATACGGTCGAATTATTAGCAACTTACCATTTATGGCGAAGTTATGATTTCCGATACCAACTGTGCACACATAGTTTAACAATGTCAAGAAAAGCTTTGCAATTTAACATCCTATATGCCTTTAGATAGGACTTAAGTTTGGAGTTTGGAGATAGACAGATAAATTCTCTAGAAAGAGTTTGTTAGAGTATGACATGAGCGAAAGAGGCCATTTTTAGAAGTTTTTCTTTTTGCAAACTAGATAACTTCCTATCAGTTTTGTAGATGCGATCCATGTTACATAGTTAAGTCTTGGTACTTAACACATTTATGCTGAGTTTAATTTGCCTACAACAAACCGCAGTTAGAGACATGGCATTAATTTGCTTATTTTGCCATTTTTCAACACTAACTTTCGAACCCAATCAGATGAACCTTTTCACCAGTTTTGAAGTGTATGCAACAGTTGGTGACTTTTTGAGCATACTCAAATATGCACTGAAAAAAGATTCCGACCAATTACAATAGGATTCTGCATACCGCAGATGATTGAACCATAATAATAATTTAAAAACTAAAAGGCCAAGTTATCATGTGGCTTCAAAATCACTAAGTTTTGTAAATACAGACAATTCGTAATTAACTGTTGAAGATCAATCGCTTGTAGCTATGTAAGTGGCTTTTTTTTCTATGTGTGCCTATAGTTATAAGATTTCCATGGAGTTGCTTTTTTTCCAATTCTTTAAGTCTAAAAACCCTCTCACTTCATTACATTGATAAATCTGCTCCTGTGCCCAAGGAGAGCACATCCACCTTGCAGGCGCATGCAGATAGTATACTAGGGCAGACAGTTGGTATTTTTTTTTTTTAGAATGATGCGGTCTGACAGGTTGATTAAAACAGGCCATCCACTACTGCTGTCATTCAAAGACTTGGCATTTCTGTGACGGGAGGTCAGAGAAAAGAAAGAAAGTATAAAGTGAAGGGTATGGGCTTTGTACACATGGACTGAAATGAGTGATGGATGATATGTTGGTCACCATAACAAACTCACAATGTATTTACTTCATAAGAAAATCACTGGCAAATGATACAGAGACATCTCACACTTTCAAACTCGACTATTGCACATCTCTTTTCTTTGACTATTCTAAATAAACTTCAATATTTTCAGAGTTCTGCAGCCAACGTTTTCTGAAATGAATTCATATTAGATTAGACTCTATTGACCACTGCTTCTCTTCAGCATGCAACACGAGCTACTCCTACACCTACTGCCATGCTTGCACACACAGATGCACAAATGCCAGACATTTGCTTGGACCTAAATTATCTATTTTTGGTTCTGTTTTGCAATTCCTAATCTCTAGATTTCATTACCCAAAAAGATCTGTGATCTTCAAACATCAGAACTCAACGCCTTAGCAATTTCTTTGTTGTCTGGTCTTTGTTGTATTACCTGTACTTTAAGAAGTGTTTGTTGGGTTTGGGAAAGCTACACAAAAAAAAAAAAAAAGTTCTTAGATGCTGCTTTAGAATCATGCCAAGTTGTATATTCTGTATACCTGTTTTAGTCTTCAGCTGAGAATAATGCAGAGTAAAATGGAATTTTTTTTCTTCATGTTTTGCTGAAATAAATGACTCAAAGCAACAGGTCAGCGATCATAGCTTCCAATTAGAAAGCAAACCGATAACAACTTCTAAATCGCAGAGAGTTCGTCTAAAGGCCACTTTCTACTCTTGTATTCAATTAACCGACAACCTGAAGAAGGGCTCCACTCAGTGAAAATTGGGTTATTTCTGCAGTTGTACCTGGCCAGACAAGCTAATTTCTTGTCTATTACTGAAGCCTGACGTCCTGCTCTTGTTGCGGATGACCTTGAGTGCAAAGTACTCCTCTCTTTGACCACTTTCAACTACCGTCTTGGCAGACAGATCTATATTGGCACTGCCAAAGAGGACACAAGGTGGATTTGTGTGTGTAGGCAGGCAGAGTACAGAGGTTAAATGAAGTCTCAACTCCTTTCATGGAAGTAACTCTCTTCCTTGATTGTCCAGCGTCCAACTTTCTGACCATTTTTTGCATATCTTTACTGAGGCACTCTGTCAGTCCCTGTGGAATGACTGGTTCAAAATGTTACTAACGAAGCAGCATCTGCTCTGATAATGAAGCATTATGTCTTTTCACACCCACAACTCCTTCGTCTTGCATGATAAAATGAATTGTGCCGTTACATGGCTGGAGCCCATGATACAAGCCAAAGTTTTGGAATTCTCAAACAAATGAGCCCAATTAAATGTGGCATTCCGACCGATATTACATTATGCAACACCCGGGCCATGTACAAATGATTTATAAAAAAGATTCCATTTGCTAAATCCTGCTTAATTATATGAGCAATTCCAATGACCCCAACCTTTTGTGGCCCAAATGAGTGGAATGCGTTGATTCTTTAGTAGCCTCATAAGAACTATTATCGAATAATTTCTTTTTCACCATTAAGTTTTTATTTTAAAAGTTATTTTATTGGATGCTACAGTTTTCAGTGCATCAACTGAACAACCTACGGTTTTCAGCAAGCTTCTAAAGCCTGCATATCCATTTAGAGTGTGTGGGCTTTTGTATGATGATGCTACTGGCGGGCGAGTTTGATGTTCTCATCTAAATTCTTGCGGGTTTGTTTGAGGTTAATATAAGACAGACCTCGTGTCAAACCATCATTTGAGCTGCCTCTATAGAGCTTCCCATTAGCATGATGCTAAAGGCCCCATCAAGTTAGTCCAGTCTTAATATCCATTGATCATACCCCCTACAATGTCCAAACAGGATGAAAATAATCAGTATTATGTAAACCCTCAGGCTAAGAAGGAGATGGTGCCTCAAAGGAAAGGAAAGGGCAAGAGAGGGGAAAAAAAGACTAACACAGAGGAAGCTTAATGCTTCGGTATGTACGCCAGAGATATTAAAGGCACTAATCTTCAGGCTTTCCTTGCTAGAAGATATTGGCTGTGAATTAGTGAGTGTGAATGTGCGTGCACTTTAAGAGATCATACAAATGGAAAGACTAGCCAGTAAATAAGATGCTTGGCTTTCTCAAGAAATATAGAGTATATATTGGACTTTACAAGGACATCGTAGAAAATATTCTTCCAGACAGTTTTGCAGAGTCATATTCAATATGTTTTATATATAATCTGTGTGCTGCAGAACATTGGGATGTAGCACCCCTATATAAGTGCAAACCAAAGCTCAGAACACAAGGAGTTTTTTGAGAGACACAATGGTGAACTATTGAGAGAAATAATATTTTTTTTTTCATAGATATAACATCTATCAAGGAAATGTCACGTCTTGTAATCGTATGCTGTTAATCAGCAAAGAAGCTAGGAAAAATTCAAGTTACATAGTCTTAATAAAGAGTATAATCTAAATATCTCATTTTCATCTTTATTACTTGCTTTACAATACTTTAAGGCAATACAGTTATAGATATTGTACCAAATGTTTATGTTGGTTTTTAAAATATATTTTTGAGATTATTAAAAAAAATGCCCAAATTTTATTTACCATAAAAATTACTTTTTTATTAAAAAGTTAGCTCTATTTTAACTGTTTGGTGTTGCATGTGTTTAGATTTTTTTTGTTGCTATCTATATGAAAAAAATGCTTTGTAAATACATTTTACTAACTTCCTTTTTTCCCCAGTATACACTAATTTTGGAAACATCCAAGTTCTTACATTTTCTCAAAAGGTACGGCAACAGAAAGTGGTCAAAGTTACAAAGATAGTAAAGGCAGAGGATAAAATGGTTAACAACCAGCCCTTAAAAGCGTGTCCACTTTTTCAATTAATGGGCACACTAAAACATTTGTAATTTCCCATTGGGCCGAAGATCTCTGGACAGGCGGTTGGCACAGATCCTCAACCTGTATGTCCCTTGCATTCTAAGGAATTGAAACTTATATTCATATCAGTTGTTGCTTGCAAAATAATTTTTTGATTTGCACCATCCCCTCCTGATCCCGGCCTGAGTACACAGCTCTCTGAACCAAGGAAGGAAATCCTTGAAACTCCTTGAAGAGGAAAAAGAGTGGGATTAAGACACTCCACTCATTTCTTTCCACATTTCCTCTCTCCTTAACCAAACCTCTCCTGGTTGGTGTAGTGCAGCTAGGGATTGAGAATTGTAAGGACAGAAGATTTTTATGTATTAGTCAAGGATATATACATTTTTTACAATCCCTCAATGTCTCAAAGGTTTGAGGAATAGGACGAGGAAATGTTCCCCCTAACTTGAGCCTTGGGTCGTCTTATCAGGGCAAACAGATGCTGAGAGCTCACGGGACCTCATCAAGCCAGCTCCGGGAGAGGCCTACCTGCTGGCACTACACCATTACTATGCAGTATCCAACTTCCCATAATGCTTCTTGCATCTGAGCCCTGGGACACACTACCCAATCACAGGCTGAACAATTTCTATGTTATGGGTAGAACAGCAAAACCAGGTTTGCTTATTAGCTGGCATTTTAAAAAGGTGACATCACTGAAACATGTTCAAAGAGAAACTAGCTCATGAGATGCGGAGGAAGTTTTCTCTGTCACAGGCATCTTGAAATAGCTTTGGCAGATGAAATTTAAGATGGCTCGACTGTGCCGTAGGGGATACATTATGATTAGAGCAAGAAGATCTCAGGTGAATTTGGAGCTGTGCGCCTGAAAACAAGATTTTGTGTATCGTATCTTGTGTTTGTGTGTAAGTCGCATGTTTTTGTGCAGTGTGTCTCCTTTCAAACTCACTCTCTATCATTTTCTAGAAATAAGGTGCACAGAAATGAATCAGTTTCACATGGTCTCTGGGTTGTGATGGAAGATGGGAAAATTGCCCGTTACTCGACCTTTAGAAGTTCAAAGACAACCCGCTTATTTTCACCATTGCCTTGATATCCATTTTTAATCAGGACATGAAACGAAGATGCTGATTAGGTTTCTGATCACATTTCAAGACAGATTTGTTTAGCGCTGACCAGTTTTGTCTAAACTCACACAACATTCCACTAATTGGGTTTTAATCAGCATACAAGACTTTCGGTGGCTCAAATATATGAATAAAAATATTAATTGGTTTAAAAAAAAAAAAACAAAAAAAAAACTGCATGGGTTCATTTTTAGTTCCGGGGGTTATTACAAAGATATTTTTTATATATATGCATGCAAAGCTTAATTATGAAATCAATATTTCTTATAAATCAATCAACTAGTATATTTGAAACAAGTGTTTCCTTACCCAGGAATCCTTCTGTAAATAGAATGGAACAGTATATCTACGTAATATTAAGATCTACTTATGATGAGACACCAACTGAACATTATGAATGTGTTTGATTAGACTACTAAAATTTATTTGTCTTTTTTTATTTATTTTTATTTTTTTGAGGTCTTCCTTTAAATAAATCAGAGCACTATTATATGATAATAGATTATAGCTGAGAGAAACAACTTCACATTATGCTTTATTTATTGTGCTAAGTGCATGAAAGGCACTCTTCCATAACATTTATGTGTATTTATGCATCTCTGAAAAGTGTTAACTTTGCACACGGTTGTGCTTTTTTATTTCAAAACTCGATAGAATGATGCATGGTTGCCAGGTGTGTTTACAACAACTTTTAATTCAATTAATGGAGGAATTACTTGCCCATTAAGTTTCTAAATTATATTTTCATAGTTTTATTTGAATGTAATGATTAAAGACCTTAGTTTGAACACTTTTATTTTAATATTCATTAGAGGTTTTGTGTCATGGGTGAGTTTTTGAAATGTATGTTTGAAATGGAGTGTAACATAATAAACAGATTGTTAAATTAAGTTTTTTTTTTTTTTAAGATTATGGTTGGGACTTAACTTTACAAACTTTAATTGTTTAAATCAGTTTTTCCATCTCTGGTAAAAGAGTTTAATGCTTGCTTGCTTTCTATCAAGTCAAACCATATATATATATATATATATATATATATATATATATATATATATATATATATATATATATATATATATATATATATATATATATATATATATATATATATATATATATATGGATTTTTTTATCATTAAACAAAATCATTACAGACAATGTAAAAATAATTTAACAAATTTATTTTATCACACGGTACTGATATATTTTCAATCATTTCTCTACTTCCAGGTCCCTTTGAGACATGAGTATTTATACTTCAATTGACGCACTTGTGCCATCTCTAGTAGAGTGTGTAAAGTGAAGGGCTGAGGTCTGAGCACATGCTGAATACCTCTGGATCGTAGGAATGAGGAATGATGGGCATGAAGAAGAGTGAAAGTAGAAGAAGGAACGGTTACGGGGAAATGTGCAGGGGAGGAGGTGTCAGATTTGATTTATTAAGTGCAGCTCTTTCTTTGACTGCTGCTAACTTGTCAGTCGCCACATAATGGATGGTCCTCACAGCTCACTGCACAGTGATTGGCTCTTTTCCCTGGACATGGAGAGCAAGGTGTGCCTCTCCAAACTATCTGTTCCCTCTTTTTTTATTATTCATTCATTATTCTCACATGCTGCCCTGTTCAAACCTCAGAAGGGGTTGCGTGTGATAAAACACTGTTGGCACTGTGGGCTATTCTTTACTCAGAGTCTGTCATGTGTCATCCACATCTAATTTCATCCTCTCTTCCTAACATTTTTTCTTTGAGAATACATAGAGTTTATAGGATGCCATGCTGCAAAGAAGCAGCTGTATCTTGGAACAGGTAATTACATTTATTCTGTTTCCTTATGGATTGTATAACATTTCACAAATGAGATCCAAGCTATATTTTAAAGTGTGTAAAATAAGAGTTATATGGCTACAGTCTGTGCACAAACTTTGATTTTGGATTGTAATAGAAAATGAATGGTTGCCTATGTAGAATTTCCTACAAAGTTCCTACAAAGTTCTGAATGCCAATATGAGAAATATCATCCAACCCCCATGTCTCTTGGATCTCCATTAGCTAAGATATTGACATGCCAAAATTGTTGCTATGGAAAACAGTATGGTTGCTATGGAGATGTAAATGACATAATAAAATGTTCCCTTGTCACTAAAAGGGAAACAAACCGTCCCGTTAACATGGTGATGATCTCCAGGTCCCTTTGTATAAAATCACCAAGTAAACATGATGCTATATTTCCATCTCCATAGATGGGGGGATTGTGTTTTGGGGTTCATAGGCAGATTTCTTTCTCGTCCAAACATAATCACCAACGGTTTTAACCTTTTTACCAAGCTGCTTTGCCCAATGCCCAGTTTTGCTCAATTTTACCTTGTGAAGATGTAACATTTGCCCCTTATATCCACTGACAACTCTATGGTGTTGAAGGGGATTTTGGGATAAGATAATGTCATAGAGTCAATACTAGTCCCAATACCAACAAGTGCCCGAGTAAACGACACATGTATGCCAGTAATCATGCTGACTGATCTATTGATCAGTAGCTTCAATTTGCAACAGGCTTTCTACAAAATTAAATTGCACTACAGGCATTTAAAGAGCCAGCTAAATATATCCAAGTCTATTTTTTGTGGATGGTAAATATTCCTAAATCAAGTTTCTTACTTCTAGAAAGCCCATGCACTCTTGCCATTACTCGAGATGTTTTCACAATACACTTTTAGCACAGTCACCCCTCAGTCACACGGGTACATCTCACTCTTTGTGGGGCCGTCACCTGGCCCATTCATGCGAGTAATAGCATGAAGCTAATAAAAGTGAGCCTGCGAGTCATGGGGGAGGGTGCATTTAACCGGTCGCTTTGAGAGACGTTTGGTGATGGCTGGTAGTGTGGATGGATTTGAAGCTGATGGCGCCTGACACATCCATAGACTTCTGCAAGGTTTGCCCAGCCTGAGGCTCAAAGGTTCCCTTCAAACCCTCGTCATACAGTATTACTCACAGTTTCCTCTGGATGCCGGAAGATTGGTTCAGGAATTTGTAGACGTTTAACCCAAAATTGGAAATTGTGTCAATTATTTACCAAGATTTTGGAGCTGTGTCTGATAACTTAATCATTTTATATTCGCAATTATGAATCATTCATACCTGTGTTAGAACTGAGAGAGGGATACAAAAGCTTCAGTCATTAACAAGTTTATTGGCAGTTTTACCCTTACCAACCAACATGGCTGACACTACATAAGTGGAGGTGGCATATTTACTGTGGGAGATTGGAGCACTACTCAACCCATGGTTTGCAGCCAGGTCCTCATTGGTAGCAACAATGACAAATTGTGTAGTGCATTCTGCATTTAAAAATGGTGAAACATGGTGATGTGTTTACTCAAGTGAACCAACTGCTGCTTTAAACTTTCACATTAACTGGTAGCAGCCAATAGATGCACATCTGTGCTGCTGTGTATTGACTTAACAGTTGTGCTTGTGTATGTGTCTCAGAAGTGAGCGAGGCTGCTTGTGATTTATTGCTTCAGTAAATCTCATCACAAGCAAGTTGTTTTAGTTGCCTGGGCAGGCTTGAGTGGCATTCGAAAGCATCAAACTATTAAAATATGCCAGTTATTGTTTGCGCGCCTCTACCTGCTCCAGAAAGATTGAGAGGGTGATTCAGACAATGAAAAAAGATGGGAAAATAGGCAAAGAAAAGGACATGTTTATGAGAAGATGTCTTATGGATTTGAATAAGGCGACCTGTGAGCTAATGGTGTGCGTATTTTTGTTTTGGCTGTCTGTGCCAGCCATCCATCAGTCACTCGTCAGTCAACCTGCATTGTTTGAGTGATTTATAGCAAGCCTCACAGAATGGCCAGTGTGACATTCATAGGCATTGGACGATCACTGTCTGACTGAAAAACAGAAAGTATTTGATGACAATGGGCGATGAATCTCTGGCATAAGAACAAGTCCAAGCAATTCAAGTATGCGTGAAAACATAGGAAGTGGTGTGCAGAAATTTATTTATTTATTTTTTTTTCTAATGAGACAATATCAGTAGCAGTAGAGTAGATAGAAGCAATGGGGTTAGGGATTTGGTGAAGATTAAAGGTATTGATGCAGCCAGGAGAATAAAAAGTACTAAAAGTGATGGCATGTGGGTGATAATTGATTCTGTTATGGAATAAACATGCTGAAAACCAACACTTAATAAATTAAATTAAAAAATGAAATGAAATGATGCATTGATGGAAAATGTTTCCCTTTAACAATAACTATCTTAGGCAAAGCATCAAGCCAATAAATAAATGCAGTAGGGGCTCAGCAAATAGTAAAGCTGGAAATGTCAGTCTCCTCGATCATTGTCAAACCTTTGAAATAACTTCCAGTACACTACATGCTGCTGCTTCCAGCCCATTCTCACAACAAATCTAGGTAGAGAAGTGAGATCTGCTCAGCTGTCACCATGCATCCATCTATAGCTTTATGAAGTGTGTGCGTGTGTAAGATTGCCTCGGACTCGACCCTCCCTGAACGTCAGTGCTCAGCAGCAGGACAAAGCTTCACCCTGACAGCTTCTGTCCTGAGGCATCTGCCTGCTTTCAGCCAAGCATGTTCACACATTTGTACGGCAATTGAAATAAATGCATTTTCACATTGCTATTGTCAATTCAATTACTTTCCGATGTTATGCACTAAAGGCCATGTCATGTACCAACGGCAATGTATTCTACAGGCTATTGCGTATATATACCCCTTACATAGTTCCATTCATTTTTCCATTAATGATTTAAAAAGAGTACCATTTATTGTCCTTATTTGGTCTTTTCTTGAGAATTTAACACTTTAGCAACAGCATTGGTTCTGCTACTCTCTGTAAATTGACATGTTCATTCCTAACATGTAAAATTAAGCCCTTACTGTAACCAATATATGCTTAACTACCCACATTTGAACATATTTATATTTGATCAATTATGTGCAGCAATTAATAAATAAAAACTGAAAGGATGAACTGAGGCAACCATCATCTTGACTCTCTCTGGGAGACTCGAGTGCATGTATTTAAATCTCCCAACTCCAATGCAAACTCAGTGCGAATGCAAATGTTCTCATCTCAGGAGGTGCAGTGAGTGATGCTTCCAATTTTTATGTATTTCTCCGTCTGTCAAGCCCCAGGTGAACCACACATACATCCTGGCAGCACAGAAGGGTGTAAGTGTGGGCGTGTGGAAGAGGTGCCAACAGATGCTTCAGCCTCACACATTCAAATAATCCATCTCGTATTTAGCATATATATAGTTAACTGCATATTTTTTGGGATATATAAAAGTAAATAATCGATGTCCTTCAATAAACTTGAAAGTCATATTTATTATAGTTTATTGATCACAAAAAAATAATCTAAACATAAAGGAACCATAACAGACCCTTGTATGGAAAACGTGATTAACATAAGACTTCTCCAAAGGAGGAGGAATAAACAACATAAACCATAAACTAGCCAGAGACGCAGAAATGAACAGAGGCAGCTCAAGGATATGTTTGTTAACCAACTGCACAATACAGTATCCCCTGTTCACCCAAAATAACTTATTTTAAAACGCTTTGCCTTCAAAACAATCCTCTAAGAGAAAAAAAAAAGGTGTATATGAAAACACACACTCCATGATGCTAAATGAGCCTATGCAGTAATGTGTGAGCCAAGTTCAATTATTTGAAGTACAGTATCACTTTATGCAAAACTTAATTTACTCTAAGGGTATGGATGAACCAGAAAATACAAGCTGAAGAAATCTCGGCTAACTGGCATTTTAGCATTTTAAGCCTGAAAAATGCATCCACAGAAACCTAATGCCATTTCATTTGCAAAACATATTCAATTTGAAGTGGTTTTCTTTCCTCCTCACTGAGTCTGTATTTACTCAGAAGCAGCTATTTAATTAGCAGCAGGCAGTCGATGGATTCCCAGGCTAATGTCTATGGCATTCCCTTGAGGCTGGACTCCAAACCTGTCTGGAAGCATTTGTCCAGAAACATGTGTTCAGTGTCAGCCTACCGAATGCCCTGTTAAGCCATTACCCACACAGCTTCACAGTCAATGCCAGCACCTACAGCTTTGGGGACTATAGCAGATATCAGAGCTTAAAAAAAGTTTCCATTCAGAATTCGGTTTTACTGAGATCATGTATTTGATGTCCATCGTTTCAAAGACAAATAGCCATTGTTCAAACACTAACAAAAACCGATGATGAAGATTAACATCGTGACAAGAATTTGAATTTGGGTGAATTAAAAAACCAAATAATGAATCTAGCTTGAATGTTCTGTGTTGAGAGAGTTGAGCCGATAGGTGAGAATGTCTCTGTGGGTTGAAAGGGTCAGGTTGTTTAGATACTCTTATGAAAACTCCCATGAGGCTTTGTGGTAAGATTCAGCTGAGTGTTCCATTAGCACAGAGTTGTGTCGTGACACAGGGCCACTGATCAAAATAACATTTATTAATCAGCACAGATTACACATGTCCTTGAAAACAGGGGCTTGCTCTTGTTCTCTCTACTCATTCATTCTTTAGCTGCCCTCTCAATTTGTCCAACCTGGTGCAATTTTTCATCTAGGTTATTCACCACCTGTCCTCCCCCCAATGCCTTCTGTATCGCTCTCTCCATCATGCACAGGTGCATGTTTGAGTTTCCCTACTGTGCTCTTTTCCTCTTTTGTCCATTACCAGAGGAAAAATCGTCTCGGTTGCTGAGAAGGATGCACTGATTTATACAGATTTTGCCGATCAGAGGAAAAAACTGATGGGCTGCTAATTTTAACATCACATGAAATATTATCTTTAGGGAGCATCAAAGGACAGAAACCACAATAAAGCCATGTTTGCCCCTCCCATATTGTCCATTTTTTTTAATGGTGTACAAAAAACAATCTTAAAAAAAAGGTTAAGTCTTATGTTTCTATTGTAAGATCACACTTGGTTGGGTAGATACACCTTGGAGCATTTGGTTACTAAGTTAATTATCAATAGAGCGATCCATATATGTACCTGTTAATAATGTTTATGAGGTTGTGTTGGTGCAGAATTCACATTGATCAAAAGGCAGGTTACACTCTGGGTGGCTCATCGATTTCTAAAGCAGTACTGTATTTATTAATCATTACCTCTCAAATTTTGTTCCATTTCAACCCCTTAGCCAATGGCATAAGATGAAGGGGTGTATGGCCAAGAGATCCCCTTCCAAGTCTAATTCCAACCCGCTTATTCCCTTTTCAGGGGTCATAGGGTTCTGTGCACATTGGGTAAGAGGGGTACAGCCAGGAACAGGTTGCCAGTCCATCACAGGGCAACACACACACACACACACACACACACACACACACACACACAACCAAACTCCCAAATGTAATAATATAAAGATGTTTTAAAAATGGTTTAATGTAAGATGCTATTCCCTGGGTTGATGTTCGGCTCTATAAAAGTGTTAAAAACTTAATAGCATTAAAATTACTTAGTAGATAGTATAGCACCTTTTGATGTATTTGCTGATCTTTCAGAACCATTAAGGTATTGACTATGGCTTCGTAGGGGTGTCCCAGTTCATGGGGTAATATTATCAGCTCCTCCTCTAGCTGTTCCCTGACTATTAACTCTCAAATTTAGTTTCATTTCAACCTCTTAGGCCCACCCCTTGAACGTCAATGCCAGTTCATGAAGGGGTGTATGGCCAAGACATCGCCTGAGGTACACTCCACAAAAGGGGGGTGATATCAAAATATGACCAGACTCACAAATGTAAGAATTCAAATAAGTTTTATCTTGATATTATGCCATGTGTTGCTGCTCAGGTCTGTAAAAGCAATCTAACAAAGTGATCACAAAAAATCACTTAATATTACTTAATAGACTCTCATGTCAAATGTTTGATATATTTGCTGATCTTTAAGAACCATTTAACTTTTTACTGTTGCTCCGTAGGGGTGTCCCAATTCATAGGGGTATCATTTCAGCCCCTCCTGTAGACCATGCGATCATAAGGTAAAAGAGTTAAGTTGCAGGGGTAAGTGAGAGAAATGGAACTAAGCCTCAGAGTCTTTATTCCAACAGCATGGTTTTAGATTTTGGGAAAAACCAGACAGAATATGATCCTTGAGTCCGCACCATTACCTACTTCTCCACTTTGCTGCCTTATCTATATCTCAATTTAAAATATTGTGTTTTTCAAGTTACAATGCTTGCGCTGCAGGTAGCACACTGTGATACTGCACAACATTCCGCAGCTTCCTACCTGTGCACTTCTTTCCCTTAGCTGTCTGATTACTTCTACTTAGGATCTAGGGGGGCTAGAGGGATCAGCGGGGAGTGCACTAGAAGAGCTAGCGATAGCAGCTAATTAGCAGCAGCTGGTGATGGGAGCACGGCGTGGACGCTGCCAGAGGAGGCTTGACAAAATTGTTATCAAACGCAATTAGAGAGAGACAGGTTTTCTGAGACAAAGAACCCCAGGCTAGCTCTGAAAATAGAATGCGTGAATGTGTGCATACACACCTGTTGTGAGATTAGAGTGAAGAAATGTATATTAAAGTATACAGTATGAGTATGGCAGAGAAGTCTCAGACAGACCCAAGGTTGAAGTGAATAGAGAAAAACATATGATCCATGAAACATTATCAATAAAAAGACTTGACATTTCATTCTTTATTGTTCTTCCATGCAAGCAAAAGGGCTCACCCAATGTTTTATTGTTAGATTTTCCACTTGCTCAATCCACCTTTCATCAGCAGGTGTGAAGCTTGTTCAGATGTGCCCGCATACCCCCCCTCTCTGCACACACATAGAGCTTCAGTTCACTTCTGTGTGGATGCTGGTTGTGCGTATTTGTCAATGGCTGTGAATTTGGTCGGGCATCCCAGGTGAGGGCATCGGCTGCTACTGTTGCCAACTTGTGGGACTGAGAGTGTGTTGCTGGGCTTGGCAGAGGGAGAAGTATAACAGCAGATGTGAATTGTCAAGGCATGCATTTGCTTCATTAGCTGCTCTTCCACTTGCACTAAACACAGCTGTCACTAGGGCCACAGAGCATGGATGTGTGTTTGTATGTCTACATAGGCGTGATTAAAAGCTATGTAACAACCTACAAAGATTCCTTTGCATCACTTAACACACAGCCGCACAATTGAGTTTTGTGAAACGCACAGTGATGCAAATGCACAATGTATATTTCACATACAACTAAGAAACAATACTTTCTCAAAACTGCAAATGTATTGCAATCGACTTAAAAAAGAAAGCAGCCTGTAAAATTGAGCATTTGAGGGCTCTATGATATTCTTAGGATTTGGTTTGGGGTTGAAGGACTTGTCTGTCCTTTTTTTAATATAAACTATTTTTGTAACTTTGGTATAAGCATTTTTTAAATGGTGCTCTTCTCACGAGTATTTTATGCAATATTCCAGTTTTGCACATAAATCTTTGGATGGAAAGATGGCTAATGAATCTCCATTAGTTATGAATACTACTTTGTTATCTTCCTTATTTAAATCTGGATCATATCTTCAAATTACTGTGTGACAAATTACTCCATCCATCAACTTCCATTTAAAACAAGCAAGTACTTGGAGAAATATCAACATTTCAACTCCTATTAAGTGATAAGTATTTTAAAAAATGTGCGTCAGTATCCTGTGATCTTTTTTTGCCTAGGAAATGGAAAGCATGTAAAACTTTTCCATGTCTAAAACCTTGAGCTCTCTGTTTTATCTGAGTGCTACATTTTTTTGCAAGCATGAGAAAGAAAGAGACTTCTAAAAACCCTTTTGGGATGGTGCAAACTCACCGGCGGTAGAATGGAAGCCTACACTCTAGTGTTGTTAATGAAATCCCTCCTGTCTAATTATGTGAAAAAGCACAATATGTTTGGGATGTGCTCAGTGCGGCTCCTGACAGGCACTAAAGAGCCATCGACAGCTGAAGAGCGACAGAGTGAGCATGCCGAGAGGAATCAAGTGGAGAAGAGGGAAAATAGAAAGCGAGAAGAGTAAGTTATCAGGCTATTGTACTTGAAATTAATAAATAAAAATAGCCTTTGAACGTGAACAAAGCTAAATGAGTGGTTTAAAAGTGCAGTTCTTTAACTGTCTTCTTATTTTTCAAATCTCAATTGAGCTCCTTTGGACTTGAACAGTGTTTAAAAGCAGCAGGGAGATCTTTATATTGTATGTTTTTATTTTTACATTATCTATTATTGTACACAAAATCAGTAGAGATATAATAAATGTGTATTAACTCCTAGCAAGAAGTGATGCATGCCACCATTGTTCCCAATCAAACCAAACTAATCTACCGTGTGCCAGGTGATTCCCCCAAAGCTTTACCTCACCTTTCTCCCATGGCGTGAGTATGTACATTAAATACTAAAACACATATTAAAGTTCAAACTAAATAGAGAAAGTTCTTAAAATACATTAAGTGACGCAAACTGTCTAAGAATGAATGGAACTACAGCGGTACCTCGAGATACGAATGCTTGAGTTATGAAATGTTCAAGATATGAAAGGTCTCGCTGGAAATATTTTGCTTTGAGATACATAAAAAATTCAAAATATACAGAAAACACCAACAGTTCTGCTCAAGTCTGAGTCTGGCGACGTGCTGCGCTTCAAGGTCCTGGCGCTCCATTCTCCCATTGCAGACAGTGCTAAAAGGGGCTGATAGGCTTTAAAACACTTTGAATCAGTTTTAAAAATCAAGCGAAACATTATGTTTAGATTACCAATAATGTGATAAAGTTAGAGTCAAGGTGACCTAAAAGAAATAAATGTTTCTTCTGGAAAGTGTAGTTCTGTAGCGCAAGTTAGAGAAAACCTGTGGCGCGTTCTCAGAAGCGCTCTCTCCATCTGTCTGCGCGTGTGCTTGAAACCGTGTTTGTGTTAGTAATTCGTGAAATATCTTGAGAAAGTTAACTTTCCTACATTCTACCTCCTCCGACACATAGATTCACTCGCAAAGTAAGGTTTCACATTTCTGTACATATTAGGTATTTTTCATGTGTCTTATTCTGTTTTAACTTGACCCAGAGGAATGTGAGTAGTGAGAAAAGCATCTGCAGCTACAGGTCAAAGATTGCTGGAGAATGGTGACCAAAACCTGAAAGTGGTAGATGCCATGAAGCACTTGAAGAGAGTTTGTTGAGAATGGATATGGATCTTCAAGATAAGGGATTATGATGAAGAAGTCTGTTAGCAGCTTTACTATAGACCGGACGATTACCTGAAGGAAGTTGAGTGATTATTTAAAAAGAGAGTGAGGTGAAACTATGCAGAGGGTGTGATTGGTGAAAGTGGTTGATGTGCATCGAGTGGATCGCAAGTGGATTCTGCTTCAGGGCTGTGATCACAGTAAATTCAGAATTCATTCACATTCAGAATAACGTGATGTGGCATTACAAAGCAAGGTGAAAAAAAAATGTTGTAGCTGTTGCTGGCAGCTTCAGTTGTTAGAATGGAGAGTGCCAGATCTTGGTCTTGCCAGTGATTCCTCTGTGGTGAGAACTTGCAGCACATTCTGATGGAATACATTAAGGTTTAAAATCACCATGACAAAGATTTACGTACATTTTTTTAATTAAGTAGGCTCTGAATCTCTGATGTACAAAATACAAATATTGTGTTAAGTGGATGAACACTATTTAAGTCCAATAAGTGAGTAAGCAACTGCTAACAGAATATATAGGTTCCATTATCTTTAAACCTGCATTTATAAAGCTCTCATCGATGGCATATTCTATAAAGAAAACATGCATCAGCATGGGTAAAGATATAGCAATTGTATCACTTTGGTTTAAATTACACACCTTGCTGAGCTGACGTGGGAGTCTGGTGCTCCAGGGGCAGGTGCTTGGCCACAGACTGAAAGTAGGTGCCATGCTCTTTTCCGGATGCCAGTGAATCTGTTAATTAAGCATGCTAATGGATGTAATTGCAGCCGTTCATGAACCCAGAAGCTGAAGTAAATGCTAGGTTCATTGTTGGTGGCAGAGTTCAGGCTGACTCGATTTGAAGAGAGCTCCCGTGTGTGTAATACGAGTCACTGGGGGAGCAGCATGAAAAGAAACTGGGACGAAGCAGAGTGGGTAGCAGACGGACTCAAATGCCGCTCGCTTCGGGCACTCAGCATCTGCTCTCAGGCAGATCCCCAGCTGTGAAACAGAGCCCTGGCCATGCCACAGCAGTTAGGACAGAGAATTGTGCTAATTCAGGAGTTATGGTGTAGAGGTTACGCAGCGGGAAGTGCCCTCAAAATTCCCCAACTGTCCCAGTGAGTAAAAATACACTGCAAACATTATTTTTGGTCCTTTTAAAACAATTTTCTAGACCAGTGGTTCCCAAACTTTTTCCAGCCACCTACCCCTTGAGCTATTGGACATGTACTGCCTGCAGCCACGACTCTTAATTAGTTGCTGTATATAGATTACGATACATAAAAATACACAAATATTTAAATAGTGAACAGCTTATTATTTTTTCATCAACAAAAGGTAACATAAACAATGTTTAATAAATAATATTTTGTCAAGCATATTGCCAGATTCTTGTTCATAAGGGAAACGGTTATCTCTTAGTTTTACCCTTAGAACTCTTTTTTTTTCTTTTTTTTTGTGGCAATGCTTACAGAATTATTTGTAGTACATCCCCAGCTTTTTTTTTTTTTTTACAATAATTTTTCTTCATTGCATTTGACAATAAGTCCATGACAAACCTGAAATCATTTAAAAACTTTATATAGGGTAATTTTTTTAGGATAAAAATATCAAAAATAGAGAACAAACTGTTTTTTTTATGTTTTACTACAAAAGTTCTGGCTTTTTTTGTACCAGAACTTTGAAAAGCACTATCACATGTATTAAACTTCTAAGAGTTATCCTTTCTTTTCACCATGAGATTTGGGGTCTGAAAACTGAAAGACAATTGCTCACTTTCTCAAGTTTTAATTTGAATTAATTTCAAAATGTGTCATAACTCGTAGTGTTTGTTTAAAACCCAAAATATCAAAGCTAATAACCTTTTTGAAACCTACCTTAAAAAATAAAAGACTTTCTTTGGAAAGCGATTTCCCCAAATATAATGCAACATTAAACTTCAAAATCTGTTCTTTTATAATACTTTTATTAATAATGATCTGTCAATTGTTGGGTTTAAATTTTGTTTTGTAAGGAACAGCATTCACTTTACTTAAATCTTTATGAAAATGTTCTCTTAAATCAAACACAAATAACAGAAGTGTTAGAAAACATGGTCTTCTCAGTGTCCCTCACTGCTAACAGTTCAGTACCATAATCTGCCCTGTATGCGTGCACCAAAACAAACCAAAACCGAAACAAGGTAAGGCTGGCTTGACTGCAAGATTGCGAAATGCACCGCACTTGAACTAGAACCCATACTACTCTTGATTATTTTTCCCCCTCTCTCCCCGTATCTCTTAGGCCTTTCATGTAGCCCACTGTTCTAGAGCAAACTTCTTTTAACAGCTGCATGCCCACTAGTATTAAGCATCAGATGAAGCTTGTTGAAAACAGAAGTAAACGGTACTTTTAAAGTTCAAGGTTGAGATTGCAACAAAATAAAATAAAACTTTAAAAGTAAACTTAAAATGCAAGTAATCACCAACACCAAAAAGATGTGCTCAAAATCAAGCTCAGTGATGCTAAAAAGAAATATTTACAAACACATTTAACAGTATTACTTGTCTGTTCACAGTTGAGCATGATGGTGTTGAAAGACTTTTGCAGGGAGTGTCTCTCTAAACGAGCTACTTAGGCGCTAATTAACTTTACAATAGAGAGTTGCACATTTAGATGCCACCCATGTGCATCCAAAAGTCATGTTTATAATATTCAACATGATATCAATGAACAAATCTTTTATTCGTCTACATTGTGTCTGAATGTCAACACCTGTGTTATTTTCTGGCCATCTTCCCGAGCGTTTTCGGTTCAGATCATTTACCTCGTTTGTCTTGGCTGAGGACTTGAGAGCTAATCCATAACAGGCTGTGCCCTGGATCGGATTAATGAGCTATGTGTTATGCTAAAGTCACTACGGGAGTTAGAAGGTGTGGCCTCCTGATTAAGTGACAGGCAATTATTTGTGAGTTCTTACTGACAGTTCTCAAGTTTTTCTAGGTGTAAAAATATTTTTTTTGTGGACCACACAGTATAGATGGAATGAAAGGACATTCTCTGGCATGGATTCCAACAGATGTATGTATGACTGTGTAAATGTTACATTTGACAAGGGCTTTATTTATTAATGGTACTCATTTGTTCCTTCTCTAAAATTCCTGTACCCTTTTTTCAGCTGTCAATAACAAACATCACTATGCATTTCTCAGATATTTATCCCTTGGAGATATCCCTCTTTGTGCGAAAAATGACCAAAAACAGAGCCCTAGACATCAACATGGTAGACAACAGGATCTTCTGTGACATGTGCTGTGCTTTATTGCGTTATCTTCTTCTGCAGTGCATAAACACCTCAGCCTTGTGAAGTAGCCAATGGGGAATTTTCCATCGACCTCGTCAATAACTTTCTCACCTCTAGTCAATAAGTAATTTCACGTACTCCACTATCACACAGAGTAATCACTGTGAAAAGTGACTGGAAAGGAGAGAGGGCCACATGATTGTCTGGTGTTGGTCATTTTCGGCTGGATCTTTGCCCTAACCACACACCCGTATGTTTACACAGTTTTTGTTTGTTACATGGATAAGAAAAGAGGCCTGTGTTTATTTGTGGTGATGGCTGTGATTCTGTCAGGTGTCTGGGGTTAGTCTATGTGTATTTGGCCCAATGATACAGATGTCACAGGTAACTGATTAGCTAACCTTTCACAAACTCTTCCTGCACAAGAGAGAAGCAAATTGGTCAAACAGCAGGATGAAGTCATGTTCTTTCAAGAAAACATGCAGAAATCACTGTGTATTTTCTTGAAAGAATAGCTATAATAGCTATACTTAAAGCTATATTTAATAGCTATACTTAGTCCATTTTCTCATTCAAAATATTGGCCAATCATATAACATGTGTGCCATTGGTCTAAAAGGCTTCAACAGCTAATTTTTAGACAAATTGTTGATGGTAGGTTTCATATTGATTAGTTATATGATGGCCAGATACATGCGCACCAACACACTTTGTGAAACCAAAGCTAACTTTGATGTCAGTTTGAAGTTATGAACTTAACCTAACCACCTTGAATTGACAGAAAACGTTTAGTGTGCTAGCATAAAAAATATTTAGATTTTTAATAATTGTCTTAATGCAAAAACATCTTTGTTTATCTGCTTGACAATACAGCAACCCAACGACTTTCAAAGAAGTTATTTATTATGTCTTTTATTGGCTTAGGAAATATAAGTGATATCTCAATGTGCAATCCTTTGATTGCTTTGTTCTGTTTTGGTATTTTTGCACTGCATGAATATTTTGTTTCAGTACTGTTCATTTCAGTAAAGTTTTAGAGCGTTTAGAGTGTTTAGAGGGTTCAAAATTGAATTCTAAAAATGGTGTTTTGTTAGTTTGATTTCCAACTAATACCTTTCATTTTCACACTTCTCTAAAGTTGCCCTCTATAATCTGCTTCAGTTTATGCTTTCTGCTGTCTGACAGAACCATCTATCTATTACGCACACAACTTGCCCAATGTACGCTCATGTTCACACTCACCACTCTGTCCGAAACAAGCTGGACAGTTGGATAGTCAAACTCAAGACTACCAGACCCTTACCAGCGTACACACATCTGCAGCTTTACACTGTCTCAATTTCAGTGCTACCCCAGCACAGTCCAGAGCTGTTTTCTAACTTCTCAAAAACATTCAAAGTCTGAGTATTTGAAATCTACATAATCATGCTATGTATAGCTGTGTCTTCCGAGAAACCACGTGTCCGGCGCTTACTAACTAATATATAGTTATTTATCTTTTTGAAGGTTCAATTAAACTTATCCACCTCAAAGAAACTCCAAACAGACCACACATGTGGAGTTTATCAGTCTGTCCAAGAACATACCAATCACTGTGCAGAAGTATTTTAACCCCAGGCTCTGAAAGGGGTGCAATATGTACCATTGATAATGGGCTTTGAAAATAAATGGGAAACAGCTATGAAAATGCTATCATAAGAAGATGAAATATCATAAAGAAATTGGGGTATGTTTATATTAATCATAGTAATAAGTTCAATGTTTTATTAAATCATTGACTGGTTCCTAGCAACCAAATTGTTTACCTTAGCAACCAAACTGTCTGAACCCTGTCTCAGCTTTTGTACATGATGAAGACATGACTGGTTTATATAACTTATAATGGCATGAGAGAAATTACATTATTTCACTGAGCCCTCTATAGCAACCAGAGTTTACCATAGCAATCAATTTGGCATATCTCTATCTCAGCTCAGGAAAATTATAGAGACATGGTGGTTGGCTTATTTCACTTATATTGCCACTGTGATTTTTAATGCTATGTACAAATGTTAGCTATCTAGTTGCATTTTAATTTTCTTAAAAAATAGCATGCATGGGACCAAGTTAACATTTTGTAAATAAAAAAAGACAATTTTACTCAATGGGGCAACTACATTTCCAGAACTTTGAGTAGAGTCATGAACCTCACATCTCAAACTCTTTAAATAAAGGTCTTAATATTATGCATGGGCCTCAGATTGACTGAGCAATTAAAATAATGGACACTTGGGAGGTTAACTGTTCCTTTGGGAAACCTTCACTAAAGTTATCATTCGTACTGTATGGAGTGAAGCTGCCAAAATGTTACAGACATGTATTTACCGGTATTTCTTTATTTATCTGCCTGTGATTAAGTTGCAGCAGTGTGTGTTCTTCAACACTAAGAGAATTTAAATAACCAATACCTGGTTTGGATGGACTATCCGTGCTCACAATGTGGAATAGAGATGCAGATATGGAAAGTGAAAGAAAAGAAGAGCACACGTGAAGGCAGGCTGCTTGAAAGCCCATTAAAGAAAGAAAAACACAAAAGGCTAGGAATAGCAGCCAGATTCCATTTTAGCCCACGGCTCCTCACGTCTGCTCATTAAGGGCCCTGCGGGCAAAGGGTTTCACAGACAACCATCTGACAAGGTGAAAAGAGCCGGGCCTCCGCTACACAGCAGCAGCCCGTTCAAAAGTGAAGGGAGAAGCCATTAGTCTCCTCACAACCCAGGCTGTGAAGTCAGCCAGACTCAAGCTGAAGGCCCATCACACTTTTAGACCCAAGCAAGAAGCACAGGTGGCCACAACAAGACAGGTGTTTGATAGGTCAGAGAAGAAGGCCTGTCGTTTTGTCTTAAAAAAATGATTGCACATTTTGTTGCTGGTCATTTTCTCTTTGTCAGCCTTGTGCTCACTCACTTGTCAAAAAAGCATAACTTCCAAATGAAACCTGGCAGCCTTTAGTTTGGATAGATGTCTGAACACAGAAGAGATGTGTGTTTGTATGTGTGGTGGGGGGAGTGTGTCTAATCTTCCACTGACCGTGACACTGTGATGAGGATATAATGTAGAGGACAAAGGTCAGAAAAGACACGGACCTCTTCCCGTAATGCATTTTTCAATGAATATATATCCAACATCAAAGGTATTTCTATTTTTTATTTTTTTTTTTATAATATTATATTTTTATCTTCTCAATAGCTTAGTTATAAAGCAGGATTCATGGTAAGCCAGACGGTCATGGATTCAATTCAGAGAGAGAGAGCAGGGATTAATTCAGTTCAATAGTACTTTCTTGAGATACGTTTCTTACAGTAAATACTGTTTGTCTACTTTTGCACATTCTAAGTTGCGTAATATGAACCTGCTTTGTGTTCATAAGCGTGAGTGGTAGAAGATGAACGTATGGACAATCTGTTAAGCTTGGATGCATCCGCATAGAGCCCACTTGACTTTGAGTGGCGAAGGGGAGGGATGATGGGGGCAAGTTGCAGATTAGGATTGAAATGAACTTAACTCAAAACAAACAAACATTCCTTAATAACTTAAGGTAACTTAAATTGTTTATTTCACAGACACAGTTTATTTTTGCTCAGCAAATTTATCCCGACTGGGGCAAGACTGGACAAAGCCTGAACAGAGACTGGAATCTCATGAAGTGTGGCATACCATCTGGGGGTACTAAAAAGATACAAACAGACTCATTTGATTAGATATGAATGCAGACATTCCACAGTTGCATCTCATGACAGGGTTTAAAAAAGGAGGTGCAGATTAGCAAAGGATGTGCAGATAAAAAACTAGCTTAGCTTGCAGAACTGGTCAATACTATAGTTGAATGTATTGATATAATTGACTATATAACTATAAATTACAATGGGTCAAGGTTTACAGTTATCATGCTCATGTTGAAGTCATAACAAAAACACATGCATGACCAGATAATGGCAATGGCAACTGGTAATGCACACAGTCACTTCATGAGATATCTGTATGACAGATGTGGGGTTCCCTGGGCACCTTTGCCTCATTAAAATAAAACGCAAACAAACTGTCAAAATATAACGTTGTGCATCAGTTTCCCAGATGATGTTGGTTTTGAAGAGGTTCTATCATATCCTTACACAGCATATTCTGCATAAAAAAGTACATTACTTGAGGTAATGTCCATCTCTTTGGCACAAAAGGCCTGTAGACAGTATGGTCTAAACATAATAAGTGTCATGGTACTGTAGCATCCGTTCAATAGATAAATCAAACTGTGACAATTTTTGCAAGTGGCTAGTAAATAACAGAAGACGGGAATGACTACTGAAGGACAGAGCAGTAAATAAAAAATAATCTATACAAGTCTAAACTGGATAATTCTTCTTAAAATAATTGCAGTTTAAAACTACTTTTTAAAGGAGACTCGCTAAACTTGAAATCCCAAACCTTCCATGATGAGAGCCAATGTGGGACCTTGCTCATGACTC
The DNA here is from genome assembly GCA_007224835.1 of Danionella cerebrum. Lineage (NCBI taxonomy): Eukaryota > Metazoa > Chordata > Actinopteri > Cypriniformes > Danionidae > Danionella > Danionella cerebrum. The sequence goes on along the minus strand of SRMA01027212.1, from coordinate 292,207 downwards.
GGTTTGGTATGGCTTTGCTATCCTCAACAGGGCTCGCCTTTTTCTTTCTACCAACTTCCAGTATCCATTCTGAGTAGACCTGGTTTGGACAAATCACTCAAAGCTTCATCAGTCCCGTTCCCCTTGGTGGCACCTGTGTCGCAGGACACATTTGTAATTTTGGACTTCTGCAATCAGAGAAATGAAGGTCTTTATCTCCTCAAATGTCCATTATTGGGTCCTTTGTGTTTTTAAAAGCAGTAGAAACTAACTTGGTCGCTGGCTATTATGAAGATTGAAGCTTTTATGAACAGTGATGTCAGAAGGTGATAGTCACTTGAAGAGATAGCTTAGCGGTCACTAACTAGACAAGGGTTAAAATAGGTTCTGGAAGATGAGGGTGCACACTTTGATTCCTGGACTAGAGTATGCAAAGAGAAGATGCTTGCATGGTGCCAGAGATGGGAGACAGGTGCAGTCGATGATAATTGAAGAGAGCAGGGATGATGTAAAATTAGGCCAGTGTGGGGAAGAAAAGGCTGAAATATTATATTCAGCTGTTATCATTTATTCCTCTTTTAACCATCTTATTTTTCCTAGATAAGGCCTAGAAGGTTAAACACTTGTTTGTTTGGTTTAATTTTCAATGTCCCTACCCCTCAATATTTAACACGTGCGTGCAATTCACCAAAACAAAGCCTTTGTCTGTTGCTTTCATTTGGCTGAAATTTTCAATTAGCGGACTCGAAATGTTTTCCATTGTGTAGCCGTGTCAGTGTTGTGTTGGCAACCTTCAAAACGCTCCACTACAGCAGGCACATCCATCTCTATTGTTACCCAGTCTGTATTTTCAGTTCAATTCTCTTTTTTTTCCTACAGAAAATGTGTTTGCTGAATGGAGCTGAGTGACACATGAAGCAACATGTTCCTTTAACTAGAGCATAGGCCTCCTCATCAGAAATATATCAGCACTGAGTCACCCATCATTTAGAGATGTAGTCTCTGTCAGGATGTTGTTTCTCTTGCAGGCACTTCGAGCTAAAATGTAAATGATGAGACATGTTCTCCATGACTACGTCTATGGCAAATGCATTGTAATATTACTTAAAAAAGGGAAAGTAAAACTAAATACGAAACGGCTGTAAATAACATTAGCTCTCAAACATATGCCTAATTAATTTATCTTATTTCATCATTAATGAGGAATATTAGGAATGAGGAATGTAGGCTTAAGTTGTGTAGGTTTAAATTTACCTATTGTTGATTTGTGAGATGTTTGAATACATTTAATAATAGTTTTTTTTTTTTTTTTTTTTTTCTGTGACATTCAGTAGAGCAATGCACCAACAACATCTAAATCACAGGTTTAAACCTCCAATTGTTATTATTCCTTGAATTGTAGGTTTCTTTGAATGTATTGGGTAAATGCATATGTGTAACTTTAAGGATGTGGTTTAGAAGTGGCTCTTTAATTGGTCGAAAAAAAATATAAAATCAGTTGCTTTTATGGAATGATAACATGGACTTCTAACATAAATTTTAGCAGCAAAAATGCATTACTTTACACAGCATATTCTATCCTTTACATTTCTAACACTCTATTGACTACGGTAGCTCTATGCTTCTTAACAGATTGTTACATAAACACCATAACATCAGCAGCGCCTCTGGTGGTAAGAACCTGCATTTACTTATTACACTAATATCCTTAAGTATGCATATTGTTAGGCTGGAATAATAAAGTACCTGGAGTAACTGGAAACTGTAAATCCAAGCTAAACAGGGTAATGCTTAGGATTAGGGTGTGGGTTGGAGTGGGGCAGTACAACCAATGAGGCAGGGCTCCACGTTCAGTTGGTGGGGCTGCACGTTCAGTGTGTCTGGCTTCATGTTCAGTGGGTGGGGCTTAACCCATCTACAGTCTGGGATTTGTGGTAAATGGGCAATCCCTGAGATGGGGCATGTCTTGAGAGCAATATATTGCATTTACCACAAATCGCAGAAACAATAAATTTTAATTGAAATATATGTATTTCGCAGATAAATTACAATACCATTTCAACTTTATTACTAAATATCTAACAGATATACTCACATATTCTATAGCAGACATTTAGATTCCTGTTAGTTTGACTTGGCAAATGGAAAGCCCCAATTTTGTCACACCTTTTAGGATTTCTGATTTTGATATCTGGATTAGGATCTCTGGATTCTACATAGATATCACAATTGTATACAGTTTATAAATTCATAAACAAAACACACAAAAACCAATGGAAAAAAAAAACATTTTACATAAAACATATAAAAATACAATTGTCTGAAATAGTATCATGTGGTGGATTTATAATATAAAGCCATAGCACAGTTTAATTATTCAAGCAGAAAGCAAATCTAATATTGAATATTTAATTAAAGGTAAAAATTAAATAACATCTACACAGTGTTTGGCATGCTTGTATCAAATAAAAAAATGTATTGCCCATTCTAAATTTTCATTCAAAGGTTTATTAAAATATTTATTTGTTTTATGGTTTTGAAAATTACTTGAACAGTGAAGCACTATTTTTCCATCCTTCTTTGAATACATATTTTTCAATGTATTCTCTGTATAAATGAATACCAATAAGCGTTTTTAGTTTTACAATCCCAGTTAGACAATCCTCTTTTATATGAATTGTTCAGTCTAAAGGTATGCTCAAAAATGACAACCAGATTAAGAAAAAGTGGAGGATTAACAACTGTGTTTTTCTGCTAAAGCTTAAGCTACATAATCCAGTGACCAAGTATGATTACCAGAGCTTTTGTGCTGAACTTGTTTTTGAAGAGTTCTGAGAATTGTTTTGAGAGTGTCTTTAAGTACGAACGTACTTTGAGAATTGATTGAGTCAAATAGCAAAGGTTTGGTTGGTTGATTTAAATGTTTTTTTATTATTTTTAATGTGGAAATGGTGAAATTTACTCATATTCTCACTTTTCAAAGCTGTGTTTTTATTGTTATTTTTTTCCTGTCAAATAATACAAAAAATATTGCAAAAAACAGAAATTGACTTCCATTCTTTTTTTTCCCAGTTATGGATACAAATGCCCTTTAGTAGTCTTTAAATACTAATAATAGTTAAAATGTAAAAATCCAGTGATATCAAAATGTAAATTTGGGGGTAACCTATCTGTAAATGTGATCTAGATCAAACTCTTAATTTATGTCAAACAAGCTTTTCAAACATAAATCACAATAAAAATGTGTTCTATATTGAACATTAAAAATGAAACACACAAACAAAAATGAGTGGAATCTTGAATGCTATAATAATACCAGTCTGACAGCCCCCTGCCAGCTCAGATTGCTCCTGATGTTACTCCACCCCCACGGACCCCTAAGGGGCCAGTGTGATGACTGCATTGAGTTCCACTTGTAAAGCAAATATACCTACGAAACAAAACAAAACAAAAAAAAAAAAGATTTCTCCCTGATTATTTCTGCAGAGTGGAGTGATCATTATATTAATAGAAGAAAAACACAATACAACTTTATATAAAGCAACTTGTCTACATTCAAGAGTAGAATAGCCTCAAAGTGATTACATTTCTGTTGCTAAAAACTCCCCATGTATTCTCCAAAAATCTCATCATTACTCTAAAGATAAAAATATGCAGCATCTAAGTACAGGAGCTGAAAAGGAGATCTGTTCCTTTTTGGGTAACCTTCTTTTTAAATAGCTTGGACACATTTTACTGTAAATATCCCTCTTTTCTGCCATAAAGCCAATGTGAATTTGGATGAGACACATACAGTGGACATTTCTGAAAACTTTCTGATAAGACTGATATTGTATTAAAATCTGGTTGCCATGTTTTATCGAGTGCTTGTTCCCCAGTTTTACTTATTGTAATAGAAAACTGTATCAGGCTCATTCTTTGTGACTGTATCAGGAAACAGACCCATTCTTCGGGACTCACTTTCTTTCACCCAGAGGGGATATATTGTGTATATTGAGGTCGTGACATCGGAATGGAACCTGCAAACAAAAATGGCAATAAAAACGCTACAGATTTATGAACATTTTCCTCAACACCTCCAAGCATTATTTCAAGATTCTTTTTATCTAAAGATTGAAATTCAGGTCTACCTAATGTCAGGATGTGCTCTTTAAGCAATGGTTTTGAATCACTTTTAATAGTGCTGTCAATCAATTAATGAAACGTAGCTAATTAACTGCACTTTTTTTTTTTATTAATCGCGAACTGTCGGCTTGAAATCCATTTTTATTATATTTTATTGATTACAGTTTGTTTATCACAAAAACATGTAATATAAACACAAAAGGAAGCATAAAAGTCTTGTAGGGGAAACCTGAATAACAAAAGACTTCCCCAAAGGAGGAGGAATGATCTAACCTAAATGATGTTTTCTGGAGCTTTTGTGGATCTGAAATCATGATTTTTATTAAAGGCCAAAGATTAGGTGCTGCACCAACAGACTAACCAAACATAAAACAGCATTATTTGGTAAATTGATCATTAGCTGCATCACATTTCAGAGAGAAATAATTTCCTTAAATTAATCAAGTATGATACAACTCGAAGAGAGTTGTGATGAAAAGCTCCTTCTGCTTGTGTTTTTGACTGATCTACAATAGAATGAGAATGTACATAAGAAAGAGATGGCATTCATCCTGGCTATAAAGTGCCCTTGAATCTACCTGAAAGCAGTACAGAAGGTATGAGATGAAAACATTCTGCAAAGACGTTTTTTGCATTTTGACTTTTCTAAAGGAGAATGTACGAACAGTGCTAAAGAATTGAGTCTGCACCACATGCAAACAAATGATGCAGAACATCTTAGATAACATTTTATTTGTGTATTTGTTCCTTTTTGTGTTCCTGCTTGAAAATAGATGAACACTGTGTGCTCATTTTTTTTTGTGACTCCACTCCTTTGAATACAATATATCGAAAGTTCTTGGTTTGTGTCAATACAACATTCAGATGTCATGTGGGTAATAGAAGGGGGTAAAAATCCTGCCTTTGCCGGTTTTTAACAAACTTTTTGCTTTGTTTTTGAAAGCATGTCTACCTGTGAACAAATCTTGAGGAAAGGGTATGTGTGTTTTTCGGGTAAGCAGTTGTGCCTCAATATTTGTATAATACCAGAGGGGTATGGGAAATTACATGTCACAAACTAAAAAAAAAGAATTGTAAATATTTTCATATCAAACCTCTTATATTAACTTGTTGCTGGAGACTTCCAAAACAATTATGATCCTTTCATATTCATAATAGGGTTTCTTTGGAAATGATCCTCTAGCAAATCTTTTCTAATGATCTGAATGGTCTTTATATGATCTTGTCATACATCTCTACCCCCCATGCAACAACAGAGAAATGTTCAAATCTGTCTGACTAATGTCTTGTTGGCTCAACATTGGCATCTTTTGCCCAGTGGGTCCAGTCAGAATTGCAAAAGGCATTCACTCAGTTCTCATCTCTGCATGGTGTCTCAGTATGACATCAGTTTAACAATGTTCTTTCTTCGTTGAAAGAATAGAGATTATAATGAAAGACGGTTAATTGAGCCATTTTACAAAGGAATCAATAGCATGTCTGGTTATCATACCGCTGCAAGCTGATATGCTGATACTAACAGACTTCATAATTTGAAGTCTGTGGTCAACACAAAATAAATAGTGTGGTCACTGGTTTAGAGGCAGTAAACCAATCGTGGGTGGAGATTGTGAGGGTGGTTTGTCAAAAACTTCTTTGTTTCAAATTATCTTTGTCCTGAAAATGGAGAATAACAGAGCTTAAATAATGGAGTTATTTTGATTGCAAACACGTTACCTCATCAAGTCCCCTTCAGTGCTACTAAATGCTCAAAAGAAATGTACATTGTGTAAGATTTTCTCTGAAATTCTTAAATCTGAAAGGCACAGTGCAAAAAGCCAAGTCTCAGAGCAGAAGTCTCAGTACTTTTAAACCAAAAGAAATCTGTGAGTTTACAACTAATAATCTCATTTTTTGCATCATATCCAGAGCCAAATGTTAAACTGCAGACTTTATTTACTTGATATCAGAAGATGGAGGTAGAGAAACAAGCAGTTTGTTGCACGGAGTTCTTTTGGGGCTCTGGAAATGATTGTTTGGGTTTGCTGAGTGAGTCCCATTGCTAAGATACAACAGAAACTCTAAACCCACGCTGTTTCTTTAGCACTAGAAGTCTCAAAAAAGCTGCATTTTTCATCCAATCTAGAAGTGATGGCACAGCTGCAGAGGTGCTGACTCTTTCTTACTCTCATCGAGCATCGCCTTCAGAGATATCAAACGCAGCAGGCACAGACAGTAGACATATGTGCATACCGCGCCACCCCCCTCATCTCTGTTTTCATCTCTGCCTGGCAAACGCTCTGGGCAGTGGGCATAGGGAGGACATTCCACTGTCAATTAGGGTTAAAATGGGCAGCGCAGAAGGGTAGAAGCAATGAAGCATGGGTCCAGTGCAGCCCCAGCACCTGATACCTAATAATGGAAATCGACATGGCTGCTGTTTTTATTCTGCCACTCTGGGCAAGAATCCAGCACAGCGGAGAAAAGCCAGAGGGAGGATTTATGCAGCTGTGAGCTTTCATTTCCCTTAAGACTACTTAAAAAAAAGACAATGATATTTGCCAAAGTCTAACTGTATTTGCCACACAAGGTTAACTGGAGGCACATTATTGAGACTGGACAGAACTAATAGAAAAGTAATTTTTTGTAGTTTATATATAATGGCAAGATGGCGATTTTTCAAAAACTCTTCAGAAAACAAGGTCAGGGCAGCAAATAAAACATGCTCGTAGCAGTGTGTTTTCATGACAAGAAGAAGGGAACGATAAATGATTTTGGCATTTCTGTTTCCAGCCATTTACCTGGATTATTCAGAAGTTGAAAATTACAAAGACATCCTTCTAGATCTAGATGTGGTATGTACATACCATCCACACTTCTCGACCATTGTAGAAATTAATAACAGAATGGAAGAGACATATCTTGCTAAGGTGGATCACATACATACACAATACAAAAAAGTTGCAATATGTTACTGACATATACCATCTAGGAATGATTCAAGTCACTTCTGAAACTTCTTTGCCATGTCTTTTTTAATTTAAAATTTACCAGGAGACAATTATCCTTTAATCACATTTTAAATGAAAACATTATAAAATGACCTCTTGCAATCACTTAGAGTAAATGAGATGACTCATTGCAAACTTTAGCGCTGCCCCCTAATGGATTGATGATATCAAATTATCTAAAACAAATCAAACTATCTCCTAGCCTTCATAGTGAGGGGAAAGGCTATTATCTACTTTCTTTCTAATTCTCCATTCGTTTTTACCTTTGGAAAGTATATTCTGTGCTGAAACAGCAACTCAACCATTTGCCTGATGTTATTTTTATAATTATGTCATTTGTTTGTTCAGTCTTTTGTTTGATAATTTTTTATAAATTTTTTATACAGTATTTTGTCTGTCTGTTCACTTGTTCATTCTTTTGATTACTTTCACAGATGATCTTGTTTTTTCCACTTTAAACTAAGTGAAATGGATATGATAATTCATACTAGTGTGGAAAATTGTGCTCTGCATATCTTTCATCCTATTGCACATGCACATAGCTGTGAACAAACACACCATTGACACATACAGGAGCAGTGGACAGCAATGGGTGCGATTTGTGAAGCCCGTCCTTCTGCAAGTACACCGCCGTTATAGTTGACAAAGGAGGGAGAGAGAGAGAGAGAAAGATTTGATCACTCACCCCACCTTCAACTCCTTCTGGCGAAGGGGATTTAACCAGTCACCTCCTGATCACCAATCCATCTGCTTATTCATTAGCCAGATAGAAAAAAAACTGGCATTGTCCATGTTGTACTCATGTTGACCTATTTGGCAAGTTTTCTTCACAACAGGCATTTGTAATATGCTGCTAAAGTCTAGACAATGCATGGTCTCCCAGTCCCAACAGATGGAGGGCTGTGTTTGACAGAGTAAATACCCTTTGCCCATTGTACTCAGCACTTCTCACGTTAGCAAACAGAGAAATAGAGGTAAAGCAAAGGACGCGTTCCATTCGTTGGCTTATATTTATTCAGTCATATCTGAGGTCTGTGTGTAGTGAGATAACAAAACATTGCAAGAGAAATTCTGTCCTCTTTTTCGTAAAACTGCTGTTCCGATAATAATCATTTCCGATTTTTTTTATTTTTTTTTATCACACAGAGAATAATGTTAAAGCCATTAATGTGGATGCCTTTGGCTGTCAATTTAGTTGCATCAGTCTCCCTTTGATGTGAAATCAAAGGAAACAACTAGTTATGGAATATACCCGTGAATATTCCTGAAGCTTTAGTGTTAGTCATGGTTATAACTCCGCTGAATTAAGTGATTGAGGAACACCGAGACATAAGATGCATGGACTAAATGGAAATGTAGATGAGGCGTTGAGCATTATACATTTGAAATACTAAAATATGATGGATGAACAGATCCATCTTTGTGCTTTTTTTCTGTGCTGTTTCCTGTCTTAAAATATTGTATTTGTTGCTTCATTGTGTTTCAGTTCCTACTCGCAATCTGTATCTGAAGCAATGGACTCTAAAGCACATGTAAATATGACTAACTGACGATTGGCTTTTTTTTTCATTCCCATACAAACTCATGCTTCAGTTTAATAACCAGGAAAAACTCCATAGAAGCAATAATAATTTCTATAATAATAAGTCTTATGCAATACTACCCTAGTAGCAAAGATCTCCGCTCCCTCCAATATACATCTACAAGCCTTCAAAAAAAAGCCTGTAACAATACATTCCAGATAACCAGGGTTAGAATTAAAAACAATCAGAGGAGGTTATTTTAACTGTAATATCTGTTAAATCTGCTTCTAAAACATAGGCAGATTAAGTAAGACTTTATACATTAAATACATTTATATATAAACATGTATGTCAAACTTAGGAAACAAGGAAGTGTCAAACAAAGGCTAAATTACCAAACACACAGTACAATTAACATTAATAATGAATCACAGGTCATTATGCAATTAAAGAAAAATGGCAGATTAAATAAAAACTAGGTCATTTAAGATTATTTCATTTTTATATACATTTATAACAATGTCAAAGCTTTTGTAATTTTTTTTAATTAGGTAATATATTAAACATTCAATTTAATGCTATTAAAAAAAGCTTTATTTATGCTTTTGTAATAGCTTCAAGATTTACACAATACTTTAACATATGTCTGTCATATCGATAATCTGACCCATCAATAAAACAGTTATTTAAAGTGAATTTCTACATCACGAGTTGTTTAGCGATCCATTAAGGGAACATCTGCAAAGTGCTAAATCCAACAAACACATTGACCTGAAAATGGTCAATACTTTCACTCTAAAACATCAGATTATCACCAAATTCAATAGATTTGTCACTGTTCACAAGCTGGTTCTACTACGAAACAAGTAAAAGTACATTTTATGATGTGAAAATTATACTAAAATATTAACTAGTAAGTAGAAACTTTTAAGATGCGGGTTAGATTGTAGGATGCTAGTTAAAATGATCGTTATCTCACGAAGAAATGAAATGTATCAAGTTATAATGCTATTATGGTGCTGTTTTCCCCCAGAATGGCAGATCTGATATACACTGTGTAAAAATGTTCCTAAACATGTTTTTACCTGTGTGTAGTGCAAAGTCAGTAATGCACAGAGTGTTGAATTAGAAAAGCCAGAAGACACGAAACTGTTTGAGGCAGAGAGCAAGGTAATTAAAGCAGCGGTTCATCCTCGATTGGTTTCGGATGTGTAATGTGGTAATGAGAAAACCCTAGTGTGTGTTTGTGAGTGCTACTGCCTGACAGGATGATGCTAATGCAACAGGGCAGACTTGGCACTTTAGTGTCCAAACGAATCCATCACATCCCATCACCCTGACACCGCAACCTGCCAGCCTCCTTTTCCTGCTCTTCACGCTCATACCTGTGATGCGCACACAGCCTCCAGTGTTATCACATGCTGTGTTGAAGGGTACCTATACTTTGCTTACAGTTCAAATGCCTACCCCAATAAAAGCAATTTACCTTCTGTGAAGTACTTTTGTTTTGCTTGATCAATATCGCTTGATCGATTCTTTTTCTCTGAAATGAAAACAATTTGTGAGAAAAAAAATACTTGTCCAAAGTTGGAAGGCACTATTGAACCAGAATCCATATCAGCGGTAAGCCCTAATAAAAGCAACCCCCAAAGAGTTTATTATTTATGCTTTGCTCTTGTTGGAACGGTTGAAATGAAATTACTAGTCCACTAATATTATTCTCAACTCCGCTCTTAAATAAATTAAACTCTCGGAGTGTGTTGTAAACAAACCAAGGGCAAAAGCAGCAGAGTTATGAAAAAAAAGAGTTCAGGTTGAAGTCAATATATTTGTTTCTTCCCAACCTGCTCTAGAGTTGATACATACAGTACTTAAAAAAGTTATGAGCCCTAAAGCCCTAAAGTGCACAGCTTTGTGCTGTGTTGAATTTACAACTACAATCCTTGTAGGAAAAAGAAGGGAAGAGCTAACTTTAATGTGTTTAGAGGTAAAAGATATGGTTTTGAGCCATTGAAGAGTAAACCTAGAGAAACATAGCAAGTACTGGTAAAATTGGGAAAATGAAAATTCATGAATAGTTATTTTCTAAAAACATAAAATTATGTTGTGCATGAATTGAATAACATGTTTGCTTGGCAAATCATCCAGGAAGTAGAGATGTGTTAAAATGTTAAAGCTGTTTAGTTTAAAGGTGTTGTCTGCAAGTTTTACTTTTGCACATCAGTAAAATCTGTCAATTTCTCTCAAGATTTAACACTTCAGTAGCTGTTTTATTGCATTGGTAACACAGGGTCTAAATTTCCTACATTCCCTAAAGCTGTTTGCGGTTGTAGAAAGGATAATATTACTCAAGTTAAAAGAAAATCACATAAATATATATAAATATAAGGTCAGTTTTTTTATGCAACCAATTAAGTTAAAATATTGTGAAACAAACAACTAATATGTTTGACAATGGTGTACAGGTAACATAGAGACAATTTAAAAGTCATATCCAACAGAATAACTGAATTTGAAGGAAACACAACATTTGATGGACATAAACTATTGGTAAGCACTAACCAATGTTGTTCAGATTTACATTTAAGACTGGTTTACTTTACATTTTAATAGCACAAATCCTATTTTTTACTGAAAACTAAACTCATAGGGGGTAGATTTAGCCTCAGGCTTGAATTACCTCAAAATTCAATTAGATATGTGGAAATGATAAGATTGTAGCTATGCATAAATTCATGAACTTATGTATAAGAGACTTTTCTTTTGTTAGCTCATAGAAGGTCAGAATCAGTATCCATAAATATTCAGCAGAGTTTCATCTTCATTCATTAAGAGCATGGAGACCCTCTCTTGGTTGAATCGATGCTAGTATTGGTTTAGTTTTGAAGAATAATGGTTTAAATTGACAGGTTCTAAATTGATTGTATAAATTGACAGATACAGTATCAGTACATTTTCATATTTAGTAAACTATTTTTTTTTTTATTAAAAATAGGGAAATAGTTTAATTCTTGCAAAAGGAGATAATCTTGACAAACGATGCTGCCAGGTTATCCCTGTGTGTAACTGTTTTCTGTGCCCTCTCAGAACAGCTGGCCTCAAATGTGGCTATCCTCCAAAAGGCATAAGATGATACCGGCAGATGGCCAATTAGAACTAATAAAGTATAATTGTAAATGATGAGACAGGTGTCAGGTTAGGTATTCTTGCAAATAATAGGCCATCCACTATTATCATCACCAACAGAGAAAAGCTGGGGGAAGTAATATCCGCCCCTTTGTCTTATAGTGAGACCTTAATTTTAATGTTCTAGGAGATTGAACAGCTCTGAGTAGACTGATGGTGTTCGCTCAAGGGTTGTGATAGCATTCAATGACTCACACAAGGTCTGGGATGCAGCATGAAGGACATAAGACGTCTTGCCTTCATCACACTCACCTTATGTCTGCACGTTTCGGACACCGAGGTCACTTTCAGTTAGTCATGGAAAATTGGGTCACTCGTCCTTCCATCTCTTTGTCTCCCAGTGACACTCTGGCTCAGATACAATTAGTTTGTCCTGTACTTCAAGAGTCACCATGTCCTTTTCCATTAATTACAGGTCCCTCAACCTCAAGTGGGTACACAGCTGTCCTGTGACTCCAGACATAAGTACAACCATGAACCTGAAGCAGAGGCTCTCCTTAAGTTAGATACACCCCCACCTACCCTCAGTCTCTGGGCTCTCTGTGCTGGTAAACAAGTTGTTTAGTCTGTCTGCTACAACATGCAACAATGAATATTATTAATGCACAAGTACAAAGACAACAAGTCTGTATACTTCTATTGGTTCGCAATTGTGACAAGCTAACCGTAGCATTCCTTTCATTGGATGTCAGTTGTAAAACATGGCTTTGGAGGTATTGTTCTTAATTACTGCTTGCTTCTAGCACTTGCTATTGTTTGTTTTTTACTCCCGTCCTGTGAGCTCTGAAAACAGTGCATAATAAAGCAAGCTGCCTAACAGCAGGCCAATAGAGCAAAACTTCACATTAAACTATTATTATGAATTTTCAAACCCATAATGCCAGTGATGGACACAAGATTAAATATATATGTATTTTTAAATATTTTGTTCTGTTTTTTCAAACACAGATAAAAGAGCTATTGAAATTATACAAAAAATAAAAATAAATATTCTATGTATAGGTTCTTAGACCTAAGCCCCCTCGCCCCTATATTTAATAAAGTTGTCTTGATATGTACAACATTAACATTTTTCCCAATCACAACCAGTAATTACCTTCCAGATAGTTAAAGGGATGAGGAGCCATTTTTCCTTTGTAGCATTCCTATCATTACTTTGTTTCTCAAACAGAGAATTAAAACATTGATATGAGTTTCCCCAAACCTTTTAAAAGAATCATAATTTTTTATTTGTCCATTTATATTCCATTATTAAAATATCTGTATCGTTTGAGTTTACACTGTTTAACAAACAAAGCATGGTCAAATATTTCCAGATTTTTTTGCAATGTATTTAACACTAACAAAATTCTGTGGTGGTAGAAATGGAAAACAAAGGACTTGTGGGATAACAAAACATAACCAACAGGGTTGAGGAGCCATCTTTCCTCTGGAGCATTCCTTACTCGACCTTTTTTATCTCTCAAACAGAGAATGAAACCACATTGATGATGAGTTTTCCCAAAATTTTAAAAACAACCATAGTTTTTAGATTTTCCAGATATTTTATAAATTTAAAATATAACCAACAGAACGCTTAGGGTTGAACTGTAACAAAAAAAAAGCAATGTATGATCGCATAGTATTTGGGATTGTCACTAGGCATTATTAGCCGATGCACTGCTCTTTAGATGTTTTACTACTGTATAATTTTGAGTATTGAAAGTACCAGACTAACAACCAGGGGAAAAGGTACAGTCAATATAGAAAAAGAGCCAAAACAAACTATCCAGAGTGTTTGTGAACCTGCCATAATGGAAATGCATGAGCAAACAGCTTTCCTCTCAAGGCTCAAGGATTATTTTAACACCTCTCAGAGGAATGGTCCTCGTTGGGCCTCATTGGTCCTGCTGTTTACAACATATGGAGATAAAATGATGCCAGAGGGGCAGCAAATGGTCTGTGCCCATTGTAGTGCCTCTGCCATTGCTTACGCATGCAATTGCTGCCCCAGACCATAATCAGAGCAGATGACAGCAGTGGCAACTGTTAGATGGAACAGAGAACAGGAAATAAGCTGTACCTGAACTGTTTGTCAAGTCACTTCTGCAGCCCAAAACAAGACCTTAACACCTTAGAAAATAATAACGAAGCATGGGTATTTTTGTCAGAATCCTTTGTATTTTACAATCATGAGTCATGAATGTTTGCTTGGTGCCATTTGTCTTTCTCTCAAATCCTATCACCTTTATAACAGAGAAATATTAGATTTTGCTTGCTATTAAAGATTTTCTTGGCTCTGTTATGCAAATAGATGAACATTTGCTTGCATATCTCCTCCCAGGATGCCGAGGGGCAGACATTAGCATCTTTGTCAGTTTCTGGGCATGCCATCATAAAACAGACATCAATAACCTCGAACAGAGCACTGTCTCTTACCCCCTAAGCAATAACTGGGTTATGAAAAAATACAATGTGATCTAAAACCATTATTATTTGTTTATTGGTATTCCTGAGCACAGACAAATGTTTTGGTTGTTTTAAGCTTATCACAAGACTTTTTTTACATGCTGATGTTTTGCAAATTTGAGCTGCCCAGCTTTCATATCTGCATGTGTGCAAGATAGGAGTGTGCAGCAGCAGGTGGAATGTATAAGGCAAACAGATGATCCCCCTACAGGAGGTTTTTTTAGGGTATTTTTCTTCCAGATATGTTCGATGCAGATTTTCTGGTTCATACCCAAATATAAAGGGGCAGAAAAGAGAGATACATATTATTATTGAAATGCGAGAAGCTTTTCAAAAAGTGAAGAGATATACATCTAAAAGGATCAGATGGAAAGCAGAACTCTTAAGTAAATAAAGAAATGATTAACCCTCACATGTTTAGTCTTGTTGAAGCCTAAGGTTGTCTAATGCAGAATGTCTTAAATAATTCTGTCTATTGAATCCACTCTTTAATCACGTTGAACTGATTAATTGCAAACACAGATTTACATAGTAACCTCATTCACGCACATCCTACAAAGCTGCTCCTTCAGATTCAATCAAGAACCTAAACAGGCAAAGCCATATGTGAATCGCCAATGCAAGCCTACAAGAATATTTAGTAGAGGAAATTTAATTTGTTTCTAGTGAGCAAGTATTCATTAGCTTTTTGTGACTCTGGGTCTCACTGCATGCAACAGCCATCTAACCGTAAATCAGCACACTGACCTAATAAAATCTTCCCCTCCTGAGGGAAATAGCACCAGTCTCGTACACATCTGTGCAATCTCACCTGCATCTTAGAAGACCAGACACAAATCGTCTACCCATCGAAGGTGGTTAAGACAGCAGGTTTGGATGAGCATGAGTGCTATCATTCAGTGGTGGTCCATTTATTTTCTCCTGCTAGACCACTCAAGATAAATCCAGCAAACTTTGACAAAATGTCCAAACTGGCCTCACTCAGGTTGCTATATCTTTTCAGACCCCTACTACTAAAAGAATTCTGGAAAATCACTAAGAATATTTGCAAATTTTCCATTGACTTAACATTAGTGTACAGTTTGGAAAAACTGAGAAGCTCACAGAAACTTTAAACAGACCACACCTGGGGAGTGTGTTATCGGTCTGTGCAAGAGCATACCAAGCTAGTGCAAAAGAATTTGGAAAATAAATGTAAGATGGCAATATCATAAATTGGCGATATCGCTGTCAGCTGCCTAACAACCAAACTGGTTACCCTAGCAACCAAATTGTCTGAACTCTATCCCAGCTTTAGTAAATGGTAAAGACATGTGGGTTGGTTTATATGACTTATAGTGACAAACCATCCATAGCAACCTTACTGTTTACCATAGCAACCATTTTGGCATATCACTATCTCAGCTAAGCAAAATCGTAGGGATATGGGGGTTGGTTTATGTTACTCTTATTGGCATGGGGAACAGCAACCAAAAATTCAACCCAGGAAACTATTCCATGTTGCTAAAAACATACTTTTAAATGGCACTTTAGCAAGCCAACATTAGCGTCCGTGTACATTGGCTCAATCAATCCCAGATTAGACCTAATATAAACATCATATGTGATTGCAAGTGCTAGAGCTTCACAAACATCCTGTTTTCTGTTCAGAAATTACAGACAGACTGAAATGCAGTTTGTCAGACAAGAAAGTAAACTCTTCCACATTCCATCTTCATCATGTGGAATAAAGGCATTGTCTTATTAGTTAAAGGTTTCCGTTGTGCATCTATAAAAGGTTTGACAATTTTCAACTGAAATCAAAAAAATGTGTGGGCATGACTTTCTCAGCGAATACATTCACACCGTCAGTTCGACAATAGACACTGCTGCTCAATTAATAACAAAAATCCATCTAAAACTAACGTTATCTGCAAAGTCCTTCAGGCGCTTCCACATTCTTCAATACACCTTGACCGTAGGAATCATTTCAAACAGTTCTCTTCAAAGATGTGATCTGTGTATATGCGGCTGAAGAGTTAAGAAAATGAAGATTCGCTTAAATGAGCCCTCTAGTGAGTTGGGTCATGGCTGACATTTCATCAGGTCAACAAAAGCCTCTGAGGAGCTAGCAGAGGATAGCAGTCTGAGGATTATATCGTTTAGACAGTTTTCTTCTACTGACTGTTCTTTTCTGGTAGCAGGATTGTGGAGAATTTTAATAGAAGATAACTTTCATGTGTCAATGATTTGATACATGAAGCCATTATGGTGATGTAAATGTAGAATAACTCTAAAGGTAATGATTTTAAATAACACAATTAAACTACTGTATATGTGGAAGGTTTAAAATTAGACTTTTTTTCATTCTTCACCTTAGAGATTTTCATTGAGGGATGAGCAATCTCCTCACTCTTAAATTACTTTTGTGTCACTGCATTGATCTTTGCCTGCTTTGCTCTCTTGGCCTGTTGTTGAGCAGCTTGCTTTATTTATGGACTGTTTTCATCGCTGGCATGATGCCGGAGCAAATAGTCACTTTAGCAGCACAGACGTATTTGTATTGCTCTGTCTCCCATCTCGAAGCGATGCCACTCAAACACTCCATGGCCATCAAACCTTTTAGAAGCCATTTACTTGTAAATAACAGAACCCTTTCTAGCAGGCAAGAGTCTCTTTTACAGCACTGAGAGAGTAATGCTGGGAAAGTATGCATCAAAGTAAACCTAACAAATTGAAACTGATGATTATAAACAAAGCAGAAATGAACAATTGAACTGTTTCAAATTGAAGCTGTTTGCTCCATTCTGAGAACTTGAGGTTGTGGGTGTAAATTCAGATTTTCTATTAAGCATGTCTCAGATCGTGGCTAAGATTTCTGGCCGTTGATAAACACTGAGACAAATGGGGTTCAATTCAATATATTGCAATTAGCTAGTCACAGGAAGTGAGTGTGTCTTATTGATTTTTTTCTTCTTTTTTTACTCAGACTGAAAAAGTTCTGAGAAGATAACTATCTTTTTGCACCTAGTTAAGAGCATAGTTTTTTTATATTCTAGAGATAACAACACGTGTCTTGATTAGTGGTGCATTGATTTGAATAAGTCTCAGCAGAGCATTAAATATATAAAATAACAATGGCATTATATACTATTGTTTGGTTTAAACCTGATATTTATTCATCTTCTCGATAGGGATGAGGACATATATTCTTAGAAGAATCTGCAGGCTGCATCATTTAAAAAATAATTTACTACTACTTCCACTAATGACTAATTTGAACCCAAACGTTTACGTTTGCTTGTAAAACTGTCATTTTAACATATTGTTACAAATATTCCCAATGTCATAAGCCAACCTCCATGTCTTCATGATGTTCATAAGCTGAGATATCTATATGCCAATGTTCTGGTTGCTATGGAGGGGTCTGTGACAGATTACAATGTACATTATGTCACTATGAGAGAAAATAAATCCACTTCATGTCTTTATAATTTCCCAAATCTGAGCTTTAGTTCTGGTTAATTGGTTGCTAGGATAAGCAGTTTGGTTGCTATGGTGGGGTAAGTGCCATTCTATAATGTTGCTTTTGTCATTGTTAGTTCCCAATCCCAATAAAACATATGTCAGGTTAATCTAACAATCTAAATTCTCCTTAGGCATCATTGTGTGAGTTAATGTGCTTTGCCCTGTGATGGGTGTACCCTGACTCCCCCCCGAAGTGAGCTTGGCACCAGCAGACTTTTCCCCAAAACCGAACCAGAGGGTATAGAAAATAAACGTAGTTGGAAAAAGTGGACAGAGTTGGATAAGAGATCCTGCCCCAAGTGGAGGAGTTTAAGTATCTTGGTGTCTTGTTCACGAGTAAGGGGAGTAGGGAACAGGGGATTGACAGACGGATAGGTGCCGCTTCGATAGAAGTGCAGTTGCGGCACTGATCTTTTGGGCTGAAGACGCTGCAAGGCAAAACTCTCGATTTACAGTTCAATATATGTTCCTACCATTAGCTATGGCAATGAGCTCTGGGTCAAGACCGAAAGGATGAGATCCTAGATATAGACAGGTGAAACAAGTGACTGCAGGATAGCTGGGTGCTCCCCGGAGACAGCTTGAGGTGCTCAGTTACTTGGGAGGAGCTTGGAGTTGACTCTTTTACATCAAAGGAAGCCAACTGAGGTGGTTTGGCTTTGTGTTTTTGGTGTCACTCTGGGAAGAAGACTTGGGGAAGACATAGGACACACTGGAGAGACTATGTCCTCCGCCTAGCCTGGGAATGCCTTGTTGTCCACCTGATGAGCTGGAGGAGGTGTCTGAGTAAAGAGATACCTTGGCATCTATAGTTAGACTGCTCCCCCCGCGAAAGAAGAAGAAGAAGAAGAAGAAGAAGAAGAAGGGAAAGGAAACTAGATCGAAAGAGAATAAAAAAAAACCAGGATTGTTTTTTTAAGAAGGAAATGTAGATCAACTATTACATCTCCCTTTAAACCAAGCAATATCAAGCTCAAGCAAAAACAAAGCCATGAACAGTCGATAAACATTTCTTAATTACTGGAAGACATCTGAATCCAGACTTGCTACTGGGTCAGCACATTGTACTGTTTTTGAGGGTGTCTGTGTGTGTCCATATATTGATGCATCCTTGTAGCATCAGCGTGCAGGGTGAAGGTTAACCAGACTTGACATTAATGGTTGCCGTAATGAAAAGCTGCAACTCTAATTAAGCCCCTGACTGAAGGGGGAGGAAGAGCACTCCATTTCTCCCTCTCCATCTCTCTGTCTCGTCGTAATGCATGCAAGCGTTCTTTTAATGACTAAACTGAGTGTGCTGTCCTCAGTTCATCTGTGCAGGCACATGCAGACACCCAAAGCCTTTGATGAGGTAAACTTCCATGTCAGCTCTTTCTCATCACACTTCAAACTTTTCCTTCACCACTTCTTTTCTTTGTTCTGTCAAGACCAACCTATCGGGTTTCTAATGGACTCCAAAGAGAAATCGGTGTTCTTTAAGGTGTCATTAGGAAATAAATGAGATCTGAGCATTAATAGCATTAAAGGGAGGAAGAAGTTCAAAAGAAAAGCCGACAATCACTCTTGAGAAGAAGCAGCTCTATGGGCTGCTCTTCTAAAAAGCCCATTATGGGCATGGTTATAAATATTTGTAATTTCTCATTTCTTTCTTTTCCCAGATATTATCTTTACAAAGAAAAACTCTATATTAGACAGAATTGTGGTACAGTGGTGCTGCTTATTAGTTTGGTTTTTATTTCCCCCTTGCTTGAGGTCCAAGCATGTGCAGATGTGAATGTGCTGCTCTAAGGGTTTGGTGAGATTTCCAAGATTTCACCCGCCTAATTTTTATTGAAACCATGACCTCTAATAAGGAAGCTAATTTATAATTGTACAATGTAATGCGCTCAATCTACAGAGCTGCTGTTCTTATTTATTATTTGCACTTATTCAAATTCAAAGCTGAGAAATCTGGATTATTCTGGATGAATGAACACATGCCTGCAATTAGTAATTAGAAAACCATCACACATCCACAGGGTTTCTGTAGAGACTCTCTCAAAGCAACAAATAGAACAGTACAAGATGAACCATTTAGTATATGCCATTCAGTATATGAGCAACTTTTAGGATTCAGTGCTTTATCACATTTTATTATCGTGATTCAGTACATAAACCACATTTATGATTTAGAATTCAGAAAGTAAACAACATTTAGATTTAATCGATATAGATTGATATGAAAAACATAGGATTCAGTATTGAGTTTATAAGCACATTTTAGGATTCAGGATTTAGTGCATTATATGAACAAATATGTTTATGAAGCACCTTTCAAAGTCAGGATTCATTGAATAAACAACCTTTAGTATTCAGTATGTGAAGCACCTTTAGGAGTCAGGAATCAGTACGGTACATGAACAATATTTAGGATTCAGGACGAAGAGTATGAAATATTAAAATGCAGGATGTATTATATGAGCAACCTTGAGGGTTTAGGATGCAGGGTTATAGTACTGCTAATGGCTGATTACTGATTTTCAATCAGTAATTTCTGATTTAAAAACATAAATTTATGCTAGCAATATGCTTTAAAATAATCGTTAACATTTGGAAATATATTAAGTTTGGGTGGTTTCATTGAGACATTTTAAATTAAGTGTTTAATTTAATTGTTAAATATAATTTTCAATTTTCATTTTAAATTAAGCTTAGAGTATCCCAGCCAAAATAAATAAATGTGTAAAAATAAGCAAACAAACAATAAACCTTGTAAAAAGTCCCCCAAACCTGTTGCATTGCTGTATAATAATAATCCTGCGTTTGTGACATTTGAGAAAACCATATGTTTTGGTTGATGACATGCTCCACATAATGCATTTTTGTTTTTTTACAAATTGTTCCCGTCAAGAATCTTTGAACATCAAAAAAAAAGAAAAAAAATGCTAGAATGATTGAATATCCTTCACAAATTGATGACTTTGTTTTTTTGTTTGTTTTTGTTGACCACCCTCTTCCAATTTGCTTTACTTTCATTTTTTCTGGTTTATGTCTTTTCAAGCTGGAGGCTCATTTACACAAGCTAAGTGTGCTACTTTCAATTCAGCCCAGTGACCCACAGTTCCAAGTCTTTTTGACCAGTCACAGTCAATGCAGTACATGAAAATTGCACCACAGTCCAGAGAACACTCTCAAAATTCCACAAACAACAATCATTCATATTGATGAATGCGCACTATTCTGTGACATCTCATAACAAACTGAAGCATGGCCTGTGAAGGTCTAATGGGAAAAATGGAAGTGTATTAAATTACATTTCAGGGAGTGAAAGGTGAATAGTTTTTAGCTAAAAGAAAAGAAAAATGAAGAGAATGCATCAAGAATGTGAGCATTTTCTATATTTTTTTCCACCACATTACAACCTTGGTACAATGTCACTCTGTAAGCCCATTTATTTTTTGTGTTTTTTTCTGTGCCCATTGCATGTATTTTTGAGAGCATCCAATTCTGTGGCAATTATGATTATTCGACTGTTTAGTTGGATATCAATGACAGCGCATGGGGGTTCTAATCAGATTTAAAATGACTATGAGGATAATCATATATAATGCAATCGAACTGCAGCTTTATCCACAGTCATTCACTTACAAAACCAGTTAATGCCTTTTCCACCCACTGATAGTCCCAAGCAGGTGTAGTGGGTCTTGTCGTCCAGTTTTAACTCAGATTATAATGTGGACATCCACTAGAGGTGCTTTCCCACATACTGGACTTATTAACAATTACTAAATTGTCACAAAACCCTCAACATATAAAACATTAACCCATTTGAGGCTTTTTCTATTTCTTTACTTAGTGACAAAATACTGCAGCAGACTGTTACTGACTAACAATTGACAAGTTTGGTTGAAAATGTTATAAATCCATACATCTTAATTTTTTATAACAAAAGGCTGTTCTCTTCTTTCCAAAAGGGCTTGAATGAAATCAGCTGATTTTGTTTTAAACTTTAAAAGATAATGATGCATGACACACTCGGCTCATGATACGATACTTACCTAGATATTACGTCTACGATACAATATGCATTACTTTATTTAACGCTATTTTTAACCAACAAATCAGAAAATTTGTTTTCACTCATTGGAAAAAAATGAATTTCAATTGTTTTGAGACCACAAAGCTGAGAAGGCTAGGGTCTAGTTTGATTTGTATATGCAAGCATTTAATGCAAACATTACCACTGCCCCCTAGTGGATGGAGAGAGATAATTGTATAATCTTTCTCATTTGAAAAAAAAAAAAAAAATATATATATATATATATATATATATATATATATATATATATATATATATACACACATCATTAATTACAATTGACCACAGCTATAACTGCTGTGTTCAAAAAGTGGACCTTTATTGGTCGATATAGTGCAATCTGCAGAAAATATAGGCTGGTTTTAATTTTGCCTTAAAAAAAATTAAGAAACTGTGTGGGAATTTACAAATATTAAGTTTTGCCTTTGAACTTCAAAGAGGGGGCAAAGTAAAGTTTATTTTGTATTATTTTGTATAATTGTATTTTGGAACCAAACAATTTAATTACATACTGCATATATAATGTATGATTGCACCCATAGACAGTACAATGGTAGCACTGCTGCCCTCAGTTAGTAGGTCACTGGTTCAATGTGGCCAGCTTGTGGCCTTCCTGAGAGGAGTTTGCATGAGTTCACCATGTGCTTGCATCAGTTTCCCAATTGCACTGTGTACCACAATTTCCCCTACGCGGCAAACAAAACATGCCTTAATGTTAAGGGTAATTGATAGTGATTGTTACCCTGCAATGGTCTTGCGATCTGAACAGGGTGTTCCCTTTTAGGCACTGACCGCCTGAGGGAATAAGTGGTTAAAGAAAAAAAAATAATGACTGCAGTCACCAATAGCAATTTCTTATTTTCAAAATGGCAAAAAGAAATGGAAGGACAATATAACCTGATCAGTTAATTTCAACGTCCTTGCACACACTGTGATCATTTTATCAGATTAATTAGGTCTGAAAAAACCCAACAGAGTGAGATTTCAGATTAATGAACAGTAACAGTCTGTTCAAGAAAACCAATCAAACCAAAAAACAGGGTAATAACATCAAGATGCAGAGAGTAATGCATTCCTAATTTCATATATCAAAGCAAGTGTGGCGAACGCAGATTTATGTTCAGTTGGATTCTAAACTCCTGAAGCGCTACCCTCGTCTATAATGTGAGACTGAGAAGGCCCACACTGTTACCCGCTGTTGGTGTGATCCCACTCGCCACCTGTGACATCTCACCATTTCTTCCTTTTTCCCTGCGTGAGGATTCAATGCTCAGTGCTTCTGCACAAACAAACAAGGCCTGATGCGTTGGGAACGGGATGCCAGATCTTCATTTCCACAATCTTTACACAGCAGGCTGTAGCAGGCGACTCAATAGCCTGGAAAAGAGTGAGCTTTCAATCACTGCTGTTTCACTGACACACTGCTGTGAGAGAGATGTTTGTATGTAGGAGCTATAAATGCCTTTGTGGGTGAGGAGTGACTTGGATTGCTCAGTGTCAGTGTCTTGATCGTTCACAACTTATGCTTGTTTGGTGAAGATCTTCCAACTTTTCAGCAAAGACTCACTGATTTCTTTTCCCTTCTTTTTCATGCTTTTTCACTGATCATCTTATGAACACAATAGGTGAGTACATTTTCATTTCTAACCTTTTACCTTTGGATACAATATGAATTTCCAGTTTTTATGTACAAATACATACAATTTGGGTTCAGAATTAAATACAACCCCCTGAATTTTGCTTTTAAGTTGCTTTTAAGTGTATACATAGTTTTGTACTAGCTTACATCTGTGAAAAACTCATACATCCCTTTTGGTCACTATGGTCAAAAGACAAATTCATCCTTAGGGTTGATAATGTTTACTACCGCTACTGGAATGACCGTGCCTTTTAATCTTGGCACCAAGGGTCTGAAACTCTCTGCCAATGGATCTTAGGTGTTTTGAAATATACATCAAATTCTTATCTTTGTTTAATCTGCCTCTGGATCGTTCATCGAAACAAGGGATTTTTTTTGTTTGTTTGACGTTTGATATTTTCACTTAAACCTTAAATGTCTATATCTATAAAAACAGCATTTTGTCACAGCTCTTGTGACAAGAAGACAAAAAGTTTTTCATGACACTTTTGAAAGGATCCTTTATGATTTTAGCCAATTTGTTTATCCGAATATATAAGGTCCCAAAACTTCACAAAATAAGCTGCTCTGGAACTCACTTTCAGAGCAGCTCTGACAGCTCTGACCATTTTTAATAGTTTAAAAATTTTCAGAAAAGATGAGTGATAAAGCAAAATACTTTTCACATTCAAAGTGGTTGGGTGAAGCCATTTATTATCACACAACTGTGTCCCTGATCAAATGTTTATACGCCCCGGCTCTTAATATTTTGCAATCCCTCCTTTAAATTTAATGATAGCCTGAAGTCTCTTGGGGTAGTTGTCGATATTTTTTTTAATAATATTAATCATAACAATAAATGGCTTCACCCAATCCCTAACCTGAGATAAAAAGTTTTTTTTTTATGTTATCATTCTTATTTTCTGAAAAATGTCCAACAAATAAATAATAATAATATAAAAAAAACTAAGCATGAGCACAACCATAAACATTATAAACAAAGCTTGACTTTTGTTAAAATCCTGGTCTTGTTAACTTGACGAGAAGTTTGCTTTTCTAAACAGATTTGTGCTGTTAGATTCCCCATGTTTGTACATGTTTCTATAAGAGCATACCTGTCTGTCATTTTACAATCCAAAATGCATTCAATACATTTAATTATTTCTATTTTATCCCATTTCAATGTTCTATTCAATTTAATATCATCCTCACTGACAGGTTTTTGTTTTGCTGAAAAAAACATGTCCAATCCGATTAAATCAATGGAAAGTTTTTACTTGTATATACAGTAAAGTAATGTTCATATAATCACTTTATGCTGTAAAAATGTGCATAAGAAGAAAAGGCTAAACATTTTACTAAAACACATGCATTGAGAAAAATCTTATGTGTTTTCTTGTACTTGCTGATACTCACATGACTGTCATTTTTTCATTGTGTTTAATTTTTTTTTTCTTTAAACAAGCACAATAGCTGTCAAATAGTGTGAGTATAAAGTCATCCGATGGACAAACACTCTCCCCCTCTTCCTCTTGCTCTCAGAAAGATATGAAAGACACCCCTTCTCAGTGCCAAGGTGGCTTTTACAAAGGTAGACAGCTTAATTTCACACTGGTGTCCCTATGCGCCAAGGCTCTTGTTGGCAGAGAGTAAGCTGTGTTAATTGGAGGCTGAGCGCTGTGGTTATGGCACCTCCTGTCAGACTGGCAGGGACTGCTCGGGTCACTAGCAAAGGTGGGGACAGGGCGGCTAAAGTTGTGACACTTTAATTATTGGAAAAAGGCAAGCACAATGGCGTCAGGTGTATGCGTGTTGGGATGAATTGAGGTGTTAGCTGCTGAATTTTTCCTACCTTTTTGTAACCGTGTACATAAAACCTGAGTGGCATTTACCGCCTCTAAAAGGATTACATAACACCAAACCAAAGAAGAAAAGCAGAGAAAAGCATTTAATTCAACTGTATATGAAAAATGCCTGAAACACAGAGTTCTATTTAATCCAAATTCAACTTTAAAAACATAATGTGATGGAATGATATTGTCCTGCGTTTTAGTTCTGAACCATAGGTAAACAATTAATTACATTTATGGAAAAAAAAAAGTTTCATTGACCAATTTGTTAGTCTCAACTTCTTAATAATGAAACACCAGATTTGAAATTTGTAAGGGAAAGTACATTTCTTACACCATTGTGACAGACTGTTCACATGTAGAGTGAGCATTCACAGCAGTCCTGGTCAGTCTGGTCAGATGTCTGGAGAGTGACACACACCAGGCCTGCAGGGACAAGCTGGTAAAAAGGTCACACTGTCAGAACAGCTCAACTCTCCTGATGTGACACCAGCTGACCTTTCTGAATTATGACTTTATTCTGGATGTAGAATATTAATATGTGACGGATTTCACCACCCAGCTCTGCAGTCTACACACATCACGGTTCCAAAAGGAGCATACATAAGGCCTAGTCATGGGGGTTCATAATTAAGTATTAAATCTTTTCATTTGGTTGTCTTTTGCATGTGTTTTAAACCTGTCTAGTTTTACTTCTTGCCATAGAGTTTTGTTATTTTCACAAAGCTCCTCCTAAAGTCCCGGAATTCAGAAAAAAAAAAAAAAAACTCTTCTCATGCTTTCCCCTGCTCTTCAAATCAACGCTGGTGCTGTGAGTGGGGGAGTCACAGGCTGGGACCAGCGGTAATGAGATTGGAGCTATGCAGATGCTCTTTGTTTCATACTGCTGTTCAGACTTTAATTATTGGTAATTGGGGCTTAGGGAGAAGTACTGCACCCCTGTGGCTGGTGAAGCTGATGAAGGAATGGTGAAAACAGTTGTAGGCGGGAGATATAACAGAATCTACTTTACCACAGTTAGTCCTATGTCACTAAGTTGAGTTGTTACCTCTTCATCAACACACTTTTCTTGTATTCTCATTGGTATGATAAGTTTTTCAGAAAACTGTTCTGGTTACAACCACTAGGTGTAATGAATTCAATTATATTTGTATCAGTAAACAATTTGGAATTTTGGATAAAGAACAATCCTTTATCAGTTTATCAGGGAATCACTCCTTGAGTTAAGTGAACAGAACAGTGCTTTTAGTGGAAGCCAATGCTGGTTTCAACATTACAATTGTATGATAAGGACCTGCTGCCCCCACTGACGGCTGCCAGTAGCTGGAGTAAGATCGTACAGACTTATGAAAGACGGTAATACAGACAGATATCAGCCATTATATCTTTTTATTATTTTTATATTTTTTTTAAACTTTTTTTGTCACTTTGCCTCTTGATGTCAAATCTCAAAAACTCTTCAATCAAAGATCTCACGTTCTTTAAAAGAACCAACTTGTGCAGCAATTGCAAATGGGGAAAAAACAATGATTGCATAATAGATGAAAAGATAAACAAAAACAGATAAAAATAACCATAAACTTCTATATGTGAAATATAAATAAAGTGAAATATATATCCACCTTAATTTAACAGTTGCAATCTACAGTTAACAGCATATTGTTGGACAGTGGTAGTTGAGAAGAGACATGATGGTATTCAAAGGGTTTTAGAAGAACTATTGCCTCAAGCTTAGCTCGTAGTATCAAGAGCCTGAAAAAAGGAGGCAGTAATAAAGTCCATTGAGATTTCCTGTTGCTCAGACTTTTAGAGCAAAGGACATAATTAACTTGTGTTTCTAACAATGACAATTTTCCCCAGATTTTACTGAATTCTCAGTACATTGTTGGATGCACTGAACTGGACATATTTCCAATATTTCAGGATATAATTTTTGCATACATATTTTTATTTTACATTTATGATTTTATAGTGTGATCTTGGAAATAATCTGGCTTATCAATTGTTTTCTAGCACAGCATTTACCATATCAACTGCTCTTGATTTTTTTTTTTACAGGGAAAGAGAAAGTTTATTATCTTAAGGAAAGTTTTAGAGGTAGTTATGTTTTAACTTTTTTAGAGATGTATTAGAGAGTGGGTAGAGTAATTTAAAGCTATTTGTTTTGACAGAACTGTTTGACAGACCAATGACAATCTAGTTTGAGGATATAGACATGTCTTTAAGCTGCACCGTTTCCATCAGTGTTTGGATTGAACAAATGTGACAAAAGTTTAAAGATTTAAAAGATATGTCAATAAGATTTAATTCCAATGTAACTGGAATGACATTGGGTTTGCAATGTATTCAATTAAGATTTCAGCCCTGGCACTAAATATTTTTTTGTTATAAAAATGGAATAGTGCAGTGGTGCAGTGGGTAGTGTTGCTGCCTCTTAATGAAAGTGTTGCTGGTTTGAGGCTGGCCTTCTGTAGTTTTCTTAGAGTCTCCTCTGTAGTCCAATCCCTCATAGTTTTAAAAACAAGTTTCAGGTTAGTTAGTCATCCTAAATTGTGCAAGTAGTTATGTGCTTTTTGAAGCCTATGTCCCTTTGTACAGCACCTGTACCTTTAGAAGTCTTTGATATAAAAAAACAAACAGGCAAATCTTTTCTAAACTGAAAAATAAAAAGTAAAGAACTTTGAAAAACACAAGCCATCTTACAGATCTTGTACTTCCAAGGGTCAAAAATATAGCATCTATAGATGTATGCTAATTCAATGCATTAGCAATGCATCAAAATAATAGACTATAGAAACAATCATTCGATACAGCCCTACTATTTACAACTATTCATTATTACAACAGCTGTCTCTGCAAGTCAACTTTGAAAGCCAGTGGCACATTATCAAAGACAATAACATCCTTAGTCACTTTAGAATCATTCACTTTTTAATCCATCTTCACAGTCACCTCCTCCTAAAACTATTCCCTCGCCTTTTGGTTTGCTATTTTCATGTTGCGAATCCTCCACACCTCCCTAGCACAGTCTCCTCCGTAATAACCTCCTGCTCAGTGGAAGGGTGCCATTGACGAGAGTTACTCGCAGCAGGGTTTTTCTCTCTCTCTATCTCTGAGGTGTTGTGTAGACGAGTGCATGTTCAGGGCACCGCTTCATTAAACCTGGCCATGGCATCAGCACATGCTGAAAGTGGAACTCTTCATCAACGTCCGCTAATGGCCATTCCTGCCAGAGCCATTAGAGCAACATGAAAGAGGCAGCACTGACCTATGACCCTGTCCAGTGCATCCCTCTGATTGCATGAAAGCTTTAGGCATTTTTCTCAGATTGGCAGTCTTTATGTGGTGAATACAGTAATAACTAAAGTATCTGCATTCCTCAGCTACTGTTTCTAGCTGCTGACACTGCAAACGTTACACTGAAGCCTTCTAACGCTCCTCTATGGTCATATGGCGCCCAGAGGGCCTGCTTTGAATCTATGGTCCTGTTTTAATGTTCTGCAAAGTAGAAAATAGCAAGACCAATTAGTGCACTCTATAATTCAAAGGTTAATAAATGATTGAATCAGTGTTTAAAAAACAAAATGACTGCACAGACCTTGTTTTCAAACAAGAAGAGGTCTTATGCAAAGATTGCAAAATTTACTAGACCAACTTTATAACTGACACCTTGCTTGTGTGCACTGATAATTAAGCATGCTTATTCTTTAAAACAATTGTAAATCAATGAGACAGACAGATTTATATTCATCTTGTCTCAACCCATATAAGTCTGTACTAACCCTTGTAAGTGCAATACCTGTGATATGGACTTTGTTTTTTAAAGTTCTAGCACAAAAAGAGCACAAAAGGGCTTAGAAAAGTTTAAAAAGTTTACAAGTTTTTTATATATATATATATATATATATATATATATATAT